>JBAMHV010000008.1:13986209-14016479 GCA_037177535.1 Pseudomugil gertrudae
ATGTAAATCATTTACTGTATTCAGCACACTGAAGTCCTCGAGCTGAGCTGCGACTTGGTGTGTTTGTATGTGTGTGTACTGTTGTACTGTAAGTTTAGAAAACCAATTTGTCCAGGAAAGCTAATATTTCTTGATAAAGAGTGATGGAATGAACTGGAACTGGATGGAATGAGAATAAGGTGGGAAACCCACATATTTTCCCCTTTTTTCATCTGTGCTTCTTATGGTCTGTTCCAAAGAACCTGCTGTAATGATGAAGCAAGGTATAATATCGGAGACTTATGTCACTGCACATACCTTTCGATTCTCCTCCATACAGAGTCCATTAGATTTTTGCTGTGTATCATTTGCTGTCTTTTGGATTTTTTTTTTAACATCTTAACCAAACAGTTCAACCTTGTTGCACCGGGAATAATTTATCCATCCCCAAGTCTGATAAAATGTTAGAGAGGGAGCTGTTAGGCTAAAGGCAAGTAATGAATCACTCATGAGTGTGTACCATCCTGTGCCTGGACTTCAGTGACCCATAGCTGTCAGCAGTGTATCCTTGAGCATGAATGGCATAGGTTGTGATGAGGACACACTGCAGGGCTCAATGGCACGTGGAAGTCTGTGGGTGGAGCCAGGTGTTGGCATTGCCTGTCCGGGCTCAGAAAAGCACATTTCATTTTCTTTGCAGATTGTCTCAATGCATTTCAGAATGAGATCAGAAGGCTGTATTGTACCCAAAGACACTTGAGTATGACAAGCCATGTTCTAGCATATTTCAGTAAAGGGCCACGGCTTTGAAAAGCTGTGTGAGGAAAGAAAAAAATATGGAAGTAATCTGGACTAGTAATGATGACTATGAGCAGGAGAAAGTAGGAAGGGAGGGGAGGATGACAGTTCAATTCTCATCTACTCTGAGGATATGTACACCAAGGAACAGTAATGGGAGATGATACGTATGAAAAATGAAAGAATTCACTACTATTGGAATTATTCTTGCCTCTTGAAACATACACACACACACACACAGTTAAAATGCTTTCAGTCAAAGTTGTGTGAGTGTGTGAGCAAGGAAGTAAAACAGACACATTACATAATTGCACACATGACTCTCCAGCTAGTTTACTACAACACAGCGGTAACTCAGTTCACGTGTAGAGGCTTGTTTCATCTGGTGTGCAGACTCATTTGTGTCTCACGTTCATAGCCAGCTGGTATTTATTTCTTCCACTTTGGTGATTCAGCTGATGTTGCATTTATATTACACAAAGACTTTGAGTTCAAAAGAAAATACCTTTTGACTTTTAACTGACAAGATATTAAAAGAGCTATACCTGAACCCTACCCTTACTGTTTTTCCAAGTGAGAAAATATCAACGTGCATGTGATAACTCGCACATCTCAGACCAGAATTGAGCAAGATTTTCCAGAGGAATCTCATGACTTCCAGTGTATTTATTGTTTTGTATAATTTTTTTTTCCCTCTTAAACCCCAGCTTTTCTCTCGTTGGCCATGCTCTTCTTTTGATAGCTCTATTGTGCACACACTGTTGTTGCTATGCAATGCTCATTGTTTAACATTTGCCAGAGAGAAACCATCATGGCAAGTTTAGAAGCTATTAGCATTAGCAGCTTCCACCAACTATACAAGACCATAGTCTGATTATACATATTATCTACCAACTATACGAGACCTAGACTCACACATTTATCCAATCAATAACATATTTTTTAAAAATATAAATGTACTTCTTTTATATAATATGTAAAAGGTATTCTTAATGAGAATATAGTGGTATAGCTTCTTTAAGACAGAAGTTACATGGATCACTTTTATCCACTCAAAGTTCTAAACAGTATAAAAATGTCGTTGGATTGGGGTTGGGGGCTGTCATTGACATTTACGCACCACATAGTGCGTGAAGTAGTGTTAGTGCACTGATTCTGATTGTTTTGTGGTGGACATTATTTCTGCACATACTTGAACAACTTGAAGGTTAAAGGACAAAATGAGTTTTCAGAGATGACTTAAACAATGGCGGCATCAAAACACATTGGGACTGTTTGTGGATACTATGTTTTTGTCAAAAGTTAAAGTGAAGGATTATTGATGGCCAAAAAGTTTAAAATTTTAAAAGAAAGAAAAAAAACACAGTTTTAGACAAGTAGAGACTCAAAAACACAACAATCATTAAATCTGTCCATCATGTAAATACAACTGATCAGATAACTTTACTTACCGGTAGTTTCTATGAAAATATCTCAGCTGATATCTGATCATATTGATTGCAATCAGATTGATGAAATATATTAATGTAAATTTAGCTACTCTTCCCAGGTGATGGTGGTTTGAAGACATTAGATGTGTTATTTAGTAAAATGGAGGAAAAATGTATGGCCAGTATGAATAATTAAGCAGTGTTTTCTTTAAGGTAATTGCAGAAAGCTGGCTGTATTTGTATCTTTATCTGTATCTTTTAGATATGTGGAGGAAGAGACTAAGGCTTTTGGAATTTGCCCGGACAGTGCAGACTGCTGCCCTCCCCAGCTTTTTTTTCCAAAGGATAATCCCAATGTTTTACAACATCACATCAATCATATCATTTTGCTGATTTTACCATTGGCCACCATTCACACCAACATCAGTTATGCTGTCATGTATGTTTAAAAGATTATCCCACAGTATTAAAATGGCACGTTTATCTGTCACAGTTGCCAGCAAACCAGAGATCCTCTACAACATCAAAAGCTGCTCTAATAAGATAAAATGTTTCTGGTCTAATTGTACAGTTAAAATATCCTGAATATTGTGACAATGGAATTCCTATTGTTGCTTGAATTGTGTGATTACATCACTAAATGTAACTGTGCTAAAAACAAAACTGAGAAAGTTATACCTTTGGAAACGCATGGTATTTTTTACCATCTATTGTTTTTTTAAAGTCGGAAACATTTCTGACATACTTTTTTTTCCTTGATTTGCTTTACTTCAACTTTCAAATACTCTAGAAAGGATAGATCACTGGCAAAATCACTTGACACAAAGAAGTTAATGACCAATGAGTGAGCTCTTGTTTTCCAAAAGTGTATAAGGAAACTGTCACGCTGTTGGAAACATGGCATACTGCAAAAGATAATAGCAGTTTGTATTTTTGTCACATTATAGACACAAATTAGGAATCTGAGTAGAAATAGTTACAGCATGTTAAATATGAAAACAAATGAATATATATCTAAAAACTAAACTGCAATGAGCACTTATTGTGTGTCAAATGAAGGTAAAAAACAAAAATAATACCCAAAATGTCAGCTGGGATTGGCTCCAGCCTCTCCGGAACGAACGGACGGACGGACGGATGATCCATATGATCAGTTACTAAACATAGTTTAAATATGTCATAGCTGACTAAATGTTTGTGTCAAACCACAAAAATGAAAGTCAACAGAACATATACATTTAGCTTTTATACATAATATCATACCATCATGCATGTAGTGTCTAACTGTAGTATTCCAGGAGGATGCAGCATTTTGTAAGCTATGATTTGTGCAACTCCCTACAAACAGGTAAAGCTGACCGATGAGCCCTGTTGCACTTTTCTTTTATGAATATCTGCCTGAGGTGGTAAGAAAAGCTTGTAGGTAATTCTTCCAAAGTCTGATTATACATATTATCTATCAACACAATATTTTTCTTCCTCATCCTTAGCTCTGCCATCTTAGCACTAATCTTTTGTTTTCTTGTTCCTTCTAAAGTGCAGTATATAAGATCTGTCTTAATTTCTGTAAACCAGCCTGCATAGCTCCAAATATCCGGTTGTTGCACTGTGCTACTGTGGATGTTCATTTTTATATTTTACTTAATGTTATTTTCACTCATACACCTAAATATACAAACTAATTAATTTGATGATATTCAAAATTTCAGCCTTGCAGTCAAATTCAAGTTTATCCTCATATGCTCAATTAATTTGTAGCACATTCTCACAAAGAGAAAATATACAGCGTTTGCAAACAAAGGGCTATAAAACAATCCCAAGAACACTTGTGTGCCTGTTTTTGTGTGTGTGAGCTCTTAGGTAGCTGATCAGTGGGCTCGTGTTTTCCAGTGCAAGGTTTCATAACACACTCGCATTACGTAATACCACACAGGAACAGAAAGCTTGGGAGAAACGGGAGGATAAGGGGGGAATGCATCATATCATCATCATCAATCATCATTTTGTTTTAGTAACACAATGGTAACACAGTAGACCGTTGAGGGAAAATGCCATTATTTCTATTACTTAAAGGAACAAATGTGGATCTCTCTGAAATTCAGTTGCTGCACAACACGATTCACAAACCATTTACATAGCTTTTCTAGTTCCTCATTTCAACTGTTGAGTTTTATGACTCACAGTTGCACATTTCTACCTTGTTTGCATCTGCTTTGGTTTCAGCTGATAAACTCCAATTTGCATCAGATTAGCATGTGTGATAGAGGGGTGTGGATACAATTTCTTAAGCCATCCTGAAACTTTTGTTTTAAATTACAAAAGTAAAAAGATCAAGAAGTGTGCAGTCAGACCATAAAAATCAGAACAAAAATAATAGTTATAATTATTTGTTATAAACACAAACTACAATACTTCATAGAGTGACTACTTTATCATTACATTGCCCCTAGTGGTTGCAAGTTGTAATGTGATGACCTGATAACTGGAACTGTATATTCCCTGTAATAGCAGTTGGCTGTTTAGTTTCTTTCTTCCTTGGGGCAAAGGGTAATAATGGTGTGATAGGGAAGATACTGCAGGCTGTGACTTAATTTGGATTCAAGATGTGTTTCACTGAACTGAAAGAGGCAGTTTTGTGTAGTATCCAGTTGAATGTGCTGGGATTATGTCCTTCGTGGTGACATATTAAAAAGCAAAAAAGCAATTTGATCATCCATCTAACTATTAATTGTTCACCTCATTCTCTCTCTGGGGAAAGGGAATATCTCGAAGTCTCAAGCAAAACATACTTTCACTGAGCTTCTTGTCCTTTTGGCTCTAGTGCTTATTTCTGGAAGGTGCAGTGGGATGTCATTCTGACTGTGCTGTTTAAGCTGAAGGTTGTTTTCATATTGTGTAACAGTGCTGTCCATTAGGACTTGTCTTCATAAGAACACATCTGTGCATATTAATCTGAAGTTGTGCATAGTTTAAAAAATGTAACTGTAAAATTACACGATAAATGTCTTGTAAATGTTATGTGAGAATACAATTTAAAAAGTTAGATTTAAAAAAAAATTCAGCCGTGTCACCTGAGTCGCGGCATTCGTGAGCTAAATGTAAAACCATGTCAGTCACAGATGTTATTCATAAAGTAAAAGATAATATGACAAATGCATGCATCTGAACTTGGTTTTAACTCAAAGGCATTCAGGTGGCTGCCCTAGGGAAAAGATAATGTTGGAATACACGTTCTAAGAAAAGTCCTTAAAGCCCCAGTTTGTAAGAATTACTCCCATACAGTGGTGCACTAACTGAATACAAACAACTGAGTAATGCTCTCTGTTGCTTCGCTGTTGAAGGATATTATTACCACGACTGCGATGTTGTGTTCATCTAACAGTCGACTATGCAGTGTTCAGTGTTTACTTACACACTGGATATTGTTACATGGTGTTATTTGGAATTAACTAATCCTGGAATAAAGTATTCTTGAGAATGGTAATCCCAAATGAAGTAAATGAACCACTTCCTGCTTCCCGGCATTTTTCAAAACAGCGAAAACTACATAATAAGAACCATTTTCGCATAAATTTTGATCATACTTTTGAAGTAATTGCTCGACACAAGCATACTACTTCACTTTTTTCAGCCGCTGAGGAAAAGAATAATAAAATGTCAAAGACGGGAGACAGAAGACTGCGCATGTGCGTCTTCGCGGCGCAGAATGACGGCGTGAAGGTTTACATGATCGAGGAATAAACTAATTCCGATTTAAAATGGGAGTAAACAGTCATTTTTTTCAGAATTAGGTCTAATTCTGAATGATCATTTTAGGTGTTTACATGGTCATAAATACTTACAATAAATGCAGAGATGTGTTTTAGTTGTGTGTTGTGCGCAAACCAGCTTTTTTACACACAGCTGAACTACTGGTCTGTGGAGGGAAGCAGACGTCTGTTAGGTTAGTAGTTATTATTAAAATAAATTAAATACTAATTACTAAAATAAAACCTGGTAAATTTATTAATCACTTATGCGCGAGTAGATGAAAAATTGACTCACTTTTCCACATTACAGTCGCAAAATGCGACAATTTGGTCACAGTCTGGAACCCTCTAAGCCCCTATAAAACCGATCAAGTTATGCGCATAACCAACAAAACCGTCCATCTGTATGCATAACCGTCCATCTTAACACAGGCAGTGCATACCATTTTCACTCCACACACACCTGTGAAAGTCTGAAAAAGCTGTAGTCAATTCATGATTGACTCTGGCTTTTTATTGATAACAGGACACCAGAAGCATAATAAAAACTAGCTTTAGCATTCAGTTCGAGAATCTGCTATTATCCTCTACCAAACTTAACCCCATCAAAGCTAATTTATACATAAGATGAACACTCCAACATATATCCTTGACTATCATAATATTAGAGCTGCACAATATATCGTTTGAGCATCATCATTCCAATCACAGGTCCTGCAAAGTACAAGGCAAATTAACTAAACATGACGAATTTGTCCATCTAAAACTTCCAGACATTGATGGGAGCCCATCAATTTTATTTGACTGCCCCAATGTGGGCAGTTGTAAACAAACGATAATGGAAAGAAAAATTTAAAACCTAGTACAATAAAAGCAAGTAATTAAAGATACCAATAATATTAACTCAAATACAGATAAGAATTATAGTTGTAACATTGATAAAAAGACGCTGGATCAGTGCAGGTTAGTTGTCAACAATATGGGAGGCATGCAGCATAACTCAATGTTCTATTCAAGTCACCTGTATTTCTTCAGATAGCAGTATAAATCACAGAGTAAGCTCGATGCAACATATTCTGACTTGCCTTTTTACTAGTGATGTCACTTTATCTCACCGTGCTTTATACGACATGTTTATATATCGATTAAATGTATAGATACACACAAACTAAAGTTTGAGCTCATCTTTATCATATTTATTTTCTATTGAAGCATCACTTACTCGCCCAAACTATAGAAGATCTAGAGATTTTTACCTGTTCCACCTGTGAAACATCTGATATGTGAAATTGATATTATACGAGAGTTTGGAAGGAATGCACCTTCACATTTCTGAAACTCATTCTGCTGACTCGTGTTCTTTTAAAGGTCCCATATTATGTAAAAAACTATTTTCTACCCGGCCTGTTAATTTGAACCAAATGAGAAGATTGTCACCTCTCTTGCTTTCTTGCTCCACGTTTTAGTAAACATCTGCTCAAATAGGTGAGTCTAAGATCTTTCCCTTTCCTGGCAGTGAGTACTGGTTTTGACTTGCCTCCTGGCTCGCTGAGCCTGCTCTCTATAGTCACTGTTTTGTGAAGACCTCACTTTGAGCCAGTTTTTTGGAATGACTGAATGGATAAATTTGGAGATAATGTACTTTCAACCCTTTTCACATAGAGGGACTTTTAATGTAAAAGTTTGTAATAAGCCAGTTCTGAATCCTCTTAAAATTTTGTAACATTGTGAATAAATCAGATTAAAGATTTAGATTGTTATGATTAAAAACCAAACCACATGTAAGAAACTAATCTTTAAAAAAAAATATGACTGCATATGTGTTTTTGCTTTGATTAAATCAAATTTCAGGTAATAAAATTTGGTGTTGCACCTAAGAAGATTTTGCCAAATGCAACAGTTCATCTTTTCTCCAATATGTATTTTGAATTATGAGAACACATGTCTGACAGTAGAGTAGCCTATAGCTGCTGCTTTCTGGAGGCAGCATCGCCGGTTCAGTTAAAGGTTGATCTTGGGAAACAGTTTAATCCTTTGCATTTTGAAGGCTTAGTGCAAACAGCATAGTTGTAGCAGCCTGCTACTGCTGAGTCAGTTGGGGGAACCTTGGTAAATTCTAACAGACACAAGGGTGTGCTGTGTTATTGGCTCTTATCAGGGCAACGTTGTGACCAGATAATAAAAAACCAGTCAGTACACAAACAGATCATCTATACAGTGTTCTGTAACCTCAAGTAGTTCATTGCAGTTATGCCAATTATGTGACTAAACATAACATACATGAGTCAACAACTGTATTCCACTGTCTAATGTTGTCAGTCCAGATATTCACGCTTTGGACATATGTCATGAGAAGTGACAGGTTTGCTTTTGTTTTTGAGGCCACAAGAAAAATGTTTGGTTCGATTAATTCATACTCGATAAGAAGCTTCGTCAGCAATGGGTTAGGGAGGAAAAGTAAAACCTGAATAAAGCCAAAAGAGAAGAGAACAACAGCAGTGGAAGTTCATCAGATCAGTAAAGGAAATAAAAGTTAATGAAGCACAAATTTGAATTACTGAATAAAATGTATTTATCTCTAGACCAGGGTAGAGGACCATGTATCCCAGGTCCAGTACACCTGATTCAATGTCTAATGGATCCAACAGCTTAGTGATTCATTCATTTTAATTTGGTGTGTTGGACGAGGGAGAAACCCTTGTTCTAGACCTATAAAAATCTAATCTGGTATAGTTTCAGAATAGAATGAGCAACTCATAAATGAGGACAACCTTGAAGCACATAAACATTAGCTTTTCAGCAGACTTAAACAACTAACACTGAATATCCACAGCTTTGTTTCACTCTGGAATTAAATAAATGAACATCTGAAAAAACCTTTGGATAAAAATCTTGTAAGACACACAGCAAACGTCCAATCAGACTTGCTGATACAAAATGAAGTCTTCCAGTCACTCTCCAGTTTGTCCTTGTGTAGTATTTTGACTGCTGAACATTTTGTTTAACTCAGCCTTTGTAGCAGTCAAAATATTAAAATGTAAGCCCTGATATTTTCAGATACATAGGCATCATTGCATCCCAGGATATTTGAGCTGAGAACGGTCCAAAGCAGGAACACCCGGACACATTAACGTGCTTGTGCAAATGTGTCACACTGCGATAATGTAGGAAGATCTTACTTATTCCCATGCAAATGCATCTCATCTTCTTATCACTTTTACACAAAGTACAGCTTGATGCATTTCACACATCAGCACATCCTCGCTCCCTGAGGGGAAGACAACCCTTTCTAATGCCCTTATGAGAGCCGTTTGTGTGAGAACATCTGGGAATTTTGTAAAGAGAGTTTGTAACATTAAGAAGCAACTAATTAAGGATCACTAATTTAAGAAACTGTAGTTTAAATAGGTTTGAACCTTCCTAAGATGATATATTTAGTATTTCTCTGAGCTGTACATCCTCATTTGGGAATGTGTATCTCTCTGGAAGGTGCAGTAAAATAAAATGTAATGCATGGAAAAACATGAAGCACTTAGGTGAGTGCAACGAACAGTATGTGACCTGTGGTGGTCTTTGCCACCGTCTAGCAAGACTTGGGTATTGCTTCTGGACAGTTGGCTTAATGTAGCCTGTCACTTTATATATGAGTAATCACTTTAAGTTATCCACAGAGACATCCATTGAGATGTAGGAGTGATGAAGACATAAAGGAATGACATGGTTTATCAGATGAAGGCGGCGTGTCTTGCTTTAGCCTTAAAACACACTGTAAAATAAATGCAATTTGACATTGTGAGCGCGTGTGTGTGTGTGTGTGTGCGCGCATTTATCAAGCAGAAGATACAGCTTTTTGTGATCCAGAGTTAACAGCTGGCCTTCCTAACACAGACACACACATAAATATTGATATTTTTTGTCCTTATTTGTAAACAACAGCTTCTCTCAGCTCTAGTTTAATCTTTTACGTTACAATTTCACTACATTTCTTTAAATAATACACATATACATACACATAATAAACACATAATTAGTAGGATACATCTTCAGAATGTCTTGTCTCATTATTTTAAAGATGCTATCTTTTTCCTCAGTTGTTTTTCAATTGTATAGAAAACAAACTTTTTTGACAAAGAGGATGCTCTGATTAAAAAAAAACCCATAATGGCTAAGAAGAATTTAAGTCTTGCCATCCAGTAAATCACATCTGCTATTGCCTATAGAAAAACCATTGTGTGTCTATGCATGCTCATACTCTGATGTGACTTATGTGGGTCATCGATGCCCTGCGGTATAACATGCCCAGTCCTGAAGTAGAGGTGTGCTAATGTCAGGTAGCATTTAGCAAGACACTGTTATTAACAAGAGCCAAGTTAGACATTATTAGTGAGGTCCAGAGGAAAGAAGTGTTGATCTGTTAAATAAAAAATGGATGAAGCCTTCTTGGGTGCTAATTCCCAACAGTTAAGACTTAAAGGAGGCAACAGCAGGGATCTTGTTAATGTGACACTTATAATGGCACCATAACTTATTACTATATGTGCTGTTCTCTTCTTACCTTAGATCATATTTTGTTCCTCTCCTTTGACTTGAAGCTTTATTTTGTGTAGAGATATAAATTACCACTCTAGCTCTCTTGTACACAAAGCTGACATGAAGAAGTGGCACAGACAAGAGGCCCCCGCTGCGTTTCTTTGCCTTACCAGTTTTTCAACAAACAAATAGCACTTGAACACACCATAAAGACAACTTTCAACTGCCAGACAGGACATACACTGGGGGGAAGGGGACACTAAAATGTGCATTATACAGTTAAAGAAACCAGAAGAGCAAGCTGATGTAAACTACTTCACTACTTTATAATGTTATAACATTGATGTTATTTTTGTGAGCTGCTGTTTGAGTGTCGTAGTGCACAAATATACATGCATGGCAAACGCAGTCTACTTACTGGTAGTAAATGAAAGATGTGGTACTAATACATTTAAAATGCAAAGGAAACAAAACATAAATGAGCCTATTTGCTTAGAGGCAGAAGCTCTTAGCACCCTGGCCTGATGATTATTTACTAAGAAATTGCAGGAATACAGTTAAATTACAGAATAAACCTTACTTTTCTGGAGCTAAATATATTTATTAACTAGAAAAGCACTTGAGCGTGCAGACTTCTTTCAAGCAGCTCATTACCACCCATATTATGATTTCCACCCTGTGTAACAGTTCCACATTATTTTTAATTCAATGATAAAAATCCCCTTATATTTTTCCTGTTCTAGATCATAGTGTCCAGAATTTTGCCTAACTTGTAAAAACTGTTGAAATTTTCTCCTGTACTTTTTGATTAAGCACCCTGATCATTTATTGTGGAATTAAATGCATATAAAGTAAAAAAAAAAATAGTCCTATCTCACAATGATAAAGAATCCTTAAAAAAATGATTGGATCTGTGATTTGGGTCACTCCTAAAAATGAATGGAATCCAAGTTAGACCAAGACCTTTTCTCAGGAAAAGAATCATAAATATCTGTCCAGTAGCTTCTGCATAAAGCTGCTAACAAACAGACAAACAAGCAGAAAAGCAGATAGACACACAAACAGGTAAACACCAGCAAAATCAAAACCACATTTTTAGTTTTTCATTTAAACTCTGGGCTTGTCAGGGCTCTTTGCATTATTGGATTCAATCTCAGACATCTGAGACATCATGACCATTGTACCATTAAGAGATTGGTGGCAGATTGAAAGCATGTAGCATTGAAAGCATTGTACAAATAAAGGTGTGATTAAGAGACAGCTGCTAAAATGCCATTTTAAAGCAGCAAACAGGTATTTGAATCTACTGGTGCTGCTGAAATCTGTTAGTCAATGTTTAGGATTCTCCAGAGGTTTGCAGTGATGCAGCATCTATTCGGCCACCCCAAACAGTGTTCACAAGCAGAAAGGACTACAGTGGGTCCAAAAATACACGAAGACTAATTTTCAGGTTTTTTAATGTCTATATTTTTCCATGGTTAAAAAAAAAAGAACTGTGCTTTCTGTAACAAAATCATGCATGACATTGTGCCATCTCATGCTGCAAGGCATACCTCTGCATCACAGCCTCTAGGCAGGGCACGTTTATTTGTATAGCACAGCAACAGGGTGATTCAAAGTGGTTTATAGAAACAATAAAACATAAAATAAGAAGCATGATTTACAATTACAACAAAAAGAAAAGGAAAAGAAAAGAATATTAATCAAATCCACAGATTAGAACTTCAAACAAACTAAAATGCAGCTGAGAATATGCCTTTAACCTGGATTTAGATTAACTGAGCCTGAGGCTTCTGGGACCTCCAGACATGTAAAGCATAGAAGCTGAGTGCAGCTTCTCCATGTCTCTAAGGCATACATGGAGAAAAACTCATAGTGTGACCGCATCCTCCCCTGACCTCAACCCCACTGAATACCTTTAGGAGGATCCTCAAGCAAAACATCAATGAAGGTGGGAGGTAGCTCACATCCAAAAAACAGCTCTAGGAGGCTAGTCTGACATCCTGCAAAGACATTCAGGCAGAAACACTCCAAAAACCTCTACTCTCCAAAACGTTCAACACCTAAGAGAACTGTGAAGCTGCTGTCAAATAAGCGTCCCATGTTAACATTTTTGACTGTAATAGAATTAATTTCAATACAGATGAGCTAAAAATGATGCAAATGTAATGAATTTTTATTTTTTCAGTTCTTACAGCCTATAACATTTGTTAAAACTGTTGTGCATAAAAGTTTGGAACAGCACATTTTTAGTTTCTTTTTACTTTTTGTTATTGGGAGGTTTATTTAGCCATATTCAAAATATGCTATTAGTCAATGACTTGAAAATTATGCTCACTGTCATCATCGGATGCTTGAGTGCATCAACTCAAAGGAAGAATAATTTTATATATGTAAATAATATATATATTGTGTGTGTGTGTTTGGGTGGATCACTGATTTATTTAGTTTACCTTTAAAAGTATCATTATTAATTACCACTGAAAGATGCCTGTTCATTGGTCCTGTGAGTTTGTGTGCTAATATGTTAATCTTGAAGCAGTAGGTCTGCACACTTGAATGACCAATGTGAATGGGGAAACTGTTATTTCCTGAACCTCAGGGAGAGGAAGGAAGGAAACTATCTGTGGTTGAAATACATACACACTGACTGTAGTACTCCTGCTCATTCACACAGTAGGTCTAGTAATAGATTGGATTCTGTATATGAACACACACCTCTTGCAGGCAATGACTATCTTTTGCATTCCCCATAGATTAAGGTATAACTGACCACCATGAGTAACATAGCTGCTGCTCAAAATTTTTATTGCATAGGGTGGTGTATGGTCCATGCACTTGGGATATGGCAAATCTCTGTTCAAATTTCCTTCCCTTGCTGCAGTCACGAGGAGATCCTGATTTTCTTTGGCTCTCCTATAAACAGGATGCTCACATGGGATTCCCATCCATCTTGAAGTTCCATAGCTTGTATGAAAAATTACACATGTATCAATACTTCTATCCAGTCAACCTGACATAGTCAGACTATCTGACTATGTCAGATAGTCATATGTTCCAACCTGCATGCAGGAGCAGCTTACTCTTATCACAAAATCAGACTGAAAACAAATGTTCCCCCTGGAAAACTTTATGATGTATCTGTCACTGCATGTGGACTTTATAGGATGGTAAGAGAAGCTGAGGTGTGTGTTTGCACATATATTTGGATGGAGGAGAGCGTGCTACAACAAAAGGCCTAAAAATAGTAAGAATTTGCCCATGTGACATATTGAGGCTAAAAGCTTGTGAATAATTTGTCTAATGCAACACATACTCTCTTCATAAGCTCAGTTATGGAAATGCACTGCTGCAGCTGGGAACCTCTGCCAGCCTGCTTTTTTGGCTGGGACCAGGGGATCTGCTCCATTACCCCAGTTGGGTTGTCTGTCTTTTTGCAAGACATCACTTGGATTTGTACGATGTTTGGTAGACAAATTGCTATTGGTATAAAACTAACTAGCAATCGTTTACCTTCCTAGAGAAATCCTGTGATTCTTTGTCACAAATCTTTTAGATGTGTCTTTTTAGACTTCATCATCTCATCTTCCTCATCCCTCATTCGTGTTTTGAAGCCATTTCAAGAAGATTAGAATATGTCTGATTTTCCAAGTAAATGAATGAATTAATGATAGTTTGACATGTAAAAGTGATAATTCTGTTACTTTATTATAATAATAGAGTTATGTGTAAAGTATTGCTATAATTATTCAGCAGCAATAATTTAATCTAGATAAAATGGGTTAGCCAGTACTACTACTGTTGTAATAATAACACACATACAGTCGTTGAGTTGTTTTCCTCTAGAGAGGATGGTGGTAATAAAGTCCCTTTAATGAGTGATAAAATCCAGCAGTTTCATTTGCTCCCTGCACACTCCACTTGTTTCAGAAGTGCAATTAAATGAGTTTGAAGATCAACATATAAGGGAGGGGAACGGATTGCTGTATGTGTATATGTATATCTTTTATGCAGATGTTTGTGTACATATATTAGAATAAATTATAGATCAGATTAAACATTTGTATGCATAAACTTGCATGTGCAGCATAAGAAATATTGCCCATTACAGATCTTTTTCACAACCTGACAGCTCATTCATTTTCACTCATATTTACCTCCAGATTAGGATTGCTGGTTTCCCACTGCTGCAGTGAAATTTAGGCTGAGCTGACTGCAAGAACACAGATAAATTGTGACAGAAAGGTGAATTTTAATGCTCATTAGGTAAAACATTATAGTATAATCTCCCAGGAGTAATCTCTGACATTTTTCTTTTCATATCAGGTGAACAGCAATGTTAAACTGCTGTGTTATGCAATGTATGCTGTTGGGAAGATATGACATGTGGCTAGCATATATGTCTTTATGATCAACAGCCAATCAGTGAATGAGCCATGTTTTTTCACATTGTTCTATGCTTCACATTTTCTCTACTGTATTTCCTACCCCAGCCAGACATTTAAGTTGACATTGACATTTACCAGTTAGCTTTTATGTTACTGCTTTTACAGTGGGTATGTAACACATCTTACATACCACTACATTGCTTTTATCAAACACCTTTTCAAGTCAGTCTATTGATTATGTTGTAAACACACATTAGTTTGAACCACAGAAGAGATTTTAGTGCTCAGTTGCTGTTTCTGTGTTGAGGATTTTTTTAAACTGAAACCAATTGCAAGAGCAGTATCATTGGAAGGACCCTTGCTGTGTCTCTTCAGGTAGAAAAAATGCCAGTGAACTCACGGCAGTGACCAAGTTCCTCTCTTAGCTATGTCACACAATTTGTGCCTGCTTAAAAAAACATAAATTTGTAGCAGCATACAGGAGAGAGAAGTAGCCTATTCAACAGGGGGAACTTGAAGGTCTTAATTTATGCAGGTACGAGAGAATATGCTGATGACATAACACTGTCTGATTGACTGGACGTTGGATTGTAGTTGGTTTATACAGTCTATAGGTTGGTCTGGACAAATTACGGAAGTCCCTTTTTTTCAGCGAAGTGGGATTGTAGCTCTTTTTAGAAAACACAGAGAGCTTTTACAAAGAACTCCATCATTACCTATCGAAAAAGAATGACCACACCATCATCTCTAAATGTCCTGGAGCAGAGGGGCAAAGAGGTTCCAAAGGCATCAGAAAATTATACAATTAAAAATAAGTAACAGTGTGACTAAACAATAATGTGAGTGACTGCAATTAGGGGTGGGCAATATGGGGGAAAAAATGATTTCGATTATTATTTTCAATCTCACGATAACGATAATCTGACGATATCCTTTAAAAAAATGTTTCCTTATCTTATCTGTTAATTTACTCATTTAAAAAACAATTCTCAACTAATAATGCTGTTAACTCTTTTTACTGAGACATCTATACATAGACAAAGCGTTTCAGAACAATAGTTCTTTGTTTTGGTTTCTGCAAAACCTGCATGAAAAACACATTTTGCATTTCTGCAAAACATTGCCCAAAAACTGTTTTACCATATTTGACAATGAACAACTTAAAGTTTTGTCTAGGCTGTACATAAATTACATTACATTACATAGTTGCGCATTTTCCTCATGCTCTTTTAGATGATTTGTTCGTGAATGATGGAACAAGTTTGTCGTTAAACTGCACTTAACGACGGACGTCTTCTGGTAAATCTTGAATAAAACGTTAATTTGATCGTCAGTCTTTTCAAAACCAAACCATTTCCAGGCTAATGATGTGGAGCCACGTCTTGCCCATAAATCATCTACTGAATGTTCCTGCATATTTCCGCCATGTGAGGCTGTGTTGTGATTTAGATGCCGGTTGTCCTGTCCATTAATTGGCTGAGTTTCTCGCTGCGTGGTCACATGACTGAATGCAGTCCACTGATTGGTCTCTGAAAGCACTGAATGGGCAAATGACAACTTTCATGTTTTCCTCATTTACCGTCTATGTGCAATTTGTTTTCCATGTTTAAATACTCGATAATGTAAAATTGCACATCTTCAAAGGAACATTTGCGATATTATCTTAGGCGATATATATCACCCACCTCTAACTAGAGTTCATATTTGCAACTTTTATTCACAGTTCAACCAGTTATATGCTCTAAAATATAGTTTTTTCATGCTTTATTACTTTATTATTGTCATGATAATTAAATTGATACATCTTCAGATTCGAAAGAGCTTTACTGGTATGGGGAAAATAAGTTTAGGTTGACTAAGGAAATGTTAAATCCAAGATTTTAGAAACTATTAATAAATAAGAGACCACAAGCATTCCATTCTATTGTAATGTAGTATGATGTTATCGGCTGGCGCACCATGCAGATCTGGTACCTACAGTACACATGCATTTAAGGTGCATGAATGGAATTGCACCAGGTCCTAAATCTACATGGATAAACCACCCCAGATAAAATGCAAGAAAGATAAGGTAAATAAAGGGGGAATGGTTGGCTGTTGATAAATCACAACAGATTTATAAAACACACTAACATATCTTGCACAACCCCAGATTTAAGCACACATCAGCTGCTATAGAACCACTTTTGGATAGGAAGAATAACTGCATGTAAGTGTTAGATTAAGGTTGTGCTTAGTACACTACCATGCTACTTTAGCCTCACAGTCAGCATGTGAAAGACCTGAATTATTTAAAGCTATGAGAGTGTGAGCAAGTTCACACTTGCTTACCCTACTGACTCTTACTTTACCAACCCCCCACTTCCCATCCCTATGCTTTGCTCTGCTTAGAGAGAAGTGAAATATGTGTGGTGGAGACGATGCAACAGACCAAACTGCGGGACACAAGACGCTCCTATGGCCATCTGTCACTTGGAAAGAAAAACTTGATAAAAAAAATGGCATCGATCTCTTGGAGGAATGAAACGATGAGGTTTAGCATATTCCGAGTACAAAAATACAACTATGGCTAAAGAAGAGAAATCTAAAGCCAGGCAGTCGGACAGACAGAGAAAATATATATATAGCAGAGGAGAACAATGCGTGCCAGCTCAGAGACGTTTTTTTGCAGAGGTGGATGTAGACAGAAAGCAGGTGGATGTTTAGACAGAATGATAATGTAGCCTGCCTGACACAACGCCTGATAAGCAAACTGAGTGTTAAATTTGATAGTGTGGCAGTGAAGTGAGAGGGCCGTGCAAAGAGGAGAGACAGGCAGATGGGCAAACCTAAATGAAACAAACTCAGAAATTCTAAGCGCATACTCGGAAGAGGTGCACCTGAAATTTAATTGAGTCTATTAATTTAGGTTGCACTACTGTGAATGTAAATTTGGACTATTCAATTCATTCTGCAAAAGTGGGACATTTACGGCTGGCAGCTGTACTGAATTGTGATTGTGTGGTGGTGAGAGCCCTGCTGAGAAACACCTTGTTTGACTTGATATTTGTCTTCGTGGTACTGCATACCTGGCTTATCTGCACTAAACCTCTACTGTTTTTAGCTGACTTTATTCAGCTATGGTAACTTAAAATAAACAACCCATGATCCCTTCTCAAATTCTACTGGTGCAATATAAACATTAGTCCAGGAACCTATTATCTGTAATCAAATTATTTAGCCTCTGGGCATCCGACTTTACTTTTGGTATAAACAAGAGATATGCAAATAACAAATAGCAGACTTTATGTTTTTGTGTGCCAGTCGTTGTTTGTATGGTGATGAATTTAAACTAGTTGAGTTAAATGTGATACTTAAATAATCCCAAAAACTGAAAGACTTCCTGTGCTACAAATATAGTGATTTCCTATATTACTGTATTTGTATGAAGATATAAGTGAATGGATTTTAGGTTTGTAGTTCTAACCAAAGAAAATTTCTTCATTATTTACAGGTAAACCCCAAAGTGTTGAGAGCTCGGAGCGGGTACAGCTGTCAGGGACCTACAACGTTCGGAAAGGGAAGCTCCAGCTACCGGTCAACCGATGGACCAAACGACAGGTTATCCTGTGCGGTACATGCCTCATCGTCTCCTCAGTGAAGGAGAGCCAGACAGGAAAGATGCACATCCTTCCTCTCATAGGAGGAAAAGTATGTTAAAGTCACACAGTAACAGAAGTATTGCAGGGTTACATAGTCTCTTTCTTTACCTTTTCATCCTTGCTTTTATCGAACATGTTACACAATTTATGCTTTAGATCATAAAACCAAATGTCATATCATCCTGATAAAGTAAATCTTTTTACCCTTTGGAAACGTAAGAATTAATGACACGTCACCTTAAATTAATGTTCTACTGCCTGTGTTTAGGTCAAAATAAAATTATATTAGGCCAGATCTTATTGTTTTTCAGCAATGACAAAAGATGTTTTGTTCCTTCCTAATCTTGAGTCGTGACACACTTTAATGTTTTCTTAATTAAGCACTTTATACACAGGATACCCTGCTATAACTCTTGTTTTTTTTTTTACTTTATTCTGTTTAAACTCTCTTGTGAAGTAGATTATCTACTTGTATTTGTGATATAAAGGACACTTCATACCCCACCACACCCAGTTTCTAAACATTTCCCACATAACACGTGACTCTGCATGTGTTTGAATGAGGTGAGTTTGTGTGTTTGCGTGCTAGTGTTCTATTCAAACCAGACAGCTATTCATTCACAGAGAATATATGCTTAAGAGTGACTGAGTGTCTAAAAGGACCTTTTTTCATGACATGACACATTTGTATATTGTGTACTAATGTGTGTTTTTTAAACATACTGTTTGACTGAATCTTGCAGGCATTTAATGTCTTGTTTTGAAATAAGCACTACGGTAATCTCTTGAGACTTCCTTGTGCCAGCTTTTCCTTTCTGTTTTGTTTAAAGCTATTTTCTGATTTCTATAGACACAAAATTGACATTTATATTCTGTGTGGGGTCAGAAATGTCAGCATTTCAAACTAATATTTCACTCCTGTATCTTTGTGGCTGCAGGTGGAGGAGGTGAAGAAGCACAATCACTGTTTGGCCTTCAGCTCAGCAGGGCCTCAGAGTCAAACCTACTACGTCAGCTTTGACAGCTTCACGGAGCACCTGCGGTGGCACAGACATGCTGCCAAGGTAGTGTGAGCATTAAAGATTTACTTTAGGGAGAAAAAAGAACAAAAGCATGTGCTGGGTTCTAGAAAGACAACTTTTATCAATGCAGTTCTATATAAATATTTTCTTTAACAATACTACCCTCATTGCTGTCCCTCTGCATAAAACCAGGAAACTGTAGAGTGCAAGTGGAAGTTTAAAGACAACAAATCATGTACTTATCTGGGTAGTCACCAGTGCCCAGTTAGACAAGCTGGTTAAAATTTGTAAACATTGTGTCCAGTAAAGATTGCTGCAAGAGTACAGAAGACAATCCCCAAATAGATTTAATCCTATAAAGCTAAACTTATCAAATGCAGTTTCTGAGACCTTTTGCATCACTTTATGGTAAAAATAATTTTTTACACAATATGATCCTTGTCTACTGCCCACTAAATGCTACCAAAAAGCAGTGGACTACAATGAAAATAATTTTATTTATCACACAGTGATAAAGTGTAAAAATATATGCAAAAAAAACAAATGAGTGGGGTTTTTTTCTGATTAATTCAGGGCCAAATAAAGACGTCTAATTGTTTGGCTATTTGCTGGCTCAGTGATAAGAAGGCTTATATCCAGTAAAGTAAGAAAGAACTTCACATTTAATTTCACAGGACACTGTTAGTTGAAGTTGATAGACGTAACATCACATTGTAAAGCCGATAACTGAATTGGTTGTAGAAATGTGAATGATAAAAGAAGTCACTCCTATAAAAATAGTTTCAATCCAGTTAAGATGATGTACAAAGGAGAAATCAAATGAAGTTTTATGATATTGGGTATGATCTTAGTTATTAAAGATCAAACAACTTCTTTAGCAGTCCTTGTAATGCCATATGGCTGACATTAATTTCTGCAATTGTGTAATAACTCGTCTCCTGGTGCCTTCACACATCAACACTGCTCGTGTCTCCTGTCTCCCATTTGAACTCAAGTAGGCCACAGCCAGAAAACCTCTTTTCTAAATATTAACAGGGACATGCATGTCACTGGCACCCAGAGGGCCACTCAGAATAGAAGCTTGGATAGAGGCAGCATGTGCTCCAGTGGTGACTGCAGAGCCTCAAGCTAGCTCCTCTTTAAAAAGGCTTGAATTTACAGACAGGATTTCTCCTTTAAGATGAGACAGACATCTAGTATGCTGTTGTGTCAGTTCAAACAGCTGCTCATGTTTCTGTGATCTCCAAATGACCAACACACCCTTACTGCCTTTAAGGGTTAGGATATACTTGCTGCTAGTAACTTGTCCGCAAGGTTAATGCTAAAGGTGCTCATCCAAAATAAAAAGCATAAACACAAGGTCAGTTCTGAACGTACTGGCGGACAGTTGTGAAGAGCAAATGGCAGATTTTGTGTGCAATTACTGGCATTTAATCACTGAAATGGCACGAAAAGAGATATATTAGTGGCGGATTGACCTTTTCCCTCGTTCAGAGTCCAAGTGCTATGTACTGACTCAAAGTGATGGCCTACAGTATTGAACATTTTGGTCACAGCACGCTTGCGTTGTTTGCAGCAAGTACATCCCAGCCCTAACTATACCATGCAATGTTGAAATGCATAATATTAGGTCACTAATGTCTTGAGCTTTTCTCCAACTTCTTCTAATTCTCTAATCCTAAAAAGATTGACACTAAACAACTTCTGACCTTAAGTATTAAACTACATACGCACTATAAAGCAAGATGAGTCTTGTAAGGTTGATGTAATCCTATTTAACTCTGCATACCTGTTTTTTTTTTCCATTCTCTCTTTTCTCACTTCATCTTCCATATAGATGGTGTCCCAGAGAATCAACTCTGTAGATTTGTCTTGCTGCAGTCTGGAAAATCTTCCTTCCAATCTCTTCTATAGCCATGACCTTACCCACCTCAACCTTAAACACAACTTTCTGCCTGCAGACCAGCGCCTTCAACAGCTACAGAGGTACAGTGCAATCACAAAACAACAGCTCAAAGGAAGTTAAATATGACAGATTTTGATTAGAAGATTTTGGTTTCTGAATTCTTTCACCAGAATGTATTTATATATTTATTTGAACTTTAATACTCATTCAAACAGCATGTCATGCAATGTAGCCTTCACATTTGGTCTGTTTCCAGGGATGCATAGGTGCAGCAAGAGAACTGTTGTCTGAGATTTACCATTAGCAAAATAGTGTTTATTAGTGGACATTTGTTTTGTGTAGTTTTATTTTTCACAGACTACCTGCTGATTAGTTTGGGATTATAGGTTATATACCAGAAAAGCACTTCTTTCTCACTATCCCATCTTGAGGCGTAAATTCTACCACACAAGGGTCTAGCTACATAACTTCAGTAGACATATTTGTGCAAGTTCACATGAAGTTCTTTGAATTAACATATTTTTATTGTTTTTCCTCTACTGAAATACCCAGTTTGAACTACAACACCAGTTCCAATGAAGTTGGGGTTTTGTGTAAAACGCATGTGAAAACAATACAATGATGTGTAATTGTTTTTAAACCTATATTCAAGCGAATACACTATAAAGAGTCTGGGTAAAGACTGCTGTAGCACTCCAGACCTGTCTCCCAAAGAAATTGTGTGGTGCAACTGAAATTGTACATCAGGCAGAATACCATCTCCAAAGCATCACCATTGATGTCTGTATGTTCCTAGTTGCCTACTGAGTGTTGCTAAAATAAAAGGTTCTGTAACACAATGGTAAATATACCCTTGTCCCAGTTTATTATCAAACTAATATTGTGTGAATATCTGCAAAAAAACCCACATTGAAGTTAAGTAAGCAGTTTGGACATGGGTTAAAAAGGATTAGCAAATTATTGCATTAGTTTTTTTTTTTTACATTTAACACAATGTCCCAATTTAATTGGAACTGGGTTGTAGTTGGCGACTAGGAATCTGACCAGCCACCAGCAGCTGCTCTTACCAGCTAAATTCATTTGAAATTAGGAACCGACTACTAGTTAAATTAGTTAGAGCCAGTTGGCCCATCCACTAATTGCAGTCAGACAGAACAGTTTAATATACTGTTGCTTTTTTTTTTTACACTCCTAAATGATATATCCTGAGTAATGCAATGTGGGAGGAAAAATGTATTTAAAAAGGAACATTTTAAGTCAATAGTTCCTTCAGAGTAGTTTAGATGGACTGGTTTGGGTCAAGATGAAACTTTACATTACATTTAGAAGAACTTTGCATAACTTACCCATGACAAGGCCTAAGATGGACTGCTGTACGATGAACTGACAGGACAATGCACTGTCACAGTGAACCATTACTAGAAACAGCAGGTCATGGATGGTTGGTTTGGACAGATTTAGCTTTCAGTGGAAATTTGCAAGCAGTCGACCTGCGCAGTCTAGGACTAGAGCCATTGGCACACACCAACCAAAGAAACTAGCCAGGGCTGTACCAGGCTAGCCCAGAGGGATAGATGCATCTGCAGGGAAGCTTTTAATGTGCCTGGCCTCCCTTACTCTTTTTCTCTGTGGGTACCATCTGCTGCATGCTTATCATGGTCCCAGATTAAAAGACCACAGGCAAGATACTGTACGTGTGCTCATGTGTGTGTGTTTGTATGTGTAATCATCTCTGTGTGTGTGTACTCATGTGTGAACTGATAATTTTGCACTGTAGTCAGAGAATCTGTTTCAAGAATATTATTGATTGAGGAATTGTACCACTTACACTGGAGAATTATGTAAACCTGACACCTGAATGTATTAACTATGCGTGTATATTGCGTGTGAGAGGAAGAATTACTTTCATGTATGCAGCTGAAACTGTGGCTGCAGGCTGCTGAATCTGTGTTTGTGTGACAGTGCATGTATTATCATGCTTTTGTGATGCCCTGATGAATGAAGTCAGCATGTTCTGATTTTCTGAAACTCTCGTTGTATTTTGAGTCATCTTTATTTTTTAATCCCCCAGGATAATAGCTGGTGTTAAAAAGAATATGATGTGAATACTACTTTTTAAATCTGAGTGACTGTTGCACGGCTCCCCTGCTGGTCAAGGGAGATAACATCTATTTTGCCTCGCCAAACCTAAGTAGGCTCATCCGCATTTGACCCAGCATGACAGAAAATGAGGTCAGTAATGAGAAAGAGATGAATAGTTTAGCTGAAAATAGAAAGGTTTTGACAGAAACATGCAGCAGAGTTTCTTGAGTACTTGCTTTCCCATGAGATGCTTTTGTCAAAAGCACTGCGATCGAGAACAATAGCATTTTGTGTGCGGTCCCTATGAACGTGGTGTATGGGTTTTGATGTTGCTCTACCGTGTGAGGATTTGTTTTTATTTGAGTTTAAACACTGGCTTTCTTTGTCATCTAACATGGGGTCATGGTGTATTATATTCTTCCAAGAGGATTGGAGGGTATGAACCTGCAGCATACCTCACCCATTCTCACCCTTCTATCTCTTGCCAAATACTAACTGGTGGGTGATTCGCCAATCAGATATGCATGATCAGTTGTGTGGGATACTAGCTCTTTCATCTGGCATGGTACTGTCTTCCCAGCATGCATCTCTCTGAGACAGAGGTCCCCTCTTACAAAGAGGAGCTGAAGTTCTTTGAATATGATTTAACTTTTGTCCCATTTATATACTTATGGATGATAATTTTAGGAGTTATGAGGAACACAAATGTCATAGAATGAGTGAGAAAGCCAATTGCGGAGGGGCTTAAATAAAATTCAGGATACAAAGGATCATGTAAGGACTCAAGGCTAAGTGAGGGGAATTAAATAAGGATTTATTCTACTACTATTTTGTGTTATCATCAGTGCATTAACAAAATATTTTAGTTATTGTTGTTTTTTAATACTCATTTTGCAGCGATAGCATCAATATGGGGTTAAATCTTAGTTCACCTAATGAATATTTGCTCTGCCTTTGCCACTTGCTTGCCTTTCAGCTCTTTCTCAAGATTTTACTTGACTTTTTAAGTGCTAGATGATGTGGTGAGTTGGTCAGCTAGTTTCTGACTTTGTCTGCGAGCTGTTTGCTTGGCAGCCTGTACTATGGGCTAATCAGAGCTCCGGCTAAGAGATAGCAGCTTCTCTCAGCAAGCAAAATAAGGGAAAGACACAATTAAAACATATGCATAAACACATAGCTATGCAGACTCTTTACGCAGTACTTTGTTAAAACAAAATAATTCTTTTTGAGAACAACCTAACATGCTTGCCACATCTTTCCTTTAAAAATGGTATTTTATTCCCAGTGCACTGTTATGTATGGAATGGTGAGGAATAGCATCTATATCTGCTGTGCATTATGACTAGCTTAGGTGCATGAGTACATCTAAACATCAACCTCATGCATAAATGAGATACTCTTTTTCTTCCATGTTTGATAAAAAAAGCAATCATAAGAGACTTTAAATTCCTCTTTTGCTTTGCATTGTTGAGTGTTCTGTGTTGAGAGGAAAATAATGAGTAAGAAACAACAAAATATGTAAAACTTCGAAGGTTGTGAAAACCTTTCACTGCTGCTCTAATTTTTATAGGTCACCCCTACAAACTTAACATTTTGCTCACAGTCTGACCATTTAAAAATAAGTCGTGCTGCTTTAAATGCATAAAGAAGGGACTGGAGAGCAACAAAGAGAACAGCATAAGGCAGAATGACAAACCATGACAGATGCGACAAGAGTCTGAGGAGGTGGTATGAGCCTTACTCAGCTCTTTAAAAAGGTCGATTTAATGGTGGACTGACATTTTCCCACATGCTCTCTACCTGTTGCAGTAAGGAGTCACACTGAGCTGGAATTACTCAGCCATCCTAATCAATAGCCATGACATCTCAGTTGCCTTTGTCTCCATCATCATGATCTACTGTGTGAATGTGTGTGTGTGTGTGTGTAATCCATGAGTGTACATAGTGTGAAAAAGCAGTGCCAGCATAAGCAGCTGTTGTAGTGTGCAACAGGATTTCATTTTGCTTGTTATAGTTAGTTTTGGGTTTTTCTTACCATTAGAGTCCAACTCTTGTGAAGGTCATTGGTGTGTTTTGGGAGGGCACCAGAAATGCCACTGGTCTTTCGGTGTTTAAATGAACAACACAAACACTCATGCTGCTTTTGTTTGCTCAACAATTAAATGTGAAGGTTTAGCCTAGCTAAGACGGCTTTGTCAGTGGGTGTGTTGGATATAAATGTGCTTTTTAACTTAAATAAATATATTTAAGCTACACTTTGCTTTACTATATGAATATATTTATGGATATGTAATGTTCTTCTGTAATATTTATGTTTAAAAATGCAACTATGCTCTTCAATTACCTCTTCTCTTCTCCAGGTTTTCTCGTCTGCGGAGCCTCAACTTGTCCAACAACCACCTTGGTCAGTTTCCGCTGGCTATCTGTGATATCCCCACCCTGACCGAAGTTAACCTCAGCTGTAACTATCTGGCCTCTGTCCCCAGCTCAGTGGGCGCCATGACCAAGTAAGCAACAAGAGGAACTTGCTGATAACAGATAAATATTTAGAAATATATCTTTATGTGAAAAAGTCATTCTTATTGGCAAGGCTGCCAGTGAGCCATCTCAAACGCCAACAACTTTTTTGTCTCTTTCAGTGTCTAAGATTAATATGGCCAAATGTGGTAGTTACATACTGTTTGCTTGTTACAGCATGCGAGTCAACAGCAGCATAGCTTGTATTGAACACTTAATAGTACTTGCATGTGATTCTTTAACTGAGTCATAAAGTACTTATTATCTGTTAGTTTTCTACCTCTCCCTCAAAGTTTAGTTCTGTCACTGAACTGATCAAGTGTGTAAGAGAATCTAGTTTTTCCCATTTTTCCCCACATATTGATGCACATCTCAGCATTTATTTGTCCTTTCAGTCTTTTCTTGAAGACTGGATTTCTGGGAGGATATTTCTCCTTTTTTTAATCAACTTTTATTTGGATTTTCTTTCTGGCAAACTAGTATAGGCTTCTTCAATATAACAGTTACCACTGAAACACAGCAATGTACAGAGCTGAGTACCACAGCAAAAACAAAGATCAGTATGGTTTTATTCAGGTTTTCATTTAGCCTTTTCTGACCATGAACTCAGAGCTGTAGTAGAAGTTTAAAAAACATTCAACAACTGCTTCCTGATCTAGACAGCAGAAGCACTGTTAACAATTAGAAACATAATAAGAATCACATCAAATGTACAGTTCTAGGTCAACACATTGCAAAAGATGCAGTGCAGCTGATTTTGTTACATGAATACCTTTTTTTCTCATGGGAAAGCTAAGAATGTTCTGGGTTTTGGTTGAGCTCCAATATTACCTCCTTTGACTGTGAAAAAGCCAAACTACTTAAGTATTAAAAAAATGTTTAAAGCTTCTGAAGTCTTAATAAGTCAAAGAAGACCTTATAATAACCACATCTGTTAATTAGTCCTGTTTTGTCATGACATCAGGTATCACGGGAGTGGATTGGTAACTAGGTCAGAATAGATGTTTTGGGTGCTGCATGTCCTTCCATCATGTATCTAATTCAAAACTCAACATACTGGTATGCAGCGTTTAAACTAGGCAAGATGAGAAGATAATCTCCAGGAATGATCTAGTAAGCTTGTAAATTCCTGATGTGGCCAGCAGGGCATTTATGCTTCTACTGCCATCTGCTGGACATTATGATTACTGATTTCAGACTGAGAAACTGTTGCAGTGCTAACTGAGACCACATGACAAACACTGTGATGATAAAGAAAATGTTTTTTTTTAACAAAGGCTGTTGTGTTTCTCTCAGTTTGCAGACGCTCTTGTTAGACGGAAACAGCTTAAGTGACCTGCCCTCTGAGCTGGGTTCTCTGCAGCGGCTGAGTTATCTAGGCCTTTCCTTCAACCAGTTTGACCACGTGCCCCTGGTGCTTGAGCGGTTGGCCTCCATGGAGAAGCTGTGCATGGCTGGAAACCATCTGGAAAGACTCACCCTGCAGAATTTCAGACTGCTTCATGTCAAACACATTGATCTCAGGTAAGGTGGAAGCAGATAATTACCGTAGAAAATGATTTTAACAAATGTGATAAGTATGACTGTAAACATTAATCTGAAACATGAATAACTTTAAGTATCCAGTCATGCTGGTCCCAAGGTGTGGACATATTTTAGCCAAATAATTCTCAAAAGAAAAACACTTTGAGGAAGTCTTCACACAACCAGACAGCCAAGCTGCGCAGCATCATGAAATCATTTGCCAACAGGGACTTCATCAGGTGTCCTCTTGTTGTCTGGAAAAGTAGAGCTAGAGTGACATCTGCGTGTAAAAGATCAGTTAGTATCTGTGTTTTCTTCTTTGTTGTTTATCAACAGGTTGAAAGGTTTTTATGTGTGTTGCTCTGCTTTATTTCATTTTCTGTTTCAGTTGACTTTAAGCTGCTTGTTGATATAATAACTATTTCAAAAGGTTATGCTAGTTAGAGAACTCGTAGTAGTCATTTACATTAAGAATTTGTAAATAAAGAAGACAGGGACAATGATTTATTTATGCTATTTTGTTTGACTAGAAGGCAGATTTTAGAATGTATTATTTCCATAGTAGGTTTTTTAAAGAATAATTCATTAGAATCACAAAAGAATTTAGTTAAGCCAAAACACTGTGTAGCGGCTGTATCCATCAGCATATTGAACATCTGAGCTGTAAATAAATAGGACTATACAGTATATCAGCAATCACCCAAGGCATGTTCTGTGCCTTATAAGAAAGGCCACAGTGTGATCCAATTGGAGATGAACCATTGCCTCCTCCCTGCCTCTTCTGTCAGGTTGAATAAGATCTCCGTCATGGTGCCAGATGAGCCTGACCTGCTGAGACATGTGACCCAGCTGGATGTGAGAGATAACAGACTGACTGACCTGGACGCTTCAGTCTTTCCCAGGCTGGAGGTGCTTCACTGTGAGAGGAACCACATCACCAGTCTCAGAGTCAAGGGTTGCTTACTTAAAGGCATCTATGCCTCTAACAATGGTGGGTTGGACATATACAAATTCATGACCCCTACATATTAAACAGTTATTTTGTAAGAAAAAAAGAACCCTTGTTCATGTCATAACACCACCTTACCTGTGACAAAAGCAAAATATTTTTAGGAATGCATCCTTTCTGCAACTAACACACAGTACATGTGTCCTCAATGTCACTCTCATGCTGATCTTTTCATATGTTTCCATTTGTCTCATCAGAACAACTGTCTAATTGTCTCTTTCCATCATTCCTCTGTAACTTGTTATCACCATACACCCCACTAAATGGCCTCCATTTTCCATTTACTTGCTTTCATATTAGTCTGTCCTTGCTGTAGGTTAATGTGTTTGGATTTCTCTCGACAGAGCTGCGACAGCTTGATGTCAACCCTGTGCCCTCCAATCTAAGTTACATGGATGTCTCAAGGTGAGATTAGTTCCAAGTGTATTCTATAAAAAAAAATTGGGGAAAAAATGTAAATGTAGCATGCTCACAGTACACACAAGCCAGTGTATGAACACAGCAATTCTTTGGCATATGTGATCCTTTAAATATCATGTAATTACATGAGGATATAGTCCAGACGTCTGTGAACAAGTAGTGAAATATGAAGTTGGAAAGCTGTAACTGCTTGAACATGTCATCCTTTACCTTTGAGATTAAGCTGCTTGTTGACATAATAAGAGAAATAAACATCTGCAGTAAGTGGACCAGTCACATGATGGTCCCTGCAGCCCATCTACAGGGACCGTCATCAAAAGCCCATTTTTCAACAACCTTTAAAAATGTTTTGTAGCTTAGACTTATATTTGATTTAAAAAATGCCTGGAATAAGTTGGAATAAGCTGTGCTCTTGTTTTTTTATAAACTGAATATATTTGAAACCTTAACTAAGATTGCTTTGATAACTGAAGATGATTTTCAAATATAAAGTTAATTTTACTCTTTCTCTTTTGTGAAACATTATTTAATGACATCTGAAATATTACATAATATCTAGAAAAAAACTGTTACCCAAAAATAAGGATGAGTATATACTGTTTCCATACATTAAATTCTAATGCAGATGCTGTATGTTGCTAACTGCACATAATTTATCATCAGCATCACCTCTTCCCCTCCTACAGGAACCAGATGGAGACCTTGCCAGACTGGTTGTGTGAAGCAAAGAAACTAGAAGTTCTGGATGTGAGCCACAACCTCATCACTGAGCTCCCAGCGAGGTGAGCCTCCTTCACAGCAAATGTGCCTGTAAATGTAGAACAATGCTGCATTATTCTCCCTGGCCTTTTGTCAGACCACTCAACTAGCCCCTATAGAGCCTCATAAATCACACAGATAGCTGTAACCTCTACAGCCTTGGTCCATTCTGTTCCTCTTTACATAGCATTTTAGAAGGTCAGTTCAGATGCACTTTTCCTCTTCACTGTGTCTCACATTGACACTGTCAACCTTTCTCCCTTAGCTTATCTAATTTTTTCTCCTCTCTCCCTCTATACCACTAGTGTCCTCATTGTCTGGAGATTTATTTTTTGCCCAATTTGTGTCAAGATGATGAATTTCAGTAACACGCTCCGCTAGAGGCGCTGCAACTCTGATATTCCTCATCTACATCTTCCATTTTTCTCCTGCACTATCTTAATATCTATCTATCTATCTATCTATCTATCTATCTATCTATCTATCTATCTATCTATCTATCTATCTATCTATCTA
>JBAMHV010000008.1:14016579-14053956 GCA_037177535.1 Pseudomugil gertrudae
CTATCTATCTATCTATCTATCTATCTATCTATCTATCTATCTATCTATCTATCTATCTATCCATCTATCCATCTATCATCTATCTATCTATCTATCTATCTATCTATCTATCTATCTTTCTATCTATCTATCTTTCTATCTATCCATCCATCCATCCATCCATCCATCCATCCAGTGGATTTTCATAGTTGTTCTTGTTGTTTGTTTTCTATGTTGGGAATCTGCTGACCCATCTTTCTGTATGTTATTTACGCTGCAGGTTGCTGTGCAGCAACAGTCTGAGGAAACTCAGTGCAGGGCATAACCAGTTACAGAAGCTGCCTGAAAGAGTGGAGCGCCCTCTGCTGGAGGTTTTAGATGTTCAGCACAATCAACTAGTGGAGCTACCCTGCAACCTGTTCCTCAAATCTGACAGGTACCATTAATAATACACTGGAATCATGAAAGCAATGCTCTTTTTGCCTTTTTTTCTGAAATGCACTTTGCACCTGACTAGACTATAATGGGTAGAAACCTGTAGGTTATCTAGCACAAAAGGACTGGTGCTTTCAGTTTAAGACAACATTACCAGGGTGAGGTTTGCAGGAGAATTAAAAAGCAGCCAAATTGTGGAGAGGAGATACATTTTAATGTTGCTTATAAAAATGTGAATTTATTTGTATATAAATTGTCACATTTCAAGTTTTTCTCACTGTCTCAAAAAGAGGATAAAACTGTGTATGTATTTTCCATGCAGCTTACGGTCTGTAAATGCATCAGCTAATAAGCTGGAGCATCTGCCACCATCCACTCTATCAGAGGAAAACCACAGCATCCTGCAGGAACTCTACCTGACCAATAACTGGCTCACAGACAAGTGTGTCCCCATGCTTATAGGCCATACACACCTACGAGTTTTGCACATGGCCTACAACCACCTCCAGACCTTCCCAGCCAGGTAAAGAACCAATCAATCACATTAATGTTACATGAATTTGTAATATGTTGGAAAATGGACAAATTCACTGTTTTTTTTTTGTCCATGAGTCCAAAGCGAGATAGTTTTAAGTAAGTAAGTAAGTTTTAAGTTTTTTTTATTTTGTTTTTGACATGTTTTTTTCTAACAATTGTGATTTCTATGTATTTTTTTTGTAATCACATGACGGACACAGCATTTACATGTTTTAAGACATGTTCTGTTCTTTATCTAACCAAGTAATTGTTCCATACTTTGGCTTTACCTATTCCTTTTCATGTCCTTCAGTAAAATGGCCAAGCTGGAGGAGCTGGAGGAGGTAGACCTTAGTGGAAACATGCTGAAGACCATCCCCACTACTATTATGAACTGCCGGAGAATGCACACACTCATCGCCCACTCCAACGCTATTGAAGTCTTTCCTGAGGTCATGCAGCTGATGGAGATGAAAGTAAATCAGCAACAGCAACACATCTCTATGGAACATGTCCGCTTCTGCATATGTGACAACTTGTCTTCTTTTGCCAGTGTGTAGATCTCAGCTGTAATGAGTTGAGTGAGATCACTCTCCCAGAGAATTTGCCTCCGAAACTTCAGGAACTGGACCTTACGGGAAATCCTCGTCTCAACCTGGACCATAAGACCCTTGAACAGCTCAAGTATGTTATAGTTTTTCTGCTGTTTTTTCTAATATTAATATGTATTTAAATATTGCCATGATGGAATATTCTATGCTTTTGCATTTCTGTTCGTCAACAAAATATTCATTTTGATGTGTTTTATGTTTTCTTGCCTTCCAGTAATATCCGCTGCTTACGTATTGATCCACCTCCAACCTTTTCATCAAATGAGGCATCTGGTGGGCCTGCTGTGTGGAGCCATGGTTACACAGAATTCTCAGGTGTTAAGAACAAGTAAGTTCAGTCAACAATGGAAGAACAACCACCCTCAAGCTTGTCCCCTGAAGCCTCACCAAGCTCAACCTCTAGAGAATTGGTATTGTTAAAACCTCTTGACTTTCCTGAAGGAACCACTGAAACAGTGCTGTATAAGAAAAACATATAAGGATTTGTACATATCATGTCCACATTTTCACACATCGTGATGATTCTCAATGGTAGTCATAGCAAATCTGCTATGAAAACAGAGGTTCTGCTGTACAGTCATCAATCAGACAACATTGTTACCTTTGTCAGTAGTGGTAATTTACAGTCAATGGGTCTTTGAAACCCTTATTGTTTCCTTACAGAGAGCCTGCCTTTTTCTTTTCAGGCTCTGTGTTGCAGCTCTTTCTGTAAGCAGTTTCTGTGGAAGTCGAGAAGCCCTGTACGGTGTGTTTGATGGAGACAGGAACGTGGAAGTGCCCTATCTTCTGCAGTGCACAATGAATGATATACTAGCTGAAGAACTGCACAAGACAAAGAGCGAAGAAGACTACATGACCAATACCTTCCTTGTGATGCAAAGGTACATAATAAGCCCGAGTCATGTTACTGCTGTTTGTTATGAGTTAAGTTTCTACACTTCAGAAAATCTGCCACATAAAATGCAAGTTAGTTATTATTAAGCCATTATTTCTGACAAATTTTAGATCCATAAGTAAAGGTAAAATTTGATTATCTAAACTTCCTCTTGCTTGCTTGCTTTGCCCATAAAGGAAACTTGGAACTGCAGGCCAGAAACTTGGTGGCTCTGCAGCTCTGTGTCACATTCGCCACGATCCAACTGACCCCAGCGGCTGCTTCACTCTCACAGCTGCTAATGTGGGAAAGTGCCAGGCCATCTTGTGCCGTGACGGAAAGCCGTTGTCCCTGTCGCTGCTTCACAATGTTGGACTTGAAGACGAATACCGCAGGATCAGGCAGCACAAAGCTATCATCACTGAGGTAAAGATCTGTGAAAAAAATACAAGGACAAGGAAGACAATTTGAAGTAAATCATTTTAAATGTAATTATAGATGTGTACGATATGACTGACTGATGTATTGATTTGTGTACCCCTTCTGTAGGACAACAAGGTAAACGGGGTGACTGATTCTACACGGATTATGGGCTACTCCTTCCTTTACCCGGCCGTCATCCCTTGTCCCTATGTGCAGACAGTCACTCTCACCCCTCAGGATGAATTCTTTATTCTGGGGAGCCGTGGCCTGTGGGACACTGTGTCTCCCACGGAGGCTGTAGAGGCTGTTCGAAACGTCCCTGATGGCCTGGCCGCTGCTAAAAAGCTGTGCACACTGGCGCAGGGCTATGGCTGCACCGACAGCCTTAGTGCTGTTGTGGTCCAGCTAAGCGTGAGTGAAGACTGCTGCTCCTGCTGTTGTTCTGAGCCTCCCCAGCCTCCTCCTAGCCCTGGCTTGGGAACGTATCCTTCGTCATCCTCTGCCATCAAGGAGCGCCCATCAGATGGTTCTCTCCCTGTACCCCCTTCCTCCTGCAGTGAAATCAGCAGTGAGATCAGCACCAGTGAGATGAGCAGTGAGGTGGGCTCCACAGCCTCATCTGATGAGCCTCCACAGAGCTCCCTAGTTGTTTTGCAGGAGCAGCCCCACCAAGCTCATATCAACCTGCACCATCAGGCTAACTTGATCTCCCTACAGCACCACCAGACACATACACCCACGCAGCCTTGCCAGTATCTACTCCCTGGTTCAGAGCTGTCTTCTTCCCGCAGCTGTTGTGCACTCCACCCTGCATGCTTAGCTGGCTCCTTTCAGAGGCAGCTGTCTAGCGCCACGTTCTCCAGCGCCTTGTCAGACAATGGACTGGATAGTGAGGATGAAGAGCCCATCGCTGGTGTTTTCTCTAACGGGAGCCGTGTAGAAGTGGAGGCAGATGTCCACTGTCTTAAGCGAGAGCTGTCCATGTCCTCATCACCTCAAACAACAGTACCTTCATCTTCAACCCAAGACCATGCCCTGCTTACTCTCCCGCCTCCACCTCCACCACCATGCACCCCAGAACCTCTTGAGGAAGGGGTGAATATGAACCAGGGGGAGGTTGAGAATGGGCTTGACAAGGATGAGGCATGGCAAGGTGTTGGAGGTGGTGATGTAGGAAAGTTTGCAGGCAAGAGGAGGATTAATGGGTCAGTGGCACGGCAGGAAAAGAGTCACAACCTTATTGAGGTGGCAACTGATGCTCCTTCTAAGAAGTCAGGTGGTTACTTCACAGCCCCTGCTCAGCCTGACCCTGATGACCAGTTCATCATCCCTCCTGAGCTAGAGGAGGAGGTAAAGGAAATCATGAAGCAGCATCAACAGAAACAACAAAAGCCACCAGGGGCAGAGCAATCCACAGACTACTATGACACACCCCTCTGAACAACAGCTCCATCAGCTATAGCTTCGTCTCCTTTCCAGCAACCTACATGTACACAAATAAAAGGGTTTTCTCAAGAAACTGTAAAATGTACATGAGAACGTTTCTTCCAGCTTTTTCTAGACACTCTCCCATCCTCTCCACAACCTAATCATTGGAGAATCATGCGCTGCAACCTCTCATAGAGTTAAACAAGCAAATGAGCCCTTTAATGATAGTCAACCCACTTGAATAGCCGGTGGACACTGATCAAGTGTCCATGGTTGTGCCCTTCTCACAGATTGTGTAACTATTTTTACAGTAGACGACCAGCTGAGTATGTAATCAACACTAGTCTATTTGCAATAGCATTAGCTTGCCACAGCACTTGTTAATATGGAGAACCGTTCCATGGTTTATTTGTTTTGTAAGAACTTACCATATCTTTTAATGTGAAAGCAATGAAGTTGCTGACAGAAGTTTTTCAAAGTGGAGAAACATAATCTTTTTATTACCCATGAACTGTCTTTAATGGTACACCGTTAATACCACACCTAACTGTTGTAGATAGGGCACTTAAAATACTGTATTTCTTCAGTAAATCATGGCTCTTAGCCTGTAAAATTACTTAGAAATTTTTGTAGAAATTTGCAATACTAACTCCTAGGAGTTGCATACTCTTTATGGTGACTCAGTCACTTTTACTAATCTTCTCTGAGAGAAATGGTGATTTTTTTTCCAATTATTGTAAATAAGAGAAATGTTGTATACTGATGCTTTTAAAAGGAACCTGTGTCGGTGAAGGTTTTAGTGGTGAGGAGGATTTGTTTGTTGTTACGGAGGTGTGACCCCCCCTTTTTATCTTACACCGTAGACTCACAAATGCGACATACACACACAAATGTAAATGTGCAATTTCCGAACAGAGACTTAACATTCTGAATAGTAAAACTACGCTAAGTTGCTATGGTTTACTCCACTTTTTTTTAACTGTGATGTCCTGTAGTCATCACTATATCTATTGAACACTAATAGATCTGTGCATGCACATATTCAAACATGCAGATATTACATGCACACAAAGACACACATGGACACTCACAGATAATAGTCCCACCTCCCTCCTACAACTGTTATCACCGGCATGACTGTGTCAAGTTCAGTAATACAATTATATCCATATTGAAAAGAGAAAACACAAATGTTCCTGTCTTTGGTATAATAAATTTTAAATTTGTGAATATAAATTTTATGGTCTGAGACTTATTTAAAAAACATACTCAGGAAACAATTAGTATAATGAGTTTATTTTACATAGCTGTATCTTTACACTTTTTCCATGTTTTTACATCAAATGACCAGCAGGTGGCAATCTATGCAATCCTATCTATCCTATCTTGATGCAGTTTAGTGTGTAAATGCATTAAGTGTTCATGTTTCCTATGACGATGGAATTATCAATACGTTTCTTATACTTCTTCTTCACACATAAAACACTAACTACTGTAATCACCAACATTGCTCCCAGCACAGACAGAGAGGATGCGAGGGCAAGAGTGGTTTTATCCATGAGGGAACCCTTGTACTGGCAGCTGTTCCCATAGTACCACCAGTCATCACCCACCTCACACCTGGAGAGTGCAGGAGGTAAGACAGAAAAATCAGACGTTAAGGTATCCACTGCCTTCATTTATATTTTGCATTATTGCAGCAAAATGACTATAGAAGAGATTAAAGATGAAAACTGTTTGAATTATATACTAAACTGTGAGGCTTCATCATTTAGGTAGGGTGGCTCCTGGAATATGAAAAACTAGAATATAAAAGACCAATACTTTTGGCAAAAACACTTATGGCCATTTGGGAGGACTTAGTATAAATAAATAATTTTTAATAAATATTTTTTCCCTAGAGGTACATGTTCAACTTGATTAAAGCAACTATCACCAAATACATTTTTAGCTCTAATTATGTTGGTCAACAGGATACTAATATTAACATTGTTGCTGCTGCTTAATGCCATGAGATAAGACATGCCCTCTTTTCATCTGTTAATTTCAAAGCAGTGCCACATGGTGAGAAAGCAAAGTAACACACAGATATGGACATCTTGATCTGTGTGTTATTGTGAATAACTGATCGTCTAATTTCCAAATACCAAACAGAAGACTGGGACCGAAAACATATTTTAGCACCCTCCTTATTGAGGGTACTAATTATTTGGATTACACAATGATGCTGCTGCTTTGGCCAGCTAAATAACTGCTGATTGCTGGGAAACTGTTTGAGGAATCAGACTTTTTGTGTGACTTAGGTTTGGAGCTGGGATTGGCTCCAGCCCCCCCGCAACCCCGCTCTGGGATCAAACGGTAGAAAATGGATGGATGGATGGACTTAGGTTTGGACCTTCCTGGGGGAAGGCAGGTTTACCCTATGTATGCGTTGGTTCTTTACGGGTGTTTAATGTTGTTAGGTTAAGTAATCACTCTAAATTCTCCAAAGGAGTGAGTGTGAGCATGAAGTTTAGAGACTAGTGATCTCTCCAGGATGGGCATCCACCAGGTAGGGAGCCACTGTTCTAGAAAACTAAAAAGGTTTTGCTCATTTTAAAGCAGTTTAAACTTGGATGTTTAACAGATTAACATTTAAAGACATGGACAAGCTAATGTACCACCGGGTCACCCAATCATAATGTTTATCAAAAGAATGCCGCTCTTTTTTTAAGTGAATGTTATTTGAATAGCAACCAGCAACCCTAATAGCTTATCTTTCTCCCACATTACTTCAGTCAGAAAGGGCTTACCTGCAAGCAGCCTTGCCTTCATCTACAACACAGACTCCACCATTCTGACACTCCAAACTAAGGCAGGCATCAGCAGGGCTTGTGGTTGGAGGTTGTGTCGTTGTGAAAGGGAGAGGCTGGGTCTGCCTCAAATTGGATACATCTGGAGATGGACATCAGTAAGTAAACCGAGGGTTAGATCTGACTGACTGGATCAGATAATGTACTATTGTTTGTTCTGATGGATGTATAAATTAAAGATATAAAAATGAAATAATGCAATACATAATTCTACAAATGTGCCCCATATAATTATAAGTGATGAGGAATACAACAGGATGAATTGGATTTGAGAAGAAGCTGACAATCATTAGCTTTTTTTTTCAAAACATTATAAAACTATGTTGAAGAGTTTTGAGTTAGTACTATCATTTGGTGCTTTTACCCTCCATGGTGAGAAGAAAGATGGCATCTCCTCCCTTGATGAAATTCCTGCTTTTGGCTCTCAAGTGGCTGAGATAAATTGCTGTGCCGGCGCCTGGCCCTCGGAAATACTTGGATCCATCTGTGTCTGTGACCTCAACACCAATCTTTCGAGGATCATCCCAGAAAAAAAAGCCTTGGTCTGTTTAGAAGGATGTTGAAAGGGTTTAAAAATGTTGTATAAACTTTTTATTATTTCAAATGAATACATTTAAATCTTTGTGAAGCAAACCGCACTTGTTGCCTTTTTGTTGGGGTCAGTAGTGACACTGCGCTGATTGGACATACGCTTTTGGATATGTGGGTGCTGGTCCATTAGCATCATTGTTATCTGTTTCCAAGGGCAAGGCCATGATAGCTCTGTGTCCCCTTCACGTGCTACGAGATGAGCATAGGCCGACAACTCACCCGGGTAGTCCTTTCTACCATTGGGGTACAGCTGCATCTGGAAAGTGTAACCCTCCTTAGAAGTGAATGGTGGGCTAAAGATAGCTACATCATTTGGAGTGTTTTCCATAACGTGACTGAAGTTTTTCACTCGCCATATGAACTCAGGGCATGTTGTCTCTGAAAGGTTGATGTCATCCAGGGACAGTCCCCCTTCTGAAGGCCCAGGCCCCCCCTTAGCCCCTTGAAAGACAACACGAAATTTTGTTTTGACATCTAGACTCACATGGTGCAGTTGCCACACTTCCTCCGGGGGTCCTGTTACAAAACAAAACAAACCATTGAATCAATAAACTAGTAATTACATTATGGTATCATTTTATTTCACCCAAAAAAATCTGTTAATAACACTGTGATTGTCACCATCTATAGTTGTTATCAAGCGCATAGATCCACCAAGATTGACTTTGTCATACTCTCTGACAAAGATCTTCAATGTGTCGTTTGGACCAGCACTGTTGTAGTAGAAGAACTGCAGACACTGGAAATCTCTTTTGGGATACAGGATCCTGCTCTCCAACGTAGCTGTATCACCATTGTTGGCTGTCCCAGTGCTGAAATGCATTAAGTATCCCGAGCCTAAAGATGTAAATGTCATGAAATAATAATACCATTATCTACACATTATGACATAGTGGATGATAAAATGCAAAAGAATGTTCTAGAACTATTCAGAGCTGATGTTACGCTCATACACAACTTTGAATCTCTGTAACTTTGAACATTTTTACATGAACAGGTGATATACTGAAAAGAAGAAACTCCCCAAAAGCATGTTTGACCTCACCAACCCCATATTTACTGACCCGGAAGACAAAATAGTATTTAAGAGATGATAAATAAAAACTGTTTTTTAGTAGTTAACTATGTTAAATATGCTTGTGAAATACAACCCATGTAATTTCTTTTTCAAACCCACCATGAGACGCAGAAAAATGTGTTGTCTTTGTACATTTAGACATGTGACTTTTGTTTAAAGGCCGACATCTAAATGTATAAACTAATCATTTCAATCAAGTATATGTGTGAGAATCATGATCTGAAGACCCCTCTCACCAGTGCATTTTGCCATATTTGAGTAGTCTGTGTCAGGCCCCCCAGCAGCTTTGGAAACCCTGACCCAGTCGGCATCACCCGCCTGCCCCTGGATCATCCCACAGATGTTGTCTTGTTCAAAGTCACAGGAGTCCAGGAAGGTGGATCCCTGAGCTGTAAGACATTTTGTAAACACAGGTGTAAAAGTACTTTGAACAGCAATAAACTGACAGCGTTTTGCTGTCTACACACAAAACTCCAAAGATGGACCACCTCAATGATTATATGCTTTATTAGAAATTTTGCTATATTATTTAGGTTCTCTAGCCTATAAGGTTTAATTTACAGCAAAGATAGCACAGCTTGGGAACTAGTTGTTAATTCTTACTGCAGTTATATAGGCGGTGCAGCTTGAGCAGGTCACTGTCACTAAACTCCATGCGTTGGCCGATGACATCACTGTAGTAAGGGATTTTGGTGACAATGGTGGGGTCGGCGCCACTTTGGAAGGCATTTTTGCTGTAGTGCATCATGGAGCCATAATCATAGGGTATCCCCAGAGCGCTGGAGGTGGTGTCATTGTAGATGTTGAAGTTGCTCTCCTTACCTGCAGATCAGATATAAATAGACATTTCTGGGCAGCTTGATCATTTATCACAATATATGTAGTCCCTTAGGGTGGTTTATAGAGATAGTGATTGGGCTCTCTTTCAAAGATAAGCTCTCTCAGTGCATGGGTCAGTGCTGTTAAGATAACATGATGTAATGATAAGACAATCATTTGCTTATCCTATAAAGATTTTTTTTGGCCAAATAGGAGTACAGTACTTACAAATGCAGATAAACTGGATGGATAAAGGAAGTGAATTTACGGGCAGTAAAAGATGAGTGGTTTCAGTACCTTCTTCAATGCGGTCCCACATTATTTCTACATAATCCTCACGGTCTGCTCTGGACTGCTCATGCCAGAAACCCAGCGCATGCAGGAACTCATGTTCGATGGTGGCGATACGATCACAGTTTGCACCTATTGACAATCTTTGCTTCCCAACACGCCGATTGCCAACAGAAGAGAAACAGCTGTCGGAGGGAGAACAAGGTTTTTAAAAAAAACATCACAATGAAATTACAATGACTTGTCTCAAAATGTTTAAACTCTAAAACATAGTTTTAAAATGCTTTTTCTGGAAGGTATATCTTGTCTTACCAAATGCACACTATAAAGGAATAAGTTCTTGCTTTACCCGCTTCCTTTAAAGATAGAAATGTAGTTTTCTTCCCCAGTCCATGGCTTGAAGTCAATGCAGGTCTTGAGGCGGTACTGCTCAAAGGCCTTGAGAATCACACCTTTTGCATTGATCTCTACAGAGGAAATCATAAATCAGGTCCATGAAAGATGTCAATTAAGTCTTCAGTATTCCTTTTTAAGAATGGATGGTATTAAATCAAAGACACACCGACCATTGTATAAATTGTGCAAAGAAAACTTATCATTTTATTTGTAAATATGTTATGTTGAAGCTATTTATAGGAAAAGTACAATGTGTTCTTATAGCATTTATCCCTTCAGTGATCAAGGGCAAGACATTGACAGGCTTCTTGCATTGCTGCCCTCCTATTCTAACTGTGTCATCAGTCTGTGTGACTGAGGCAAAAATAGCTTTGCAAACTCAGATATCAAAACAGAATATTACCAGAATAACATAATGTGTTATAGTTAATATTCTGTATACAAATTCCATTCACAATGTTCTTATTTGCTCAATACATCCATATAAAACCTTTCTTAGAGAAAACATTTCTCTACTAAAAATTGCATACAATAAATACACTTAATATGTCAATAAAATATGAATAAACTGACATTTTTTTTATTTTTAGCAACATCATCCCTTTTATTAACATTTTCAGCAAGATTCTTCTTTAACTGTTTTTTATATGGTGCACATAATGCTGTGTAATTGCTATTAAATTAAATAACAAAGACATTAGTTGATTATTCAGTCTTTTATGAACTCACAGAGCGTCAGTGAATATGGGATTTTCTCTTACCGAGGTCATCTTCCATGTAGTATGGGATTATCTTTGGCCACCTGTATTCATCTCCTATGATGGAATTTCGAGTTTGCTTCTGCAGCACCCAGTGAAAGCAATCACAAAGAACAACGTAATTAGTTAAGGCTGAACTGTCCAAGGCAAAACTAAGAGGTGCAGTATAAAATTAAAAGCAGTGGAATTAACAAACCTCATCAAGCACAATGTCCCCCTCCATAAGATCCAGCCCTGCCTCTGTGAATATAAAGAACACAAAGAAAATTGGTTTGTTACAATCACTGACTAAAGCAAAGAGTTTGAGGAGGAAAACTGTTCTTCTTACTCACCTTCATTTATGTCAAAAATATCAAGATCCTGTCCACCATCTACATCATAGTCTATAAATGAAGTTAAAAGGTTCCAGCAAAATCAATTAAAAATTAAAACATTGGTAAAAGTGGTGTGACGTGCTTGAAAACGAACTTACCTGGTATCTTTGCAGTAGGCTGCAATGTAAAAAAAAGAACCATTACTGAATCACAGGCTTAAAAGAACCAAGGTTTATTCTTATAATAAGACAGTATCATCAATAAATAAAACAATTTCTCACCACACAAAGAGCAGCACCACAAAGAAGACATAACACCTGAAGAACAAACACATCTTTAGGTTTCCTTCGTGCCATGTTTTAGTTCCCCTGGTACTTGAGAGTGCTGGCTCCTGATAATGTGTTCTGACACACACTCAGGAGACAGAAATTAAAGAGCCTCGTGTGAGTTATAAAGTAATCATGAATACAAGTCAATAAGTGATAGAACCAGGGTTTGATTTTTACAACAGAGCCAGGGTCTATAAACAACTTCAATCTGCTGTGCTGGCTGCAAACCAATCCTTACACATTCACAGGTGTAACAAAGCAGTCACACTTTTGAGAGCCATACTGTGAATTTTGTTGGCATTTTAATTACGTTGCATTTGTTCTTGGTTTATGTCTGTTTTTTATTAAATTCAAAGTCCACAACAAGTCTGTGCTTAGTTAATCTTTTAAAAAGGAATACATTTACATCAATCTTATGATTTATACTGTACTCAGCAACAGGTCCATCCTGATGCCCAAATATTTTTCATGTCTCCAGTTCACACAAAACTAAAAAAGGTAAAGACACAACATTTATGGCCTGCTGTTGGCACTGCTTCACGCTGATTGCTGAGTAGAGAGGACAACTAAGGGCTCTTGTGTTTTTAATTCCTCAGAGTAACACAAAGGGTCTATATTAAAATTTGCTCTAATCACAGGACTTGCTCTCTACTGAAATTAACAATCTCCTGCAAGCTGAGATATAAGGCAGCCAGAGTAGAAACTGTAAAATAAACCTGTTCCAGATTTTCCATATGACAGGGAAGCCAGATGCTTTCCGATGATCTTGGATTTATTTATTTGAGCTTTTTTTTAAGCTTTACAAACCAGCAGCTTTATTTGAACATATTTTTATGAGCACAAAGCCATGGGAGAGACCTCGGGGCTGGGATCATATGAAAAAATCCTCTAATGAAGATCCAAGCAGCAGTTTTTAGACTCATCTGCACATATCTGATTAATACATCAGGCTCACCTTTGAACACACCATTGTAATCATGTTTACTTGTAAAGATTAACTAGAATCTCTGATATATAAATCTTTCCATTCATGAAATGTTCCTTAGAAATGACTTGCCCACTTATTTGAATGAAGACTCAGGACAACCGAATCAAGTTAAAATAAATGTATTTGATCCACATAGCAGAACAGACTAAAGTCCAGTCCATCAACCTAAACCTATATCTTCTGCTCCTCCTGCTATTTTCCTGACGCGTAACCCCCGACAACAATAGAAAAAGTCTAACATCCCACCTGATGAAGACACTTTAGAGACTGGTCCCTAGCCACCTCTGCTCCACAGTGAGTTCAGTGATGAATCCGCCGTAGTTTGCATACCGGCCTGGCATTGGAGTAGAAGATGCCATCATCTTCCTGCTGTACAGGTCTTTGTCACACCTGGAGAACCCTGGCAGCACTGTGAGGATTTTATTTTTTCACTTCTCCAGTGCTTTCAACACCATCCAGCCTCTGCTCCTGAGGGACAAGCTGGTGACTGCCGGTTTGGACGGTGACCTGGCAGACTGGATCCTGGATTACCTCAATAACCGGCCCCAGTTTGTGGGAGTCAAGAACTGTATGTCTGACCTCCAGACCTGCAGTGTGTGAGGGCGCCCCAGGGCACCGTCCTTGTGACCTTCCTCTTCACCCCCTACACCGCAGACTTCAGACACAACACTGACAGCAGTGTCCTTCAGACGTTCTCTGATGACTCTGCCATATATATATATATATATATATATATATATGCATTTCAAGCATTTACATTTTCTTGAACATATACGTTGCTCCATCCTGCATAACTTGTACTTGTATATATATATATTTGCATTTCATGTTGCCAAAGACTTTAGAGGAACTAGGACAAACCAGGACCACACAACCACATAACTTTCACGTTAGTACACGCTTTCTGTGCTTTGGTGGCCACATATTTTCAGCTTTGCTGATTAACTATTGATGTTTCCTTGCTTCTGCTTTTTTTTTTACATGAAAGATGGATTTATGAAATAAATAGAGCTAATAGAGCTGAACTGATGGAGCTGAAGACTCAAAGCAGAGGGGAGACTTGTGTGCTCATTCTTGTGCAGGGGTGATGTCTGCGCAGCACTCCAAGGTCAGTTTCCTGTTGTATTTGTCCTTTTGTGTTGAGGAAAACATGGAAAACAAGAATTTCTCTGCGTTTTGTCATATTCACTCTTTTGGGTTTTCTTTTTCTATTTTTTCTCCAAAGCATCTCACACCTCATTTACTTGGATCGATGCAGTATGTACATGTTAAGCATTAATAGGTGTTGAATCAGCCTCAGCTTGAGGCTGCATGAATATGAATTTTTATTTGAGTAGTGTTTTGTTGCCTCTCTGCATGGAGTGTGTAAAACAGTGATAGGATGTATAACTAGAGGGTTATTTCTTACTGCACTATAGGTTTCTCTTATACCTGCAAAGACATATTTACATTAATGGATAAGCATAAATGCAAGCAATACAAACTGGAAAGTTTTTTTTACATCCTAAAGCAGCACTTTTTTTTCACTTTTTAGTATAAATCTGTTCCAAACACATGCTGATGATTTGTTATCACTTATTTGTGGTCTGTTATGAGTTGAACTCTCTCACGCTCTCTGTCAACAAGTGAGATGACATTCATTGCAAGTATATTTAATATTTTTCTATAAGTGCTTTTCAAGTTTTTATGCTAATCATCTGGCACACATTTGGGCTTTCAATCAAGACTGCTACAAAAGTCTCAAAGAAAAAAAGCTGTAGTTTCCATTGTGAAATCAAATTTGACCTAATTACATTAATTACCTAAAGCTGCTGTGTTTGGATATTTAGTCCTTTAGTTTTTAAAAGTGTGTTGTGCAAATAAATGCCTACAGCTGCAGATATTGATGGATAATAATGAATATTTTTGGCAGCTCAGTAATGTTGTGGACAGCTTGAGCACAGCACAACAGTGATAACAAGCTCACTCTTTCCATTGATCCTGTGATCATAGGACAAAATAATACATATACCTTCTAAATGTATATATTTTAATTTATATATGCATTGAAACATGTCTTACTAGCGGTATTGAGAATGAACAGTCTGAGTACACACATTGGTGTTTCTGGAGGAAAATGCTTGAATTTTACTGTAAAAACCTGTAAACAGATAGATCAATCTGGTATTTAATTCTGCTTCCAGGTTAAATCTTTTCTTTTAGAATGAGTTTGTGAACAGAAATACAATTTTATTTTCCAAATTTTTTTTAAAAAGTAAATATTAGTAGTAAGTATTTGCTCTTCCACCTTTATTTATCAGTGTCCAAGCCATGGTTGATTCTATTTATGGCATTTTAACAGAATGTATATCTAAGATATGATATATCTAAGATGCAATAAACATCTAATTCACTGTAGTTTTTTTATGTGATATAACACAATATAGTTTAAAGGAATATTTTATATAATGAAAACCAACAAATGTGAGCCATATGTACAAAAACCAAATAAAAAATGTTTTAAATAAACACCCTAATTGTTTTTTCAATTGTCAAGAAGTGTCGAGAAGGCTGAGAATTTTCCTGGTGAGTTAAAGTTTGTGTTAAAAGCTTATTCCGACTACTTTGATGTTCATGCTGTGTTTTAATCTAATCATTAATTTTTTGCTACCCTTTTGCCATAACAATTAATTCTTTGACAACACAATTACACTTTAAATAGCGCTTTCATCTCAAGCTTTGGCTCAATCAGTTCCAGCGTCAATCTGTGTTGTAGTTTACTTTAGTGTGTGTGTGACTATAAGATTCATGCATGTTAAAAGAGAGAGAGAGCGAGAGAGAGAAAGAGCAAATAGCACACGAGGCAATATTTTTGCAGAGTGCAATTCTTTTGAAGATAATTCATCCCTGCTTTAAAGGTGTGACAAATGGATTGTTTCCCTTTCTGCAGTTTCTGAAGCAAGTTCTAATTAATTTTGAAGTACCAACCCAAATGCCTTTGACCCTGTGTGATTGATTTCATGTTCTTGTAAACATGAGGCGGACAAAATATTAAATTCTAATTAAAAGCAGCTCTTTGCTTCTCTCTTAATGCTTCTAACTCATTTTCTAACACTCTTTGTAGTGACGAAACTCATTCATCAAAGAAGCACATGACCCAGGACTCTGAGAATTTAAACTTAGATCATTGTTACATTCATGTTAGCGGAGGGTGTGCTCCATCACACTCCTCTGCCTCCTCGGAAAAGTTTTCAGGGGTCCTGGAGAGGAGGGTCAGTTGGATAGTTGAATCCCAGCTTGAGGAGTAGCAGTGTGGTTTTTGTCCTGGTCATGGAATAGTGGACCAGCTCTATACCCTCTTCAGTGTCCTGGGGGGAGCATGGGAGTTTGCCCAACCAGTCTACATGTGTTTTGTGGACTTGGAGAATACGTTCAACTGTGTTCCTTGTGGATTCCTGTTGGGGGTACACTGGAAATATGGGGTACTGGACCCCCTTCTACAAGCTGTCAGTACCCTTTATAATCAGTGTCAGAGCTTGGTCTGCATTGTCTTCAGTAAGTCGGATTCATTCCCAGTGAGAGTTGAACTCTGCCAAGGCAGCCCTTTATCATCAATTCTATTCATAACTTTTATGGACAGAATTTGTAGGTGCAGTGTTGAGGGGATCCGGTTTGGCGACCTTAAGACTGGGTTTCTGCTTTTTGCAGATGATGTTGTTCTGTTAGCTTCATCTGATCATGATCTCCAGCTCTTGCTTGAACAATGATACCAAGTGGGAAGTGGCTGGAATGAGGATCAACACCTCCAAATGTAAGACCATGATCCTCAGCCAGAAAAGGGTGTCCTCTCCGGGTTGGAAATGAGGTCCTGCCCCAAGTGAAGGAGTTCAAGTATCTCGGGGTCTTGTACATGAGTGACGTTGAATCTGCAGTAATATGGACTCTGTGCTAGTCTGTCAAGGGGAAAAAGGCCAGATGGTATAGCTCTAAATTTGCCAGTCAATCTATGTCCCTACCCTTACCTATGGTCATGAGCTGTGGGTAGTGACTGAAAGAACAGTGGTCGAAATGAGTTTCCTCCGCAGGGTGGCTGGGGTCTCCCTTAGATATAAGGTGAGAAGCTCGGCCATCTGTGAGAGGCTTAGAGTAGAGCCACTGCTCCTCAGATGATGCCAGATGAGGTGGCTCTAGCATCTGGTTAAGATACCTCCCTGGTGAGGTGTTCTGGGCACATACCTCCAGAAGGAGACCCTGCAGACCCAGGACACAGTGTCTCTTGGCTGGTCTTGGAAAGCCTCGGGGTTCCTCTCAAATGAGCTGGCAAATGTTGCCGGGGACAGGAAAGTCTGAGCTTCCTTCTTTAGGCTGCTGCCCCCGTGACCCGACTCCAAACCATTCTGCACCCATTAAATCAGGGTGTCAGAATTAGTCTATAGCTGCTACATCAATTGTATTGCAATCAGTCTTGACCAAAACCTAAAGAGGCTGGTGCAAATTTTAGTCATTAGAGAACATCTGCACCAATCACAATGACTTTTCTCACATTGCATCATACAAATAACTGTTTATAAGTTCTTTCGTACTTTCATTGAAGATAAATTATTTGGAGATAGAGAATTGCTTAATGGGGCGATGAGCTTTAATGCTCCCAATGGACACATTCCTGCCTATACCTACAGCCAATTATCAAGTCAGCCATAACTGACGTCATTAATTGATTTGAGCAGCCTGCTGTTTGGGGGCTTTTTTTCTCATTCTCTAAAAAGCTCAACACAAAGGTACAGTAGGCACATATCAGTATGAAACTCTCTTCTCTGCAGCTGGGAGGAGTGAATAAGTCGCTGTTTGGCGTTGTGGATGTTTGAGAAGTAAAAAAAAAGTCCTTTTAAAGACTGACGGGAAGGGAACTTTGTCTGAAGCAATAAAGGAGGAAAACTTATAGGTTTTCAATTTTTTTTCAAAGGTAAGACCTTATTTGTGACAATCTAAAATAAAGTGATATTGTTAACATTGTTTACTGCCATTTAATGTAAACTAGCTGCCAAGACACTTGTTTTGTTTATGTAAAATTGGTCTTCCGTGCATGCTGTGCTGTGCATGCCTACCTTGCATTAAAACATGATAATGAAAAGACAGAAAATGAGATTGATCTGAGAAGCTTTAATTGGTTTCAGTGACATTTTCCTCCTTGTCATTTGTCACTTTCCTTCGGTTCATTCAGCTTGATTACACGAAGCACTTCCATTGTGTTTCAGGCGACCCAATTTTTATAAGGTAGATGGAAAACCCTATCAATCTTCTAAGTGTAAACGCTGTGCAAATACAGACCTTTTCTAGTCAGATTGCCTTTTCTATGCAAACCAAGCTGAAAGTCATTAAAGCCTTTGATTAATTTGCAAATGCTCACTGAGGTGTATCATTATGGTTAATGTAAAGTGCATAACAGGGCAGCTACATATGTTGCATTTGGGGACAGATCTTTTCTCCAGATATATCTTACTGATTTACGAGCTATATTGAAGATGTGGACAGTGGAGAAGGAGGACAAATTCAACATCATGATGGCTTACTATAGAAGGTGTTGAAGAAATTCTTTAAAAGATCACACAAGTAAAATGTATTTAAGATGCTGCAATCAAATGAGAAGTTTACGCACAGTCTAGCAGATGGCTGTGTGTAAAGGTCTGAGGGGCCATCCTCACAGCCCCATATTTATACTCAGTTGTTGTGAGCACAGTTAAGAGTTAACAGAATAACATCTTACTGGATAAACATTGATGTCCCATCTACCTGCTATATTTGCTCTGTTTACCCCCTGTTTTACATCACATCCTGTTTAAGTCCACTAAGGGCAGCCATAAATCCTCGCTAATAAATTCCACAAGTCAATCAGTTGAAACTTTTCCATCTTGATACCTGCCCTAATGATAGAAAAACAGGTACACAAACAATCTATTCAACACCATTACAAAACGTTCAGTGATTTTCCATTACAAAGGCTGCTGTCTTTTAATAACACATGGTGTTGTTTTCAAAGCAGAATAAATTAATTAACTGTGTAAAATACATTTATTTTAAAGAAAAACACATATATATTTGTGTGTTCTTTTTATCATGTTGACTCATTGAGAGTAATAATGTTGGATTAGATTGATTAAAAGCAAAACCTGTATGGACTCACAAAGCTGGCAGAGTTTGTAATGACTTGATCATTTATTTATAATATATAATAGAATTGTTCAGTTCACCTCAGTTTGACAGAAAAGCTGTATTAAATGTTATATTTTAATTAATTGGTATTGATTTGAATGATCTGTAGTCATTTATTTGTAGCCATTGCAAAATGTGTGCATTTGCATGTATGTGTATAGATTCACATGAACCTGGGGTCCTTTTAGATATATGCGATGACCATTGAATCTCCTTTATGATACTAAGTCATTAAGTCTTTTTCAGTCACAGATAGACGGATTCAGTCTTTTTGTTCATTGTGCCGGTGTTGTTCTGATAAAGGCTCCTTTATCTTTAGTATTTCTTCACTTTTCAACTCCATCTTATGATTGTGATCACTCTCTTTCAGCTCTACTATGACCAAGATGATTAAAGCCAAGGTTGAAGCTTCAGGCTTTAAAAAAAAAACACTAGTTCATATGTAACCAGTGACCAAAATCAAGAGGACTCTAGTTAAGTTATCTTTACAGTCTGTATGGAACAGTCCAGTGCATCCTTCCTGGAGCTGGTCTCAGAGGGTCAAACAAGCTGGTCTCAGAAGTGACAAATGTCTTCTATGTGTTTTTACTGTTGTCTAAAGATTTGTTCCTGTCAATCATTGTTGGAAGTTGGCTGATACTGAAACTGTTCATAAAGAATAGCCCATAAATTTAACTAATCATAAAACAATCTTACTTGTTAATGAGTTTTTAAAATGATAGTAATGTCAGAAATATTGAATAGAATAAGATCAAATATATTAAAAACAAAACTCACAACTTAAAAAACAAACAAGACAAATAATGCAAGAAAAACAAAACCAGAAAAATTAAAAGACGCATCGTATTGTCTGACCTAAACAAAAATGTTATTTTCCAGATGGGGCTGTTGGATGAAGACATTGCATTCCACTCCAAAATACCGGAGCCAATGGATATAACTGTGGCTGTGGTGTACTTTGTTTTTGGTGAGTTTAATCTTAGAAAAATTTGGAAATTGTTGTCTTTTTAGATTATTAACAAACAGACCAACAACTTGTTTATAAGTTAGTAACCCTGTAAATGTGTTTTCTGCAAGTTTTGCTCAAGCTTAAATAAATCCCAGCATGAAGGCAGACTGCACACAGTGAAACCTTGCACGTTTACTTTTGTCACTAAGTGATCATCCTTCTACATATAATACTCTACTGTATCCATGCATGTGTCCATTTGTATTTACTGTACAATATACATGGAAAAAAGCTATTTTACACTTGTCTTTATCTTTTATTTATCCTCTTTCTCATCCAATCAGTCTCTCTTAATTCAGTGGGCCTTTTTATCATGGATTAACTGTAGTATGACGAGAGCTGTGTGCACATCTGGAGAGTCAACAATATCCAGCAACTGGTTACAGTAGCTTCACGACAGCTGGAAATAAAAAAAAAACTAACTAAACACAATAATACATGTACCTCTAAAGCTCACTAAAAGCATATCTGAGACTCATGCTTAGATTTGGGTAACATCGTTTCATGCCAGGCTCCCTGTTTACTTCACTCAAATATGAAAGGGCCATTTTTGCTTTTGCAGGACTGTGCTCGTTGTTTGGCAACAGCACACTGCTGTATGTCTCCTATAAGAAAAAGCACCTTCTGAAGCCTGCTGAGTTCCTCATCATCAACCTTGCTGTTAGTGACCTGGGCCTAACACTGTCACTCTACCCCATGGCGATAACTTCAAGCTTCTCCCACAGGTACAGAACATACACACCCTCTGCTGCATTGGTATAATAAAAACAAAACAGTAGAATTTGCCTCACAAATGGAGGATGGGCTACTTTCAGCTGAAACATATCGTGGTTTTTATAGATGCTGCTAGTAAATCAGAACCACTTGCATATTTTATGGTTCGTTTAATCATATGGTTTGTTACAAGTATGATTGCCTGTGAGTTCAAAGATATGAAGCGTCATGTTAAAGCTACTTTTCTTTCTCTTCCTTTCTTCACCTTCTCTCTCATTGATCTTTCCTCGCTATCTTTTCCCTGCACTGTCCTCTCTCACACCCCCTTGCCCTCCCATGCAGGTGGCTGTATGGACAAACAGTGTGCTCCATATATGCTTTTTGTGGCATGTTGTTTGGCCTTTGCAGTCTGACCACCCTAACTCTTTTAAGCATGGTGTGCTTTGTGAAAGTATGTTATCCGCTCTATGGTAAGTCTTCAAAGAAGCTATGCTTGCAGACTGACATGACATAGGATTATTAATCACATCCCCAAGACGCTGGTTGTTGATTTATCAATGGAGGGAAAAGAATAATCCCTCTGTTGTGCACTGCACATTAGCCTTTCTTTGATGACTGACAAGTGAAGGGATTGCATTCAATAAGAATAACTTGTGATGTTGGTTCTACCTCTATCATTTTGTTCTGTTTCAGCAGACATTTGCAGAGATGATGTTAACATATTGCTATTTGATTTCAGCAATGACTGCAGGGCAACTGGTCCTTTTGTTTGGCCTCAAGAAAGTGCATTTCCAATCAAGTCTTACTAAAGAGTCTCTTTATTTAACACTCACTTGTACAGTAGGCCCTGAAACATTACTTGTAAAATATTTTAATAAACTAAATCCATGATTAAATAAATATATTTAAAAAGTTAACCTATATTACGATATGGTCTCTTAACTTTGATTTCTAATGATGGCTGTTGTGGCTAAATATAAATACAGAAGCAATCATATCTTCATAAACTGTACTTCACCTCATGTTACCCTGACACAACATCAGTCATTTAGTCACCTCTACTTATTACTGGGGGTTAATGATGCTTGCAGAGGCCTGAAGATTTATGCTGTACCTAACCTTTTTCACCTAGATAATTATGAATTCATATGATTACCTCATATTCTAAAAACCCTTTATGGTTGAAAATGCCAATTTGCAACTCATCATACAAAAAATATACTATATGTGTGCACATACAACACTTTCCACTGGACAAAGCAGTTGCATACCTTTGCATGGAAGTTATGCATAATACTCGTTGGTGGATAGAGTACTTAAAAGTGTCATACATGCACTATTTAGTTTTTTGGTGAGGGTCATGGTGTAATTCTGACATTAGAGTTAAGCTAATTGCTCATTGAGCTTAGAATGAGGCTACAGATGAGGGACTTTCATTATTGACATTATAATTAAACCCCTTATTAAGATTTTATTGTAGTTTAATAAATATCATTTATGGGGTATTATATAACCTGTTTTTACCAATATATTGCAGAGAGAATGTGAGTAAGTAAGGTTACAAAGCCCTGTGAGGACCTCATCAGCAGAAAAGATGAGGTTCTAATGTTTGTATCATACATGTGAGTATCCAGGACAGGGATGAAATGCAACAATTTTATGTGTCCTCCTCTTCCTCCCATTTTCTTCTTCATCATCTTCTTCCTTTGTGCTTTCTTCTTTTTCTTAGTTTGTTTATTTTAAATTAAATATAATTTTCTAACCACAAGTGCAAAAAGGCTTTTGCGTTTCCATCAGTGACACAAGCTTTCACATAGGTGAAATGATGCACATCTTCCTACTTTGAGAGCAAAACCATCCCTGTTAGAGACACAGACCCAATAGTTACATTATTTGAGAGGATTTTTTTAATAACAGCCTTCTATATAGATTTGTTTGACCTCCAGACCAATTATTTCTTGGATGAAATGTTTTCCTTATCCATTTTACACATTGTTATAATACGATTTTATAGACAATTATTTGTATTTCAGCTTTCTCTGAAAATTCTATGTCCATGCAAAAATGAAATATTAACCCCATCTTTTTTCACAGGAAACAGGTTTAACTTTGTACATGGTTGTCTGCTGATTGCCTGTGCTTGGTTCTATGCCCTGGTGTTTGCCTGCTCCCCCCTGGTCCACTGGGGAGAATACGGACCAGAGCCTTATGGCACCGCTTGCTGTATCGACTGGCACCTGTCTAATCAGTACACCACAGCACGCTCTTACACCGTGGCACTGTTTATCTTTTGCTACATTCTGCCATGCTGCATTATTGTTGCATCCTACACCGGCATTCTGATCACAGTGCAAGCTTCCCGGAAGACTATGAAGCAGCACACATCAAGGCAGACACATCTGAGCAGCATTCAGACAATTATTGTTAAGGTAAGACAAAATTCCCCAAGTGACTCTCTCGCATGCATGTTGTGATTATCAGTGCAATGGTGAAATCTTTCCCAGCGTTTCCTTTGTGAATGTAATGGAGAAATACATAAGCATATAGCAAGACTGTGCAGAGGGTGTGACAATGAAAAACTAGAGTTCAGTGGTAACATATTAAAGGATCTCCATTTTCATAACACCCCCGTTTGTTCAATTGCTGCAGCCTGACCTGAATAGGTAGCTTCTTATGACAGTTTCTGATGAGAAAGAATGGACTATAAAATAAGGCTTTTTCTTTGATTAATGGAGAGCCACAGCTAGCTTTGCAGAATAATCAACATATAACCTTGTCAAAAAGTGAATGAATAATTCAAATTATTAGTAGAAATTAAATTATTACAAAGATCATCTGTTTTAAGTCCCTGATGTAATTTAAATAACAATAATTTTAAAGAACACACCTACAGAAATTAAATGGTAATTTAGTTTATAATCTGCTAAAATCTTGCAGTTTTACCTCTGTGCCATAAATCAACACCCCGAAGCAACATGGATCACATCAGTGTGTGCTCTATGTTAAAAATGAACAGTGTTAAACCACATATAAGATAAATAAACAGAAAACTAAAGTGTAGGATTAAAATAGCATACAATAAAGCTGTTTAAGATGGCTAATCAGCCTTACAACAGAATTATGTCACCTTATGGTTTCCCTTATCTAGGCTATTTGATGAATTGGCTCTAATAAGATGTGAAGCGCCCTGAGATGACACTGTCATGAAGTGGCGCTATGTAAATAAAGTTGAATTGAATTGAATTAAGAAAGTTTGCTAAGCTTTAAAATCTGAACAAGCAAGAAAGGGGCAAGAAACCTACTAAGTTACACACATTTCATTAGACAAAATAAATATTGACCACTTAGGGAAGACGTGGTATTTTAGAGGGATATTCTTCTGCATTTATGCCATTTTTTACATTACACTTCTGTTTTCTGTGCTTCCTTTTTCTCCAAGCTGAGTGTTGCTGTCTGCATTGGGTTCTTTGCGGCGTGGAGTCCATATGCTGTGGTTTCCATGTGGGCTGCCTTTGGACACATTGAAAACATTCCTCCTCTTGCATTTGCAATGCCTGCCATGTTTGCCAAGTCCTCCACTATCTACAACCCAATTATCTACTTGACACTGAGACCAAACTTCCGACAGATTATGTGCAGGGACCTGGGGACACTATGTCATACATGTCTGCATGGCTATCTCTGCCCCAAGGGCTTAGCCAAGTGCTGCTCAGAGTCAGACATCCAGGTTCGACTTGCCAACACTCATAGACAGACCAACCAGTTCCCTTCATCAATCTCTGCTCAACCAGCTGTAGTTACTATAAAGGATCACAGTTGTCAGAAGTGTAAGGATAGTTTTGAATGGTACAGACATCACCCTAAAATGTGTGGTGTAACTAACCCGTCTGTCAACGGAGTCTCGTCAAATATTGAAGACATTACAGTTTTTCCATCACACAAGAAGATATCTGACAGTGAGTGGCCCAAGACGTCCCTAATAACCACAATAAGGACTTCAGAAACAAGACAGTTCCATATTAATTTAGAGATGATTCCAACATATACAAAAGAGGCATGGCCTTGATTATTTCTGTCATTCAGGATATACGGAATGTGAAAATATGTATAAGATTTAATCTATCAAATGTGCAATTAATTAATTAAAATTTCAGGAAACTTTATTTAAAAATATGCATTCTTCTGTAATCTTTGTCTTGATAGGTCAGCTTTACTTTGGCTAACATGACAGAAAAGACTGTCAACATTTGGGTTTTGTGTTATCTGGCTTTATCTCAGGTCTCATTAAAAACATCTTGGGTCATGTTGTCTTGAATTAAATACATTACCAAGGATTAAAGAATAAAAGAAAAATGATTAATTTCAGCTACTGAAAAGTGAATAGGCAAGGCAAGTTTATTTATATAGCACCTTTCATGTGACAGCTCAAAGTTCTTTACATTGATTATGATGAGAAAACTTAATAGTAAATTATAATGACTCTATTGGATATTACATCCATATTTATTTTACGCAGATAAAGTTACACACTAAAATTTTTGCATCTTCAAAATAAAATGTTCTGTGTATATGAATCAGGAAAACTTCTGTGCATACTTGTTAGTCATTTCATCTGAAAATTTTTGTTACTATCCCATTTTCAGTACCTTGTTTACTCTTCAGATATGTGATGTATACAGTGGATTTTTTGACCAGCGTTATTTGTATTACATGTAAATCCATTGTGTGCAGATATAATAGGAATGAGACCCATAATTAAGGAGCAGGTCCCTGACTGTCTAAAGATGTTTTCAAGACTTAATATGTTAAAGAAATGTTTCCTTTCCATGAGCTGACAAGGTTACTTGTTTTCTCGTCATAATAAAATATTGTTTTACAAACTTGACAATCATTCTTTCCCAGGTCGTTTTTGCAAAGCCTGTTTTAGTTAAATAAGTTATTTTTTACATTCTGTCAATCAAGCACCCTCTCTATATCAGTAAGAAAAGAAACACCTAATAAATATGTAATAAATAAAATTATTTTATATATATAAAAATAAATAATGAAAGATGACAAAGACACTAAAGTAGAAACAATTTTCAGCATCACTTTAATATGCATTGTGGAAAAAATGCCACACATTGGACATGTTAGACATGGAAAAGATTTATTGCTAACTCAGGAAGAAGATTGGGGCCCAGACATTTCTGTGGTGAATAATAGTATTTAATTGCATCTTAAACACTGTACTGTAGCACAAACAACCTCAACACCAAAGTCACTAAATTCAATAATGACATCCGATCATTCATAGAACATTGAAAAAAAACATAATGCATTAATGTTTTTGTTTTACTGTCCTTTGAGGACATTACATTCATAGTAGTATAAAATATGCAGCAACTTGGGAACAACTCTTGAAATTCAAATGACTGCATGTGTTTTACATACATTTGTTTTTCTTATAACTAATATTCATAATTTTTCTGAAGGCTGACTGGGCTCATGGTGATCACTATATTTGTGTCAGACTGGAATAACTATTCACCACACATCATTTGACTGGTGCTGAATGCTCGTTCATTATTCTGTTAAAATTGAAGTAACTATGAACACGATGACTCTATAAAATGCTCCCACACAATAAAATTTTCACAAAAAAAAGACAATACTGAAAAAATAGCATTTTCCAAAATGGCTTTGGCTCCAAACAGTATGATGATCATCAGCATATTATAATTACAAAGTGAGCAAAGTAATTGTATGTCTCTACTTATGACATACAAAAGGTCAGATATTTCAAAATGCATCCAAGATTTGCTGAAATTCATAATCAAATGTTATATTAGTTTTCTCTTTTTAAAGTGACTCAGATGGAGCTCACTTTCCAAAAATGTATACATTTTTGTATTATCAAGAATAAATTTTATCACCCAATTCAAGTCATGTTTAAATGAATGTGTTGAGCTGAGATCATTTTTATGTAGCATTTTGCCATCTGCCCAACATTGCAAACTCACTGTACAAAACTCATCTCATATTTAGAGTTACAGCCTCTCAGACTCAAAATAAATGTGGTCAAAAAGTTAAAAAAAAAAAAAAAGGTTTATGCCATTTGGGAAGAATTGCACATCTCCAGGATTTTCAGGATTATGTCTACCTTTACGTTTCCTTCTAGAGCTTTACAAAGCTTCCCGATTGTGCGTCCAATACATCCCTCCTTCATCTTCCAACGCTCCAGCATCTGATGCACCATCTCTGGCAGGCCGTCCCGATGGTAGTCGTGTTCAATGGTTTCTATGTCCACATCTGTCAGACCCAGGCAGCGGGCACAGCGCTTCCATGTATTCCCAATATTGTCTCTCAGCAGATCCAGGTGTGCTTCAGTTACAGCATGGTCTTCTAGAGAAATGTAAAGCAAAAATAAATTGGGTGGGTACTTGATAAATAATAAGTTTTTATTTGCAGATTAATTAATAATAAAAACTACAATTCAGCAACAGGACACCACTTTAGTTGTGAAATATTAGAATCAAAATTAAATCACATTCTTTTATTTATATTCCCTGTAAGTATCAACTAAATGCACGTTTTTGCATGTAGTTTCACATGAATCCGCTGACACAATATTACCGGTAAACCAAAACAAAATGGTCTTGCTCTAAATCAACACAATTGATTTAACTGAATGCAGTTGCTATGTATGTCCAGCAGAGGGAGCATTAAATACTGCAGCTTCCTCTGTCTAAACTCTTTCAGATGTTTATAAGCTGTATACTGGTAAAAACATGGAAGAACACACACACACACAGACAGGAGCAGCTCATTTCGACCTGCAATTTAAATGCCTCATAACATATTTAAACCAGCCTTTCACAGAGGCATTACTTCTGCATTGCACTTTATCTCAGCACATATTTCAAATTCTTTTCAGTTTTCCTTTATTATTATTTTTTCAAATTAGGTCTTAATAGTAGTAACAGATGCAGATAAGACAGAGTAGTAATTCCCATTTCTACCAGTACATTTAATTGTACTTGCCTTCATATTTTACTGCAACAACCTCACATATCTCCTTGTAAGAATATTATTTGCAGTGATCAATGTGGAACATGCATATTCCCCATGTCAGCTGATTGTCAATGTTTAATACTATCAGGTATTTCTGTGAAGCGACATATTTAGGAGTATTTAGGAGTATATATATGCAACATAGACTTAATAAAGCACAATTTTAACGCAATGACCTCAAATAATGTAAATGTGAGGATTTCAAACTAGGTTTAAATAAAAAAAAAAGCAGAATAATACGTTGGTTTGATAAAAAAAATACTGTGATTTACCATATTTAAGAATTCCTTCTAGTATGATGGCATTGGAAGAAGGAGATAATGAGCCAGGAGAGTTGTCATAACCTCTGATACTCATCCTATTGTTGTTTCCAATCTGGATCCCGCTGGCATTGTGAATGTAAAAAGACCCTGGAATAGGAACAACACAAAGTGTTACAATCACTAAAGTTTGAATCACTCCAAAATAATAAAAGAAATTGGAAACATCTAGTTAGAATAAGCTAAAATAGATATTTACATGTACCTGGATCCTGGAGAGAAGCAGGCTTTAAAGTGGTCAAGTTGCATGGAGTATTTAAATCATGCGCAGCGGTATCAGATACCGGGTTAGCTGGCCAGGACTGTTGGCGGGGAAAATTGGAGGGTTGATGTTGCTGGTTAAAATATGTCAGAGAAGATGTGCTGGCAGACATATGCAACTGGGATGGAGAAGGTGAGGAGCACATGGAGCGATACAGCCTCGAGGCGGGGCGATATAAATCTTCATCCTGGCTGGTTGGCTGCACTGGCTCAGCTTTTGTCCACGAATGGACAGAGGATCTGTCTTGTGTTGGTTGTTTCTGAAAGGGATCTGAGGTGCTGTCATGGCAGGAGTTAGCAGCCTCAGGCTGGATGTTGCAAATATAGCTCCCGTGTTTGTGGTACTGAAGTTCCCGCTCCAGTTTCTCCTCCAACTCTGAAGGATTTTGAAGTATCCTTGCATCGGTCTGAATCAACTCCTCGTATGGGTCATCACGCAGGTCCTCAATACTGGCTTCAACTGGCATAGATGTAGTTCTATCTGAACTCATCAAAGGAGCTGGAGAATCTAAAAGATCGAGAGCGGTTAAAGTAATTAAACTGTTGAAGGTTGAACATTCAGAACTTTTGTACTTGTGTATATTGAACAATATACCCAGATTGTCCGCATTACCCACCAGGCTCAAGTGCTGAAAAACCATCATTTGTCACCGACAATAATTTAATCTTTTCAACTAGTTCATCTGGGCCTTCATAATCTTTCTGCAGACAGAAAAATATAACAAGGGAATGACAACAAATTAAATATATTACCATCATAAGGGAACATTTACTGTTAAATGTTTTCATTCACTGCATCACAGAATTACTCGATCAAATTCTAAAGATTATATATTCACCCTAAGATTGTGTACATCTTTTTCCACGCATGGTTCTAGTTTCTCCATGTAAAAAGGATGGAAGTAGTTGTAAGCCTCTGTAAGAAAAGTACAAATTGAGAAAGCAAGAATGAGGAAAAAGGCCACATAGCTTGAAACTTGAGAAAACTACATCGTGAACTTATGCAAAAAGAAACCAAATAAAATAAATAAATGGGAGTGAAAATGTCAAAATGCTGTCCTGCTATAAAAATGACATTTCTGTGTATATTATAAAAAGGAAATAAGCTAAATAACACTGAATGAATGATAGGTGCTACAATTAGCATTAAGACCTCATATGTCACATTAGAGTGTTATAAGTATCATGCACTTTAAAACTTTCTCAAACACTGAAATGCTACAAAAATGTTACCATGTCAATGAATTCACATGACTATTTCCCATTTTCTATACCATTTAATCCAACCCAGGGTCACAGGGAAGCTGGATCCTATCCCAGTAAATAGCAGGCAAAAGGCAGTGTTTACTCTGAACAGGTTGCCAGTCCGTCGCTTGGCCAAAACTGAGACAAACCACAACTCACTCTCACATTCACTCCTATTCACTCCAATTATCCTAGCATGCATGTCTAGGATGGTGGGAGGCTGGAGTACCCAGAAAGAACCAGCACAGTATGGTCAATGTTTGAGCCTCTCTCATGTAATTATATTATGTCATTATGAAGATTAATCACTAAGTAACTACAAGACAAAAATAAGAATGGTAACAATCATACTGTATTTGTATCTGCCCGTTTCAAGATGGGTTGCAATACCTCGATCTATTCATTTCACCTGTGTGATTTGTTGTTCTGCAAATGTGCACAAAAATCTGTAAAACACCTTTAAAAGTCGGTCGTTGCTGAGGATTTTGATCCCAGCTTCTCTTCATCAGCTGAATTATCTCAGAAGGTGTGTCCTTTGGAATGTCGGCCTCTGATGGTCGGTCTCCATCGCGAACACGCTGGATTAGGTGGTCTTCACTCCTGGCAGCTGGACAAAGAGATTGTTGGTTTTAATATCTGTAGGACTATAAAATTGTCTCTGTTTTATTGTGTATCTCGTGAATGTTTATGTTGCATGTTTAGTCATCCCAACTTACTTGCATATGGCTCTTTCCTGGTAAGAATGACCCAAACAACGATTGCAAAACTGTACATGTCAGACTTCTCAGAAGAAGGTGTATGGATACTCTCCAGGTGTTCTGGAGCCATGTAGCTTAAGGTGCCAGCACCTCTCATCCCAGCTGACTGCCCACCACGGCTTTTTCTGCGTGACTCCTCTTTTGTGAGTCTGCTCCACGTCTGGCAAGTGGCCAGGCCAAGATCTGCTATCTTAAACGTGCAAAGACAAAAATATTTACTGTGACTAAACGTGCATGGTGGCTGAGCCATAAATGTGTTCTGAATCTTCAAGTTTTATGTACCTTAATGTGAAAATCCTTATCCACTAAAATGTTTTCTGGTTTGATGTCCTTGTGTATGACACGCCTCTCTGTGAGGTATACCATCCCTTCTACAATCTCAAGGATGATTCTTCCCTTAACGGACATTGGGACGTTGACCTAGGAACAAACTAAATTTGCTGTTCTAATCTATCACCATTCATAAAATGTTTTATTTGAGCTGTGTAAAGCTACATACAGGGAATGAAATGTAAAGCAGCTGTGCATGTTACAAACATTACCAAGTCATTCCCTTGTCAGGGTGATAATAGACTTGTGATCTACTCACTGTCTCCAGCATGGCCAACAGGTTGCCTCTGGGAAGAAGTTCCATGACTAGAGAGCAGTCTCTGTCCTCCATAATCACACCCAACAACCTGACCACACGCTCATGGTTCAGGCTTGCCATGATATTCCCCTCCTCCAGCAGCGATTTTTTGCTGTCTCTGCAAAGTTTTAGTGTCTTTATGAAACTGTCATCATCTGAAGTTTTATTAAGTTACTCAAAGCTGTATTTACCCAAGATGCATGTGTGAGATTCATGTTATGACAATTTAGGCCAAAAAGTCTTCTAGCAGGTGCAGATGTGTGAAATTGAACATTTTGATAAGATTATTTGTCTGCTTTACATTGTACAGTTATACAAGCTATTCTTCACAATAAGTGTATTTCTATCATTTAACTCTATATACCATTCTGGGATAAATACATTTTATATTTCATTTATATCTGTTCTTGAATTATATCATTGCTTGGTAAACAGAAATTATTTACAATGATCTAACAAGAAGTAAAAAAGTGGTTCAATTTAAAGTTTTTGTTTTTATTTCTTGTATAACTTTTGGGTTATGGATTTAGATCTCCATATTATTCATTTATTTTTATATTTATTTGATATGCATATGTATATGTATTTAAAAGAGACACATTTCATCCACCCTTTGCGAGTCACAGATTCCTACAAATTTCACAATCCTCTTGTACCCTCCATCTTCCCTCTTCTAGATGCATTTTAGAAGATGATAAATTATACAGAAATATTTTACTGGGATTAACATATGGATTTATGAAAGGCAAGAGAATGGAGAACAAAAAACGATGCAAAACAACAAAGCATCCAGTAATACAATGCAAGTAATAGATTTATATTACTTATTTAATTCAATTCTTTGTCCCAGTTATTGCGTTGACTAAATGTGTTTTTTCCTTGCCCAGCTTTCATTTGTAATGGTTTTTAAGTTAAATCTGCAAATAGTGATAATATATGATGTTATAGGTTTTTATACAGATGTGATCTGACTAGTGAACATTCCACATTTCCATCTAAAATGCGGAAATGACTCTTTTTAAAGAGGAGGAACATGCACTTTCACACTATTTGATAAAAAAAAATCTGATGATAAGCATATCTAGTCATTAGAAAAGTAAAAAAAAGAAAGAAAGGAAGATCATTGTACTTTGTAACAGCACATCTGTCTCTGTTCAGAGGCATCTGTCTGCAGGACACATGATTCACGTTAGCCTGCATGTAAGCGAAGGGGAATACCCAGAAGTGTTCGCACAGTAACAAACACAATGAAAACTTACTCGCTGCGAAGAGGACCTGTATACAAAGTCTTCAGTACCACTTGGCCAAGGGTTACATGGTAGCACAAATAAACCTCTCCAAATCCACCATAGTCCAGGGGCTCCCTCTTGATAAGATCGGTAGATCTCATATGAAGTGAGGGTTGAGACGCTGTGGCCATCCCTGCCACTTTTACAACAAACAAGAACAAGAAATTATAAAAACAAAACAGATCAAGAAGGACCATATTTTAGATACACTCAAAACAACACGTTTAACATCTAAACACTGTCTAGCTACGAAAAATGAGCGCGTGAAGCAAAAGCAGCAAATAGCCTCGGCTAATTAACCATTCATAAAGCTCCAAACACTTCCAGCCCCGATGGGTTAGCTAACACCTCACACATCCTAAAGTTTTGGCAACTAAACCAACTTTACTTTTCACAACCAAACTCATTACACAAATACAGATTTGACCGTACTCAGTGTCAAACAGAACTTGAATCAAAGTGTTACCAGTTGAAGTTTATGTCCGTAAATGTACTTTCTAAGTATTTCCGGGATTTCCACGTCGTCCTGTTTTAAAACCGAAAGAGAGAAAATAAACTACAACCAGCCTTACAAGTCGATAACAGACCGAACAAACCAGGCTGGTAGTAGATATAGAAAAAATATCGAAATTAATCAAATGAATCAAACAAACAAATACATAAAAACAAAACACACACAAAACAAACCCCGTAAATATAAAATAACATTTAAAACGCACAAATTCACTGTTTTTCAACGTATGTCTCAACGCGTGACTTTGCTGCCACCTGCTGGTATAAATAAGTAATTGTAATTAATAAAACATTGAATTGAATCAGTAATGATGATTGTATTCTTTGTAATATTTAAGATTTTATACTAATGGACGTTTTAAGCATTCTAATTAGTTTGTATCTAAATCTTACATCACCACCCCAAAACCCCAGAACTTAAATACTGATAAAGCATGTAAAAAATTAAATGATCGATTACCAAGAAAGAAATAATTTCCACAGCAATTCTAAGATATCACAACAGCCCTGGTGGAAAAAAGTTCATTGATGAAACAAGCATTTATGTGAAAGTAGAGCAGGAAACCACCTTAATTGTAGCCTCTGGCAGTGTGGGCGATGTTTGACATGTAAGCCTACATTTTGGGCAGCCTATCTTATAACGCCAACACTATAAATTCCTCTTTTTTGCACTCTAAAGCCACAACAAAGCAGTATCATATTTACCTGTCTTGTGCCGTGTCAGTTTAGTGGTTTACAAGGTTTTTTCTTTTCACATTTATTGCTGACAATATGCAATTATTCGGACACTTCCTCACATTTGTAATGAGTTACTGACACAAACAAATTGGTAAAATTAATTGTCTCATTTAGTTTGCGTACCAAATGGATTCAATGTACCATTTGCAGGGTAATGATGACTTCTACAGTAAGGTTGAATCCCAATTAAACTTACATCTATTGCATTTACAAAAAAGTCTCCAGAAAATCTTTATAAACACACAATTATGAACTTAAACACTTTTTATGAAGTAGCATGAATTATTTCAGATATTCAGTCATGAGCTAATCCCAAATTAGCTAAATTAAGCACAAAATGTTCAATAAAGTTGATAAATAAATTGGAAAATTCAAATAAAGCTGAGACAGTGAGCAGTGAGCAGAAATGAAAATGCCATTGTTGGATAATAGTTTACTTCACATGCTGCAGATTACTCCTATTGTCTGGTGGGCACAAACACAAATCAAGAGGAAGCTAAAAGAACAGTGTCTGCATTATACATGTGCCGTCAATGTGGAACATTGGGTAGCAGCACTTCCTGTTGATGTTGTTATCTTGATATTAATCAACTCAGAATTGACTGACAGGTGTCGTACTTCCTCTTCAATAGTCACAGGCAAAAAGCTATTATTTTGTCTTTCAATGACAGTGTCGGTTGTGTCCAAAACTGTTTTTATTTCAAGCAAATTAAGGCAAATATGTGGTCATATTTTTTTGTTGATTGTTAATATGCCAATTACTACTGATGCTTTATTCAAGAATTAAATAGACATTTAACTCAAACAATTAGCTTTTGTCTACACGCAGAACCAATTGTGAATTTCATCTTTTGGCATCCTTGTTCAAAGCGCTCTATTCCAAACACACAATTTGTTCCCATCTTTTAATTACATCTATGAAAAAATGCTAAAGATAACAATGTTTAATGGGCATGAAATAGCTTTTTTTTGGATTAACAATGCAATTCATATTAGCCCAAAACTTGGCTTATCTCAGCGTGGTGTGAAGTAGGTCAAAGACGTTTGAGTAAACTGGAAAGGGAAGAACAAATGAAGAAGAAGTTGTTCTAAAAGCTATTTACAAATGTTGAACCATATTTCCTTATTTCTCACCCTACAAATTAAAAGAAAATCAAGCAAATACAGGAAATGGTCTATGCTGGATAAATGTCAACCAGAGTAAATTCAGCAACAGGTCTTATAGAATAATGAGACCTCCTCAAACCCAGACTTCCAATCACTAATGCAGTGTGAGGTCACGTTGATGGCATAAAGTGAAAAAGGCATCCCAGATTGAAAAAAATAAAGTCTTCCAAAAACACCTTGGAGTTAGACACTTTAAAAGCTGGAACAAAGCTTATAAAGAGGGTTTATGTTGAGTTGAAGGTTAAAAGTACAGTATAACATAAACTTTCCACTCTGTTTCACCTCATGTCCTGTATCCTGTTTGTTCATTACTAAATTGTTGTGAGCATTTGCTGTTTTTCTTACAAAATATGAATAATTTTCAGGTAACTCGACTTATGCACTGTATTGTGACCAAAATGTGACAAAGATATTTTTGGATATTTTTAATATCTTTTTTCTCTTTGGCAAAATTATTAAAATGATCTTTATGAATTAGGATTATGTGTCATACCATGACAAAATATAAAGAAATTATGATTTACGAACTGTAGGCTACTGTGATCATTGACTGTGACCAAAATGTGGCATGTAGTCCTATTTTATTTAGAGACACTTGGAGCCTGTCTTCTTCTGGACAGTACTGTAGTTATGAACTCTCTGCTTCTTATTCAGCAACATTTGCTCAGAGACAAATTTACTGATGTCAGGTCAGAAAGCAAGATATTTTTTTAGGGAAGATTAGTAATAATACTCCAGCAGTATAACTATGCACAAATGCGAGTGAACGAGTCTCTTCCACAATAAACTACAACTCCCATAATTCAACACAAGCAGCTTTGGCAGCTCTACTTAGCAGGTCCGGCGCAAACACGAACTGCTGTCGCGACCCATCGAGACGCGAGATTAGTATTTTTAAACAAATATACACATCGTGACGTATCTTCTAGCGGCTGTTTTCATCATAATGGGTAATGGCATCAATAAGGTAGGATTTTTATCTGTCCTGTGTGTTCTCATGTTCTCATTTGACTGATGTGGCGGATAGTGCTTATCCTTTCTGAGCATGATTAATGTTTTATGGCTCTTCCAAAACTTTATATTGTAAGATGAGATACAGATTTGATTTTCGCCTCCCAACTTATTTAATTACCTCGCTTAAATTTAAACAGAGGACACTATTTATAAGTATCCTTATCACTTGTAAGGTCTGTTCTTTGTCTTAGTTTTAATCATCTGTTGAGGGTTTCCCTGCTGTTTCATTGCCTCATTCATTATGATGCATTTTTTCTTTCTCTCTCTTCTCATAGGTCCTCCCGGACTTATATTTGGGGAATTTTAAAGGTATGTCAAACTTTACTTTTTAACTTTACATGTTTGGACGTAATTACACTGGTGTTTTTGTTGTGTTATCTCAGATGCAAGAGATAAAGAGCAGCTAGCCAAGAACAACATCACACACATCCTAAGCATCCATGACAGTGCAGCTCCTATTCTGCAGGTGAGAATGTATCCTGCTAACATCCCAAGTGGCTCTTACAAAAAAAAAGTGTCCATCTTAAGCTTGTCATAATTCCTTAAATAGAGTAAGGACATAACGATAGCAAAAGAAAGTGATTGGCTGTGACAAGACATTGCCTGTAGACCAGTTGGTCAGGTTATGCAGGAAGATGTCACGTGGTTGTCTTGAATTGTGCTTCTTCTTGAGCAACAGATGTAATTTCTGAGGGAGTAAACACTGAGTAGGGAACCTTCTCGTCTTGTAGTATGAAAAATGGCAGTCAGCAGCAGTTGATATAATCATTGTGCTTACAGTTTGTGTGGGTGTCTGAGTAGGTGGTTGTTCTTGCTTCAGTCAGTGAGAACTATGTAGCCTGTTTTAATAAGTATTATTGTTATTTTACACTGGATTAATATCTTGATCTGAAGTTGCTCTTAGAGGTGGTAGTATACATACCAAATGTTATCTAAACAGAGCTTTGGGGAAGTGCAGCCAAAGGTTAGTTTATAATTCTCTCACATCCAAACTATGTTCATCTAGCAGCTATGGATGCATGTATTGAGGAGCCTAAAGTGTTTCTGTTTGTGTGAATTTAAGTCACCCTTTTAGACTGATTTGTGCTAAACATGTTCAACTGACTGCTGACATGTCTCCGATGTGCTTTGTCCTCCAGGAGATGACCTATCTCTGTATTTTAGCTGCTGACTTGCCCACACAAAACCTGTAAGTATCAAAATGTGCAGCATAGCAACACAGCACACAGCAACGAAAAGCCAATTCTATGTGAGAGAGAACAACATTCAGCTGATGCTGCTTTGTATGAATATTCAAGGTTAATTTTCATCATGTTAATGTGTAAATGATGTGCTTGCACAAATTCAGTATTTAACTGTGAACTCTGTCTTTCACAAACACAACAGAAACACAACTCTATGCTCAAATAGAGCAAATAGCTGTTCCTCTTATCTCAATAAGCACAAAGATTTTCTCTTGCTTTGTGTGCGAAACAAAATAAAAAAATGGAAGTTGTGCACACAATTTACTACCACCAACAACAGACATTGTGCAGTCTTTTAGCAGAAAAGTCCTTGTAGCTTGTATATTCAGTAGTTTCTCCCTTTTTATATGAACTGGTGTTGCACGATACATCGTTGGAAAGCCAGATTTAATCACCTTTACGATGCATAACTTATATGGTTCTTGTATCTGTGGAATGAATAAGGCTTTACTGCATCCTCAGGGGCTCTCTCCGGATACTCCGGCTTCCTCCCACAGTCCAAAGACATGCACATTGGGGATAGGCTGGTTGGAGACTCTAAATTGCCCATAGG
>JBAMHV010000008.1:14054015-14079160 GCA_037177535.1 Pseudomugil gertrudae
CAGGGTGTACCCCGCCTCTCGCCCGTTGTGAGCTGGGATTGGCTCCAGCCCCCCCGCGACCCCGTTCAGGGAAAAAGAGGTAGAAAATGGATGGATGGATGCATCCTCAGGATGATAATGTTCTTCCCCACAAAGCCAGGGTCCTCACAGGGCACCGACAAAGCTGGTGAGTAGAGGGTAGAATAACCGGCTGTGAGTTAGCTTTGGCGTGCTGTACATGCTAGTTAGAATGACCAACACAACTGTCTGCAACTTCTAACTGAATACCACCAGGCTGGTGACCAGTACGGGAAGGAAATACCAAGCATTTGTTGCTGCATATGACTCTTCCACACAGTACTGAGGTCCCTGCAAGTATAGTATTAATACAATATAAAACATGTCAAAATCTAACATATTTATATATTACATTTAAATCTAACATGACAATATTACCATCTGCATTTACATTTCTCCAAAAGCAGCCTTGCAAGTGAGAATATATACTCTGTCACAGCATGGCTGCAGCACGTATTCTTTTTATTTTCTTATCAGTTCTTTTGTATTGAGGAGTCTTTATTTGTTTATGTTTAAGCTGCTGGAAACCTAATTTCCCTGAGGGAGTCATCCCAAAGGGATCAATAAAGTTAAGTCTAAGTCTAATATGCGTTACTGTGGGAGAGTGAAATCCTTTCCTCAACGCAGGAACACATTCCCATAGGATAATTTACATTTCATGGGCACTATCTACACATTTAGCCATGTTGCTCATTGCAAAGATACATTATCATTACAAGTTTTACCTTACTGTAAAAGTGACTAATCAAGCTTTCCGGTGATGTATATACAACATTCTTGGTATTGTTATGAAACCTATGAGTGAGAAAACACACTCATTCACTCCATTTGCCCTTTATCATTTGGTGGAAACACATGAACTGGATGAAAAAGTGTTTTTGGAGGGAAGATTACAGCTGAATAGTCAGTAAAGTGTTTAAACACACATAAAGTTTGCTAGATACATGTGATAACAAGTGAAACAAATCAATAGTATATGCAGTTCTCATTACTGATATTTCTGTTATGTCATGTTCTCATTATTGTCTAATGTGGTCATGGCCTATTTTAACGAGACATTTCTTGTCCTCATAGGACTCAGCACTTTAAACAGAGCATAATGTTCATGCACGAATCCCGCCTGAAAGGAGAAGGATGCCTTGTTCACTGGTGAGAACAAGATTAATGTTGTATTTACTGTAAACACAAATCAAGGCTCACTCACAAAGGCTATCAAAACAGCAGGACTGATTTAAGTGAGTGAACTAGAAAATTTCCTTTGTTCAACACTAGAACTGCCAGCGTACAAAAATGATCCTAGACGTGATGAGTCATTCAGTTTCTAACCTTCAGATCGGTTGTTTGTTGATCCACTGACTGCACTGAAGGAATTATATGTGTGATAAGGAAAATATAATATTGAACACTATCAACCTCGTCATATGTTTAGATGATGTCACTGCTCGCAATCGGCTGATAGACGGCAGTGAAAAATACCTTTGGATTTATTGATCTATAAAATCTAACAAAATCAATCGGGGGGGCTGGTGTAAAAGCTCCATTTAACTTGGTTATTTTTATTCTATGAAGTGTTGGGCTTTGTGCTCTGGGCAAGAATATGAATTTTTGTGACAGAAGAAACAAGCTGCTAGTCTTGCTACGTGAACGGAACAAACAGGAGCAGCATACAAACATTCTTGCTTTCTCATGTAGGCATATTGGCAAAGCTCCATAGTTGGAATTTGGATTGCTGGAACTGATATCATATGCTGGTTGAGAAATCTGACATCGCAGATGGTCTTCAGAGAAAATTGTATTTATTTCACATACACTACCAGCCAAAAGTTTGGACTCACTTTTGTTTATTATTGATATTTGTTTAGATGTATCTTCCAACTTGATAACATTTCAGTACACATACATGATTTCATGGTAAACTCCTTGTTTGTTGGGGCGGCTGTGGCAGCGGGTCAATTTCTAACCAGCAAGTTACCGTAGTGGTTCAAATCCCGGCTCTGGTGGTCCACATGTCGAAGTGTCCTTGAGCAAGACACCATACCCCGAGTTGCTCCCGGTGCTGCGTCACCGATGTGTGAATGTGTGGGTGTTTGTGTGACCGTATGGGTGAATGTGTCGAATAGTGTCAAAGCACTTTGAGTGCACTGATGTTTAGAAAAGTGCTATACAAGTACAAGACCATTTACCTGGTTTGCATGTTTCACTTTTTGAAAGTGACCTACAAATATAAAAAGTATAAACTCCGTAAGAGGTGAGATATGAATCTTTTTAGTTAGAGTGGAGAAACAGATCCCAATGTGCAACACTGTCATGTCATTGTCATCAAGTTTGATTCAGATAAATATTTGTGTGAATTTACAAACACAAAGAGGGTAAAGTCACACATATATTTGTATGTCACATTGTTTGAATGGCCACAAAACCAACTTTTCACCATTATGGTTGTGCGATATTTTGTAAAGTAAAGCTGCAAAGTTATGCACATCAACACTTTTTGTAAGAATAAATGTACATAATTGCCGGATTTTGGGGGCGGGGACTATTTGGTGGGACTATTTGGATGCAGCAAGAAGTTGAGCATCTTACTACATGTGGCTCACAAGAACCAGCGTTTAACAACAAAGAAGAGTACAGAGCACAACTAATGTAAACTCATCAGTCCTCTCCAGAGTTTTTTTTGTGCTTGATGGATGTCAGTATGCCGTTGTCCATCACTCAGTGCACAGCTGATATATGCATGTATATATTACTCCAGAGAGAAAGCAGTGTCTACATAAATTAAAAACTGAAAGTCCTGTTAGAATATAAACCTTACAAAAACAAAAACAAGTCATCATAGCACAAACCAGCATGGTATAGTGTGGTGAAAAACGTATCTAATGTAAAGATTCCATCTGCAAAGATTCTATCATCTTTACAGATCTGAAATGAGGGGAAAGTCGGAGTCATCTTGCACTTGTAAACTGGGTGCGGAAGCAACATGTAGATTACTCATTTCAAAACAATATGTGGGGTGATTATCTATGATGATGGGGGGGGGGGGGGGATTGAGACCTGCAGGAGAAACAGAAAATCCTGGTAATTCTGTTGTCAATCAAAATTGCTGATATGCATTTTATGCAAACTTAAGAAAGCGAAGATCACTACACAGGTACATATGTAGCTGCAGCAAAGTCAAGAATAAATGTGAAAGGAAGACCTATTCTTGAACTTCTCAAAACAGAATACAGTAACAAGTCTTACCACACTGTGTTCGTGTAGTATGAGTAACTCGCCATGTGTTCACAGTGTAAAGTTATTTTTGGTTAGACAAAAGTCTTTCTCAGAAATACATGTGGCTATTTTTAAGACTTGTAGTGACAAAGGTTTCTCTACTGTACTCGATAGTTCTTTTAAGACTCATTTCAAAAGCCTGAGTTTGTTAAGCTATGCTGTTTGTGGTGTGTCGTTTTATTTATATTTACACTTCACTTCTACTATTAATCATGTAGTATTAAATAAATTTTACGTGTCATTCAATGGAATCTGATTAGTGTCATCTTGGGCATAACTTTAGCTGTTGTAGCTATAACTGAGCTCAAGTAAGATTTTTGTTTACTTTCTCTCTGAGAAATGAGTTTATAATCTTACCCTTGAATGCAAAACATGGTTTTCTTTCTGTGTGCTAAATTTTTTACCTATATCTCACATTATTTTGAGATGAGGTATTTGTGCTCTTAAGAAATACACTTTTATTTCAGCAAATGGCCCTGAGCAAATATTATTGGCATACTAGTTACTCAGAGCAGTTACTGTGGCTTGTATGTTATCGCAACAAGGATAAAGTGTTGACATATTCAGAATATGGCCCCTGTTACTGAGATGGCTGTATCCATGTCCAACTTGCTGCCACTCGACTACCTACAAGCATCTGTTAGTACTGAAGCCATCTCTTTAAAAACTTCTCTCACACTCTTTACATGGAAATCACACCTTATCTAAATAGTTTATCTGACTTTCAGAGCTTCCTTTATCTACCAACACATTTTATGCATGTCTTGTGATAAGCTTTTTTGGCAATGGCAGTGTGCAGTGTGAGCTGGGTGACAGCGAGAGCCCTGGTAGTCTGATCCTCGGTAGCAGAAACTGGCTTAAAGGATGTGAAACGTAACCTCTCTGGCGGGGAAGGAGTCTGTGCTGGTGCGTGAGGTTGAACGCACAACTGGGGCTCTGGAACCAGTATCCTTGAGAAGAGTTCGACCTTCTTCCATTCTGGTGTTGCCCTAGGGAGAGGTGCTAAGCAGGTTTAAGCATACTAATTGTCCCCTGGCTGGGTGCTTGTACATTGGGGTTCACCCTGGTGGACCAGGGGTTAGCCTTCCTCCGCCATTGGGTGGGAGGGTGTGGTCCGGACTGTTATTTTGCTTATGCACCGAGCGGCAGTGGAGAAAACACACTCTTTCTGGAGTTGTTGGGGGAAGTTCTGGAGAGCGCTCCCTCCGGGGACCTCCTTGACCTTCTGGGAGACTCCAATCAGTATTGATTGAGATGCTGTGGAGCTGTCCTGGTTTACATGCCTCTGCAGCATGGACAGCATGTGGACATCTGGGACAATGCCCCAGGACTGGCAGACTAGGGTGGTGGTCCCCTTCTTCAAAAAGGGGAATCTGACTACATGGGAATCACAGTCCTTCCTGGTAAAGTCTATTAAGGGGTCCTGGAGAGGAGGATCAGTTGGATAGTCAAACCCCAGATTGAGAGCAGTGTGGTTTTTGTCCTGGTCGTGGAACAGTGGACTTCTACACCCTCTTCAGGGTCTTGGGGGGAGCATGGGAGTTTGTCCAACCAGTCTACATGTGTTTGTGGACTTGGAAAAGGCATTTGACCGTGTCTCTCAGGGACTGCTGTGGGGGATGTTCTTGAGAGTATGGCGTGCCGGACCCCCTTGTATGAGCTGTCCAGTCATTGTACAACCGATGTCAGAGCTTTGTCCACATTGCTGGCAGTAAGTCAGATTAGTTTCCAGTGATGGTTGAACTCTGTCAAGGCTGCCTTTTATTACCAATTCTTTTCAGAACTTTTATCTCCAGCCTACACAAGTGTGAAGCGGCTGGGATGAGAATCAGCACTTCTAAATCTGAGACTATGGTCCTCAGCATGAAAAGGGTGGAATATCCTATGTGGGTAGTGGCTTAAAGAATGAGATTGCAAATGGTGGCCAAAATGAGTTTCCTCTGCGGGGTGGCTGGTGTCTCCTTTAGTGCAAGGGTGAGAAACTCGGTCATCTGGGAGGGGCTCAGAACCGCTGCTCTTCCACATCGAGAGGAGCCAGATGAGGTGGCTTGGGCATCTGGTTAGGATGCCTCCTGGACGCCTCCATGGTGAGGTGTTCTGAGCATGTCCCTGCGGAGGGAGACCCAGGACACACTGGAGAGATTATGTCTCTCGGCTGATCTGGTAATGACTTGGGATTCCTCCTGATGAGTTGGCAAGAGAGATGGAAGTCTGGGCTACCATAGGCTGCTGCCCGACTCCAGATGGCTGGAAGAAAATGGATGGATGGATTAATTAAATAATTGAAACAACTGAATCCACACATCATAGCAAATAATAAAATATAATTATATATGGAGTTAAAACCTAAAATGAGTAAAATAAGACTAAAAAATAACATTTTACATACAGAAAATATTATTTACAAGAGTGCACATTTTGCAGCTGAAATGCTGCAAAGGTGCAGCTGTAGCACAGCTGTAGCACAGCTGTAGCACAGCACATAAGGTAGTCCAGTTAGGGCTCAGAGTTGAGCAGGCGGACGGCTTATGAGAAGAAATTTCTGTTGACCATCTCAGTCTTGGTCCTCAGGATGTGGTTGTGCCTGCAGAGCATGGAGAAGAGAGAGAGAAATGTATGCTTATTTATATTAAAACCAGTAGTTTGTTATGCAATAACACTTTTTCACGTTTTGAATGAATAAATTGGAAATATATCAAGTTGACTCTTAACACATGAATGTATAAGCTTCACACAAATGGCCCCCAACTGAGCTTCGAACCTATAATCATTTTGCATTGAGGCCCCAAAAACAAACAAACAAAACAAAAAAACCCCAAATATTTATTATTTTTTGTTTTGTTTACTATTTGTTTGTTAAATCTAATACTTAAGTGATATAGGTTAGATTCATTTTTGTTTCATGATGGTTGTGTTTTCCTTTGTACAGTTTGGCAGGAGTTTCCCGTAGTGTCACCCTGGTGGTGGCTTACATCATGACGGTGACTGGACTGGGCTGGCAGGATGCACTGGCTGCTGTAAAGGTGGTCCGGCCCTGTGCTGGACCCAACCTGGGATTTCAGCGGCAGCTGCAAGAGTTTGAGGCAACACAAGCCAAACAGGTGAGTCATGTGAAATAAAGATAATTTAATGGATCATTTGTGGATTTAGTGGATCATTTGAATGCTTGTAAAATAGTTTACAGGGTTTACTTTCCTCCCCTAGTTCAGAGAATGGCTACAAAAGAAATATAAGAAGAACCCCTTCAATGATGAGGCTGATATACAAGACTTGCTCACCAGGGCAACCAATATGAATGATAAGGAAGTGCAAAAGCATGCTTCTACCCTGCCTGGAGGAATATGATCAGAGTTGTTGTTGGGATCCTTTGCAACTCAACTTAATGGATTCATTGGTGCTGACATATTCTGGACTTGTATGAAAAACAATTGCTCTGGAGCAGACTGATGTCTGGATGTTTATTGAATTGTATATAATTCTGTTAATATCAAGCACAATATGATCAATATGAACAGTGCTTATACATTTTATTATTTGTTGATACTGTTTTAAGTGTTTTTTAACATATGTATGTTTGTTTTTCACTGTGTTGCTATGATTAAAATTGCTCAATTAAAGTAGTAAACCTATCTGTCTTGTGAGTGTTGGTTGGTGGGCTGTCATGTTGAAGGTGATAAGACACTGTGCTCAGCTTACTGCTGTGTTTCCTGGTTCTCTTCCTGTTTGTCTCGTGCAAGGGAGGTCATGCATGTTGGCATAAAAAACAACAAGATGGTGTTCGTTTATTAGTCCTTTGGCTACACTGTCATTTGGATTGCTGAAACATAACAAGAAAAACAAAAAAGCAACAAAATAGCCAAAACAGATGACAGAATAGAAAGTAATCAGGTTTACAAATGTAGTGAAGTGTCACATGTAGTGGACTTGTCACAGTAACAGTGCATAGAGCTGGGAGTTGTGCAAGGGTAGCCACTGGAGGGCAGTACTAATAACAAATGAATGTAAAATAAGTATTTTGAACTCAAATATGTGTCTCTTTATGACAAAGTAGGGCTTTCAAATAACCCCCCTTTCCCCCTCCCATTTTACAGACGTTTCCAGTAAGCAGTGGAAATTCAGTTGGACTTGCAGGCTCCTTAAAAAAAACAAACATGTTTGGGGATATTTCTGTGGTGGCACAGGTAGTTGTTTCATTCCATCCAGCTTTTCATTCAGGGTATCACTAAAGGGATTCCCCACTGCAGCACTGCGTGGGCACCAAGTTTCACATAAATGAATGTGCGATCATTGTGTGCCTGCTTTTGAACTTCTCTGAGCACGAGAGGCTCCTCCCTGTGAAATCAAGATGTGATAACGTTTAAGAATAAGGACCCCGACAGACTCTAAACAGATTGCAGCTGGGGAGCATACACATGCAAAGGTAAGCAGCAACGGCTCATTTGAAACAATTTACTTCATTAAGCATCACTGTTTTAAAAACTTTCTAAATTAAACCTAGAAATGTAATAAATTTAATACCTCACTATCAATGACTTTGATGGATGAACTCGTATCTCATAATTCTTTAAACAGATGTTAGTATGTTGAATCATGACATACTTTCTACCAAAACTGACTGTAATTGTGTTAAATTTATTAATAGCAATTGCCTGTTCATGGTTTTATTCGTATATACATCTAAAATGAGAAATGAGTCATATTTATTTCCTCTGAGAAAAAATCTGCCACACGTGATGAGCGTAATTACTCATATCAGCTCCTGTTAGAATAGTTTTACAGTGTAAAAGAAACTCCAAAACTGTCAAAATCATGGCTTGATGTCTTGATAGTACGTCATAAAAACTGACTGCAGAGGAGACACTGCATGGTGCTCAAGCAATTCATTAGCTTGGTAATGATTTTATTTATAAAAAAAATTGTATTTGGAAATAAAAAGAAAGGGGGCTTTACTGTAATCTAAAACCCTTATTTGACCACATTTTGCTTTGCAGAGATGAACCTGGATGAGGACAGTGGTCTGACAGTTGGTTGTGGCAATGGAAAACTGAGACAGTGGCTGATAGATCAGATTGACAGCAGGAGATATCCCGGCCTGGTTTGGGAAAATGATGAAAAAACCATCTTTAGGATTCCTTGGAAACATGCAGGAAAACAAGATTACAACAGAGAGGAGGATGCTGCACTCTTCAAGGTAACACCATCCCTACTCCCTCCTGTCTCCATGCACAGCATCTAAAAAATGCAAATATGACATGCAAATCAGTTATTTTGAAATTGTGAAAAACTAAATCAGCTGATGGTGTTTGGAAATTTTCTCTGAAAAAGTATTTTCGAGACATTTATTAATTTGGCAGTTGTCTAATTTAGTAAGTCACGAATAAAGAGAAAGTAAAAAAAAATCAATTCATTATTGTTTCAGGCATGGGCAATTTTTAAGGGGAAATATAAGGAGGGTGTTGACAAACCAGACCCCCCTACATGGAAAACCAGACTACGGTGTGCCCTTAATAAAAGCAATGATTTTGATGAAATTGTGGAAAGAAGTCAGCTGGACATCTCCGAGCCATATAAAGTTTATAGAATCATTCCAGAAGGAGCCAAAAGAGGTAAGCGGTTATTGTTGTCAATGCAAAACTCAGTGTTGTTGCATTTGTTTTAGATTACTCATGTGTAATTATCTCTGAGGGGAACAAAATATTATGAGTGAAAGACATCATGACACATTTTGGATCTTAGATCAGAAAGTGTGCTACAAACTTTTGCAACTGCAAAAGTTATCTACATTTGCAAATATGGCTGTATTTCGCACAGCTCCTTTACACTGTTTCTAAACTAGTGGTGATTTTTTTACATTCGTTTGCACCACTGTTGTTGATTCTGATGAGGCAGGAAGCACAAAGGAAGCCAAAGCATGAACCAAAAAGGCCGTCATGCTTTTTTTAGGACTTCGGTTAGTAAGCGCAGAGTGCACATAACACAACCATATGACCTCAGCCTTGCATAACTAAGTCTCTGTCTTCATACAACAGTTTTTGTCACTTTAAAGCAGTTTATGCATTCTGGACTAACAATACTCAAAGTTAACAGCATTCTGATAGGCTCACTTGTCTGTTGCACTTGCCATGACATCTGGTCTTAAATTAGACTGGCTCAACCACACAAGTGTAGCAAACATTTACAAGTGTGAACTTTACAAAGTGCAAGAATTTATTTCCCTCTGTATTTGCCACTTCACTGTTCATTATTTATTCTACAATGTGAAACAAAAATTATCTAAAACATATCTTTCTCCTTTTGAACATTTATAGGAATGAAAATGAGCAATATGGAGGACACACCATCACAAGTCAGTGCCATTGGCTTTATTTCTCCATATACATCAATGCACAACCAGGTTAGCAGATTTTGGACCTGATGTATTAGAAGTTAAGCCTAAACCATGAATACAAAAAAAAGAAGGGGTTGGGTCTTGCTATTTGTCTGGGTGACCGTTGTTGTACTACTTCCTCAGGTACCTGGTTTTGTGGTTACTCAGGACAGAAGGGACTGGAGAGATTATCACTCACCACCAGAGCAGCAGTCTCTTTCCACTACACATCATCATGGGCCACATACAGAGCTGCAGTATAGTCAGTGCCACTATCCGCAATCTATCAGCCGAGCTTGGCCTACGTCACATGCAGAAAACGGTGTGATATTGCCATGATTAGTTTGATGACAGCACAGAGACTTAAGACTGTTGATTATGTTTAGTGACATTTTAAATAGTCTGGTAATTTAAAATTACAACAGCCATTATGATGTATCTGGCAATGATCTTCAAGTCTGAAGTATTGATTGTTTGATTTTGTTGAGCAAAAGAAAATATCAAATTGCGTTACATATTAAGTGAATTATGATGCAAAGTACAGAGCTGTAGATTTAAAGCAATCAAAATTAAGCTTAAGAAACTGCATGGTATTTGCCATCCTATTAATCAAACAGCCTATATTCTTCAGTTTGTGCATGCACATAATTTTTCTTGCAAAGATGATGTTCTTCACAAAACATCACACATTTATTTGATTGGCTTTGAAATCAAAATAAAACCTTTATTAATGTAGTTAAAAAATTGTGCATGAGAAAGTAGCATGATAATCTTTTAAGTTTCCATATTTTCACATCTCTAATAAATACAATAACTTATTGCTATCTTTCATTGTAGGTTTCCAGCTTTCATTCCACACCTACTTGTCAGAGTCTCAATCCCCTATGTATTCCATGGATCATAACAATGTCATACCAGGTAAAAATGGTTCCTGGCTCCCTGACATCGTTAAACTCTTTGCAGTAACATGAATTGACTTTTGACTTGTTTTTAAATGTTTTTTTTTATTTGAATGTATTTGCATATGAAGATAAGAAACTATAACCACCCCATATGACATCTACTTCCCTATCCTGAAACCCAGATAATCAGCATATTACATAAATTCCTTTGAAAAATTCTCTTATGTTCAAAGTTTAAAAGAAGAAATAATCAGATGTGTAGAGAAATACCTACATTCAAGTTATGTCTTAAGCACTTTAAAACCCCTCCTGATCAAGCTCTGGCTCATATTATAACCCCTGATGTGTGTCGATATCTAGGCTACTAAATGCTTGTGTCTTTCTTTCAGATTGTGGCCTTCATGTGTCTCTATACTACAGAGAATCCCTGGTAAAAGAGGTTACCATCACAAGCCCAGAAGGTTGTCGAATAACATCCTCCACCAGATCCTCTCCATCATCTTCCTCTTCTTCTTCTCCTTGTCCAGAAGACAAGTTTCATAGCGGGGCAGAAGTTGTACTTTTCCCATTTCCATATCCCGAGTCTCAGAGGCAGGGTGCTGAGATGCTTCCTAACATACTGGAGAAGGGAGTACTATTATGGATGACAGCCGATGGGCTGTATGCCAAACGTCTGTGCCAGGGACGAGTATACTGGGAAGGACCTCTGGCTCCATATATGGATAAACCCAACAAGCTGGAGAAGGAGCAGACATGCAAACTGTTTGATACCCATCAGTTCCGTATTGGTAAGAGCTAACATGCAACTGTATAATTTAGGGATTGGCAAAGTGTTTGATTGTGCATCCAAATCAATTCCTATCTGTGAAACCAAACACCAGAAACTACTAAAAGCTGAAAAATGTGTACTGTTCATGTGAAGTAAAAGGGCATACACTGCTATACAGTACAGACAATGAACATCAAAATCTCTTAAGGTTGACATGAAATTGTAAAAGTCTTTATGTTAATAATAAATGTAAACTTAGTAAGTTGAATACAGTATTACTATATGTAACTAGGTGGCTGAGTGTATTAATTTTTTTTACTTCTATCTACCTACAAATAAATCAGTTGAAACAGCCTCACTATACAAAAAACATATTTTGCATGGTATTTTAGTTAACTTGTTCTGAATGGCAATATTTTGTGAAAAGAGATGAAAGCTAATGTTATTCCAAATTGAAAATAAATTAATCGATATTCTGTGCAAACAAAACTGGTTTAACAATTTAGCTATTGATAAATAATGATTGATTTATTGTGATATCTTTTTAAAGAAAATACTTGTCCACATATCTTTACACACCCATTGTGTAATGATGTGATTCTCTAATGGAGGGTTTAGGGTCTACTAACAGAGAACGTCCATGTGTGTTTTAGTTTTCCGCATCAAAATTTGATGTTGAAACTAACAGCTTTGTAACTTACTGCTCACTGATTATCAAAAGAAATAAGAATAAACTAGAAAAGCACTCTGAGCGCGCAGAGCTCTGCCAAGCAGCACCATAATGTTACTGAACATTTAAAAGTGATCCAGAATCCAGGATTTTTCCACATCTCCACCAAAAGTTAATCATTTGTTCTCAGTGACACTCCCAACATATCCTAAAAATTTCATCAAAATCCATCAATAATGTTTTGAGTTATGTTGCTCACAGACAAACAAACAAACAGAAAAACTCCAGTGAAAACATTACCTCCTTGGTGAAGGTAATAAGCATTTTTTAAAAAGACAGTAGTTGTGGTTATACTGAGAGGCTAATGTGATAACAAGTTGATAGTGATTAAATAGGCTGCTGGTGCTTTAGTTGGGCAAGTCCCTCTCTCAGAATTTAGGTGCATCGAAGAAGACATACATTGTCTCAGCAGGGGCTAAAGTGTGTGGAGTCCCCACCCACCTCCTGTGGTCCACCACACTGCATAACGAGATTGTGTGTTCTGTGCCATTTCTTATTCAATTTCCATCATCCTCGTGTGATTTCCAGAAAAGCCATCAAGACTGAGGAAAATGTCATGTGAGCAAAACGAGGTGTTAAATGGTCTATTTAAATGTGACATTCCTGTTCCTTCTTCAGCTTATAGTTGTTTTAAAGACAATGCAACTCATATTCCAACTTTCTACTCCGTTTATTTCTCAGATCTACAAGATTTTGTCCATAATGGTCGTCATCTGCCACGATACCAGGTTGTACTATGTTTTGGAGATGAGTACCCAGACCCACAGCGTCCAAAAAAGATGATCACAGCACAGGTAAGCATAGCTCATACACTATAAAACCTACTCTTGTAAATAAATGGTCTTTTTTCAAAACACATATGTTAATTATAAATATCTGTAATTGATTAATGAAGAAGATTAATTTTGGAGTAAAATTTATTTAACTTTTAAATCAGGACTTTCCTGTAGATTAGAGAAAGAGTTGAATGTATTTCATTTCCTTTTTTTGTCGGTGTGTACCTGAAAATTATTAATGTTTAAGAACAATTTTGGCCCTGTGAGGGATTGGCGACCTGTCCAGGGTGTACCCTGCCTCTCACCTAATGATTGCTGGGATAGGCTCCGGTTACCCGCAACCCTTTATTGGAATACGCGGTGCAGACAATGGGTGAATAATTTAGTTTACAGATACAAATAATCAGTCCATAAATCAATCATTCCTGCATTATTTGATTGAGGTTAATTACTAAGCTCCATACTGGCATAACCAACCAGCCTTAGTGAAAGTGTAGTATAGTACAATAATATTAAATCACTTAAATCCTGGTTGCATCTTGTTAAATAAAAATAGTATTTATAATATTTTCCCAGAAAAAGGAACAGATATCCTAGCAATGTTTAACCATTTAACCCTTAAAAAAAACAGCAAGAAATGCATTATTTACATATTACGCTCTTAAATGATATTTGTGGAAAATAATAAGCTCTCAAATATGTAACATTAGGTTTTATATAGTCTTCAGCTATCTTTTATTATTATTCAATTGGACACAGTGAGTTAAAGTAATATAACATACATTATAATTTCCTTTTAGGTGGAACCAATGTTTGCCAGGAAACTGGTATACTTTTACCAGCAGAACACTGGTCACTACCTGCGGACCTATGATCCCATCCAAGAGCAGAACATCTCTCCAACAGCTGACTATGCTACCCAGAGACCTCTGCAGCATATTCAGGAGTAACGAGCAGGAGGTTATGAATGTAGATGTGAAGCTGTGACCTTTTAATCACACCGTTTTATTGCAGTTCTGTGTACTGTAAATGTTGTATTGAGGTGTAAAGATGGGGAAGACCCATACTTTTTACTTGCACATCTACACAAGTAAATCTATGGAGTCAGGGGCATTTTTTTTCTTTCTTTTTTTCTACAAGTATTATTGTGACAGTGTGAAGGATGCGGTTTGAGGGTGGGTGAGATGAGGGGAGCAGAGGGCAAACTGAGACAGGAAGTACTAGCACAGGTGCACAGGAAGAATGGCCCCTAAGACAAACACTGATAGTTAAAGAGATAAACCAGCCTGAGTGAAAATGATTAATTCACAGGTATAATGTGTAACCCACTCTGTACAAATGTACATGTTCAGTGCAACATCTGTTGAGGACCCTCATTTGTCACTAGTTGATTACCGTAGTCTTCCCTAATTCGTTTCTTTATTACCTTTTTAGTGTTTGAGTCAGATTTTTTTATTCAAGCAGTATTTTTTTTAATTTATAATTGGAAAAACCCTTTTGATGGAAGTTTATGGAAATAACACTTTTGATTGTTTCTGACTATTTGTGTTAAATGCTGGAAAAAAAGAGAAGTGGACAAGTGGCAATCGGCAAACAGTGGTTCAAGCACTGTGTGGTTGTTACAAGCCTCAACGTAACTTGGCTGAGGCATGTTGACTGGAAAAATCACACTCATCCCGTAACTTACAGGGAAATGATACCTGTTGCTCTGAACAGACCTGAAACTGGTGGCCTCACAAGTGGGAAGGAAAACTACCTCCACGGTCAGCATGCAAGTTCAAGCAGGAACAGGTTCTTTGGTTCCCATGCATGAAGTACTCATTACAGAGGTCTAGGCTTCAGATACTATGCCCAGGAAAAGCTAACCAAAGTTCCACCCTGTGCCATTCACAAAACGAGACGAACCGGATGCTAAAATATCTATATTTGAATTCCTTATCCTGAAGTCCAAAACACTGAAGTAGAAATGATAGAGGTTTAGTTGTTTTTGCTCAGTAGTCCAGAGTTTCGATCTTTGCAGTTACTTCCTTCACACTTAAACCACATCACTTTCTCAGTCTTTGTCAAAATCACAGGCAGAAATGAGTTTTGTCATTTTCTTTCTTTATGAGCCATAAATCCTTTTTACCCTCATATTCACGTAGCAGACTCTTGAATTCTGTAATAATATTGTTTCAAGTTGATGGCCACTCAAATATATTTGACCCCAAATTAGTCTGCTGAGTGCACTGTGAACAAGATTTGTGTGTATGTGTATAGAAAAGTAAAAAATGTATGCATGTAAGTGGGTGGATACACAGCTGTGTTATCAGGAATTGACATTTATGGACTCAGGATAAAACATGTGACTCCCCCACCTACATCGATGACTCAAACACGGACATACACACCCATATCACATCTCAGTTTACAGTTACAGTAACGAAACAAAACTACAAAGGTAATCATGTTTGTCTTTGTAAATGATTTTAAAGACCATATGTTCAGAATGTGTAATATAAAAGAAAACCTTCAAGATTTCCTAAATTAAAATGTATCTGATATCTATTGTGTTGATTTTATCTCTGAGCTTTTCACAATAGTAAGCATAGGAGGAAGTGTGAGAGAGTCATATTTGGTTAGAAAAAGTTTTTCTTATTTAAAAAAAAGAAAAAAAATACATTCACACATTTGGCATGGTGTTTCCCCCTCTACAGGAAGCCACATCATTTGTTCTCAGACTGCAGTTTTTCCGCCTCTATAATCCGTTACTCTAAGTGACATAGTCTGTGTCCTTTGCTTGAAGCTTTAATAGAGACATTTTATTAACTGATATTCTGATGTCATGTCTGATAAAGAAGTTACAGAGAAAAAGAAACCATCAGGATTATACATATTTCCCTAAAAATAAAAGTAATTGTGTTGGCTTTGTATATATATATAATGTCTGTTAGTTTTGATTGATTTGATGCGCTTGTAGTGAAATGAAATAGATTGCAGTCTGTCCCTCAAAAGTGTTGCAATCTGTTATATACTTAGATTTTTCTTAATACAGATTTTTATTCTGTGTAAAAAAAAAGGGTTAAAATTCAACAAGACAGGAAGACGTAATTAAAATAATCTACAAGAATAAACTTTTCCAATACTGCTGTTATTTCAACCTTTCTCATCTTAATTTTGGATGGTTTTATGTTTGTCCCCATTCTGTTGATCAGATTTTTACTTCCTGTACTAGATTGTGTCAAAAGCAACTGTAATTTTTCTTTTTTTTTTATTTATTTATTTTTTGTAACATACACCAACTGAAAAATTAGCTTCTGTCAAAAATGTGATTATGTGGGCAAGTTAGAATCTAAAAGTCACTTAAATCATTATGAGTCAAGTTTTATCTGAACTAAATAATTACTCAATGAGAATGTGACATTATTTATATAATTGTGAAGAATGTATTAATCCTTTCTTTTTTTTCAGAAAAAAAAACTACCTTTTCATGTCCCTGAGTATCTATAATCGGGTTGCACTAAGAAGAGTGCAGAACAAATAAAAAATTCTTTGATACACGAGCTGGACAAATCAAAGTATTTGATGCATGTCACATGGTTTCCATAAATACATGACAGTAAGGTATAAATGAAAAGATAGATTTTTAAAATATTTTGATACATAAATTGCCCTCAAATTCTGGAATGACCTACAGTCCTTTCCTGAACATTTAGCCTTTATTTATCAATAAAAACAGCTCTACATGAAAACATTTGATTAAAGAATTTCATACTAATTTACAAATATCATTTATCACCTATAAAACTCAAAGTTAGGGGATAGGCTTATTGGAGACTAACTTGCCCATAGGAGTGAGTGTGAGTGTGCATGGTTATTTATCTATGTGTGTTGGTCCTGTGATGGACTGGTGACCTGTCCAGGGTGTACCCCGCCTCTCGCCGAATGTCAGCTGGGGTTGGCTCCAGCACCCCCATGACCCCGTTCAGGGAGAAGTGGTAGAAAATGGATGGATAGAAAACTCAAAGTTAAGGAAAAAATTTGTCGTAGCAGCACCACACAGGGAGCAAAATGAGCAGCAAAAATTAGGAAATGATAGAATCTGTCGAATTTGATCCATTATGCCCAGAAAACTAAACTTGCATCGCTGCTGGGAGTTATTCTGTTTATGTTTACAAGCATAATTAGCTATCCACTGAGTGAAGCTGTAGATATGTGGAGCCTTGGATGTGTTCTTTGCCATCTGGCTAATAAAAAACACCTTTTTGCATAAAAAGACTATTAAGAGATCGCTACGTACTTCCTGTTACCATATCATTTTAGGTAAAATTATCATAAAATAGTTCCTGAACTTATGAGGGTTTGACCTCTTGTCCTTTTAATAGTTTGACTGATTTGATGCATAATGGTTTTCAGCAAATGTTTGGAAATCAGTACTGAAAAAATGTCAGCAATGCTTTGCTGACATCTGCTGGTTTATATTTATATTTAACTTGACAAGAAGTTGTCATTGTAACATGAAGTTGTTGATTACAATACTGTGAATTGAACAAGCAGACTTAAAAACTTTGTGTTTAAAAATAAATAAATAAAATATTAATAAGCATTAAGTAAGATTTTTTCAGAGTGTTGGACTGTGTCAAGGCCAAGCTTTGTCACAAATTCTATTCACTTTAAAACTTTAAAACTACTTATGGACAGAATTTTGGGTAATTGGGTTTTTGCTATTTGCTGATGCGATTTGTTGATGTTTATTTATAAAACTTTGTGTGAAATCTCCACTAAAATTGTACTTACAAAAAAAAAAAAAAAAAGACATAAAAGTCGCCGTTATAACTCACCTGTTTAGATCAGAGATGGGCAAATCCGGTCCTCAAGGGCTGCAATCCATCCAGTGTTTGAAATTTCCCTGCTGAAACCTTGGCTGAAGCCCACCTGACTCCAATCAATGGATAATTAACAGACTTGCAGAGTTTTATGTTAAGCTCTGCACAAGTCTCTAATTAACTCTGGAATGTCCCTGTTGCAACACACCTGAAACACATCAGACATTTGCAGGACTGCGGCCCTTGAGAGCCTGAATTGCCCAACCCTGTGCAATTTAATGTGTCTTGCGGCAAGAAGGCCATGTGTAGCACACACATATTTTTTAGCCGATTAACAGTGTACCTTAGTTTTAGCTCACCTACCTTGGTTAGCCAGTAAGCTCCCGTTAGATCTGACTTAGGTGTTAGGTACAGGTCTATGAGCTGGAGATGTCAATCATCCACCTCCACATCACAGTCTGCCTCTAAGCTCCAGCTCTTTGACACTGCCAAGATGATGACAGCATGATCGCCAAACAAGCTTCGTTTTTGCTTTTCAGAAACCTACAGGGATGCTCCATGCAGTGTTAATATACAGTCTTTGGTTACAGCCATAATTTCAAGTTTTTAAGGGGCTATAACGGAGCAATACCCCCAGAAGTCTCAGGGACACTGTTAAGTTTTACAGCTAACATGCAAAAAAGCCAAGGGAACATATCTGCAATTAAGAAGATAAACACGAAGAAGACAGAACCCCCCAAAAAGTACTTGAAGAAGACACAAGTTGATGAGAACAGTAAAAAACTGTAGTTTGATATTTGATAGTTTTGAATGGTTGACCTACATTACCACTACTGTCACTAGTGTCACTGAAGGGCAATCTGCACTCCACACTGCCTACTATATATGGATTTAGCAACCGACAATAAAAAGATGCATGAAAGTATAAGGGCAGAGATGTATGACAATGTTTAGCACAGACGTCCCTATTTATGTACCTAATGAGTGTTTACAGCACAACCAGCTGCAGGGATAGTTTTGCTGTTCATGCAAATTATACCAAACATGATTGGCCGTAGCTTTTAGTCACCATATGGATCGTTCATATAAAGAAAGAGCATTTAATCACACACATGTGGGTTTGTTCTTATATTTCTACTGTTCCAGTATTATTAATGTGTCAAACAGCAACAACTACTAAAGGATGTGCTGGCCTGAAGGATTCAGAGAGCACAGACCTCTGACAAGCCTACTGTATGTATTTATTTACTTTTTTTGACAGTGATTGGTGCCATTATTTACGAATTTGAAATGCCAATGGCAAGTTTCTCTAAATTCACTGAAGAAATGTTTTTTAATTGAAACAAAGCTAAGTGACTGGCAGTGAAGAAAAGTGTTGTAAGGTGAATGACCAGCAGGGAGTGACATATCATCAGTTTGTGGTGTGCTGTCTGTACAAATGGAAGGAGTTGAGTTATGAACCATAAACAGCTGCACAGTGGCATGAATAGACTGGACTGCAGTGATTATAGACCATAAGCCTTTGATCCAATGAATGTAATGCTATTAACACATCTTAGACAAACATTTAACTCAACATACCGGTACATTTGTAAATGAGATTTGGATGAATTTGCAGAACCTCATGTAGTGCTATCAGGATTTCTTCCATAACATTTTCTATCCAATGCAAGTCTTTTCAATATTTTTGTCTGTATTAGGCATGAATGCTTTGTTATGTTAAATTACTTAGGGACTCTGTGCTGATAGGGCACGAGAAGTGGCCAGAGTGACAGCCCAACGGACTTATTGCGTGAGAGTGAGTGCAGTTGTTCTCAGACTCTGTGTGGTCTGGGTGTGTGGTCTCAAGCTAACAGGCAGGGAGGAGTATGGTAGAGCTTTTAGAGTACATTCATATATATATATATATATATATATGTGGTGTGTATTTACTTTATTCAGTCAAGTCTAGCACTCTGTAGTGAAGATTTGACTAGAAGCCTGCCTTCCAGCACACAAGAGATTTGATCTGAAACCTAAATGTACAGTTCTGTAACACACTCATCTAAGGACTGACTTTAATTTGGAGGTTTTTGAGCTAAAGTAGAATTTCTGAAGCTGTTAGCCTTGAATGCAGCAGATACTGTGCTTCTTAAATCATGTTGAAAAACCTAATCTTCAGCTGATCAACTTGGTTTTGTATAGTTGTAAAACACTTTGTAACTTTGTTAGAAAAACTGACTTGAGCGAGATAATCGTACCATTAAGAGATTTAAGGCAGATTCATAGCACACAAGGGTTTATGCAGATAAAGGCTATAGGTTTCTGCTCAACAAATACATTGGATTAGGAAGGCAGCTGCTAAAATGCGTTTACAAAGAGACAAAACAGTATTTGAAGTTGGTGGTTCTTCTGGGATCTTGCAAACATCAAGGTGTAGGATTCTCCAGAGGTCTGAAGCCACCCTTTGCTTGTTGTATTGCTATTAATATGTATTGATGTAATACAATGCAAGTGCTTTTTTTTAGCTGAATAAAATGCTTCTTTTGACAAAAGAAATCTTGCTAATTTAATTTGGGGCATTTTGCAATGAAAGTAAAGATATTAAATGAGTGGTTCATGTTTCGAAGGCCAGGGGCAGAGGAGATCGCCAGGCTTTTCCCAGAGGAGAGGAGAAACATGCAAAGAGAGGGAGATGCCCGGCCAAGGCTCTGTCCAGCATAGACTAAAACAATACTGACAAGTTAAAAGAAAATTTTAAACAAAGTAGTTTTCAAGTCCTTATTCTTTGTTTTATTGAGTTGCCGCAACCTGAAATTAGCACTGGAAGATCTGGCAAAATGTTATTCAAAAGCAATGGCATGTTTTATTGTACAGCAGATTTTTACCATATTTACAGTTACTCAAAGCTAAAGTTAAAGATGTCACAGTAAAATCTCAGGTGGGATTGTTTGATAGCAACTAAAAACAATACACTATCAAACAAATAATGTAAAAGGTGCTTTACTCAAATTAAAGAAGACTGTAATAACACAAATATGAAAAAGTAAACTATGTTTCTGGCTAATGACGAAAAAGGAGAAAACCTCTGAATTTATTATGTCCATTTTGTTTGGTATGAATACCATCAATAAGACTCTTCAAGTCATTAAAACTGTTGTCTCCACATCTCACATTTGCACACAGCAGTGAAGGCTGAAATGGTTAATTATCCAACAAACTTTACTGCAGTCACATGTACACTGAGAAACTTTTGTTTTACTAACACCACTAAAGTGCTACACTGCTGCTGCTTCCAGTTATCTTGTTTGATGCAGCAACCCATTTAGCTTTTCTTCAGGGTCAGCAAGAAGTTAGAAAATTTAAACCCCATCCTTAGGTAGTTGACTGGAACACCCAAAGACACAGGAAAAATGTACCATTATTTAGTTATCTATTATTATATTTTTATATATATTAACATGAAAACTATCTGTAGCAGCCAAGCCAGTAGCGCTACGTCTCCATTGTCACCTCCGACACAATTTAGCAGTTTTGGTGCTATATTTGATGAGGTTTCCTTAGAGTCACAAGAGGTCACCTGTAGTGACTTAAAAAAAGAAATATATGACAAATTAGCAACCTATTCAGGTGTTATTGAAAATGTGTGGAGACTGAAATGAAAGCCAGCATCATTTATGTCAACTCAATGAGCTGCAGGTGCTGCTGCAGGCCCCTCTTCTGTCCCCACAGAGCCTCAGCTTAACAAAGCAGAAGGTTTAGCTCTCAGCTGCAGGCTGTACAGGAAATGTTCAGTGCTACTGGCTGATCCCACCTTGGCTTGCAATCAGATGTTTATTCATATTATTTAGGAGTGTGGATTAAAAAAATATTATAATGTGTAATCTTTACTAGCAACAAAAATAAAATAAACAGTTCTTGCAAAGTTACAGCAGCTTTTTGATGAGTGGTGTGGAAATAAAACCCACCCGCAGGTGCAAAAGTCTGACTGAAAGGTAAAAAAAAACTCTAGATTGCTTTCATTTCTTTAAAGGACTGTTCAGCAAAATGTTTGTAAATGAGTGATGTAATGTATATTAATTTATCATATATGTTTGTTTGTATTATTCAAATATTTCTAATGAACCAGAAATAGAAAACAATGTTATTATTTTTTTACAAAATATTTATTTATTCAATTTCAACTTATTTTATTGACAGCAATTTTTTTCCTCCTGTAATGAGAGGGTATGAATAAATTTGTGGACCACTGTATACAGTGCAGTGTCTATTAAAACAACAACAACAAAAAAAACCTCATGTTAGTACTTTTACCAGAACACATTTTAATATAGGTACATATAATAAAAAAAAAGACATACAACCTCTAGCAATCTTTCACAGATGCATTGAAACACTGGACTGCCCTATAACTCTACACTCTTCTCACTCTCCCACAGTGATCTCTGGGGAAAGCTTTGTAATGCAGCACTGCTGAGAACACGCCATGAAAATATAAATACAACCACAACGCATTTCAACCATGTAAATAAACAAGGCCACCCAAATTTCCAATTAGATCCTGTGTTGAAGGCAGGAAATGGGTTAGACAAGAAAAGACCACACCTTCTTCTCAAACCTCTGCTTCCAAAAAGAGTTCGGGTCCAGGTCCAGGTCAGAGACAAGGGACAGTGGCAGTACAGACAGAGCAGGAAAGACAACACTCCTCATAGCTGAATTTGCAAATGTATTTCCACTGTGCTCAATTTTTATTATCTCTGAAAAGACATGGTGCCAATGTATATAAACCCACCATAATCCTGGTAATACAAGGGAATTTTTTTGGGGCAACATGTAACTATCATTTCATGTTCTTCGGTTTTGGAAATAAAGTTTTACCTTATCTGTACCATCAAGGTTATGAGGTGAATGCTATTTGGCTGAAATGAGGCATTCCCACTGTACTCCATGTCTTCTTGGAACAGTACGGCACCAGTGTTATGCAGTAAGTCCTGAGACCACCCGGGAGATGCGGTCTGGTTGTGAAAGCCAGACACGAGGTTCTTACTGTGATAAGAAAACTAAGCCATTTCCAAAGAGAGATGGTGCTTCGATAATGTGATAGTGTTCTAAGGCTTGTCTAATATCCTCCGATCCAAATCTCATCAAACCAGTCTAATGCTCCTTCTAGTTATTGCTTCAGCTCTGGTCAGTCTGCAAATATCATGGGGCTTATTAGTCCACATAAACATACAACTTAGTGTAATTACCCTAGAGAGTCAAAGAGCTGTGTCAGGAAAGTCACTTTCACTCCAAGATATGCGAAAGGGCGATCACAACATTTCCTAATGACTATGATTCAACCGGAAAGGGAAGAACTCATTTAAATTAAAAATAATGAAACCATGCTGATGTAATATTTTTTTTCACACATATATTCATGCTGAGGAGTTTATAAACCTTGGCATTGTGTCATGTCTATTTCCTGGATGGCATCAATGGTATAGAACAAAACTGCATCTTTGGAGCAAATCCTCTTCCGTCTATCCTTCATTGTTCAGTGTTTATATATGATTGGTGTCTCGCTGCGGTGCCTCTTCCCTTGCAGACTCCCGAACAGCCACACAGGAAACAGGGAGCATAAACATAGGGATAAGCAGATCCTCTCCTGCCCTCACTCTGAGCTGTAGAAGCCAAACGTAAACACACCCAAACACCAGCTAGTCATTTTAAAAATGCTTGTTAAACTATAAGCCATCACTCATAAAGAAATTTGATCAAAATCTGAGTGTTCTGAGAAAAGGAGTAAGATTTATTATTTGGATATAGTGCTTTATTGTTTTCAACTTAAAAAAATATGTATTTTATAAATGTACTAGTTGTTTTTTTATGTTTTTATGTTCAGCAGGAAAAATTAGCTTTATAATTACTTAATGAGTATTCTGTGAAAGTCTGACATGTAGGAATGAAAACACAACAAAGACTGAATATGTCATTATTTTTCTGGATAACTGGTTATTAGCTATAAAAAATATCAATTAAATGTTGATGTTAGTGGTTGTCGAGAGATTTACTTTAGAAACTTTATTTCATGGGAGTGCCTTAGGAAAAGTTATTCACATCATATTAGCTGCTAATTGTTCTGGGAATATGAGTTTGATTGGAAAAATGTCAAGGACTAATTATGCTAAATTAAATTCCTTGAACCCTGAATGCCTCTAAAAAAATGTTCACATGTGTCCATTGTTGTCATGACGATAGCATGGCTAGCTTGGCTAAACACCTTTAGAGATGATTTTGAACTCATGTATCAGCTGAATTTTGCAAAGCTGATTTGTAGTTCAAAGATTTAGTGGTTATGAGCAGAATCTAAGAGTCTGTTAGACCTTTTAATCCTGAACGTTTTGTTCAACAGTTCAGGATCCCGACCGCCCAGCATGAGGTAGAATATGGGAAAACACAAAAATGGCAGTATCAATTAAGTGCACCGCCCGATTAAAGGTGCAAAATCAAAAAAGACACACTGCTAACTTAACACCAATATTGACCTTCCATTAAATGAGACTTAAAGCTTTCTGTACTGCTTTAGTGTTCTTGCCCTTGGGGGGATGTATCCTTAGCAGCAGCATGGTGGTTTCAACAACCCGGGTTACAACAACACACCACTGAGCAGCACAGCGGGGAAACACCCCGGCGTTGGATTAAACAGCCTGCTGAACATCATGGAGAACAACATCAAGGTGTATTTAGTTTGAGAACATTCATTTGGTGTATGATAATAACGATTAGTAACAAGCTGGTTGTCCATACAGTATGAATAGAACTTTTGTGTGGTAGGGTTGAGTTTTAATGTTTGAAACAATCTTGTCTAAATTAGATGGAATAGCAGCTGCTGATGCACCGAAACTACATGCAAAAAGCTGTCTATACAAATTTACTCTAAACAGTGTTTAGGAATTGTAAAAACTAACAAAAAAGCTAATGGTGCAAATGTATAAAAGTTAATATTCTACATGTAAAAATATTTTATAATTTTAAATGTTATGTGGTACCTTCAGAAGTGGTTCCATAGAAAAACTATGAATATCCACAGATCAACTAAAAGAAAAATAATAAAATTTCTGTCTTTATGTAACTGACATTAGTCAGAAAAAAGGTGGCTTGATAAACTTGATTCATCTTAACACAAGAAATGGTATAACAGAACATTGTATGACTATCATAAAACATTTACAACAGTTTCTGGTGAGCCACTGGCAGCTTCAGAACACACTCCAATTTATTAAAACCTTTATTGACAGTTCTGAGTTACATTTAACTGATTAAGTCCATAGGCCAATAATTCCTTTTAGGTAATCCTGCAATAAGCCACTGCATTATCAGTTAATATCTTCTTTATTTGGCATAGGAATAATAATAGCACACACACACACACACACACACACATACATCCATGCAGCACCACCCAGATATACATAAGCACGCACAGTCTGCTGATAGGGAGGACTACC
>JBAMHV010000008.1:14097621-14107795 GCA_037177535.1 Pseudomugil gertrudae
TATATAGTGGGATCTTTTTTAGATTCTTGCAGTTTTCTGTTAAAAATAATAAAAATTTTATAGGTTTGCTTCATTTTAGAGGAACTTTGCCCTCTTTACATCTGAGATGCCCTGTTTCTCTAAAATACTCTTTTAATATTCTAGTCACAATGTGAATTTGAATTATTAGTTGGCTTTGATTAATAATTGTTTAATGCTAGCTCAATTGTTTGTCTTTAATTTGTGCCAAATAGTTTTCTGACCTTTTATTGCTGGTTTGAAGAGTCATTCAATAAAAATGAGCTAATGTTTTTAACGAATTGTTAAAATCTCATTTTGTGTTATCTGATGTGTTGTTTATTTTAAAAAGGAATATAATATAGGTTCATAAGACGTGTAAATCATTGCATTCTGTTTTGATATTTGTTTAAAACAATATCAAAAACTTCTTTAGTTTTTAGATTGGTGAAACTATTATAAACAGTAAATAAATGTGTTTCTTAAATGAACTGTGTATAAAAAATACTGGAAAATACAACAAGAATTTTTTAAAAACACTGTCACTGTATTTAAAACAAATAAATGATATATAGGGATGCATGGCAGTGTGATGGTTAGCACTGCAGAATCACAGAGAGGCTCACCACTTCGAACCTCAGCTGGTGAAGCAGTTGGAAGTGAAGCCTTTCTGTGTGGCGTTTGTATATTTTTCCTGTGTATGTGTGTTCTTTCCAAGTACTCCTCTCACCATCATGTTAGAGTAAACTAACTTTTTAAAATTTCTAGGATAAATTCCTATAAATTCTAGGTTGTTTGGCTCTCTGTATTGGTTCTGGGATTAATTTGCCCAGGATGCCTGTTAACACTAGGATCTGATCCAACTTCCCTGCCACCATACTGAAATAGTAAACATATAGACATATGAATATATAATATAAAAACAAATATATAAATCTGACTAGATAAGAGCAAACAAACAAACACAGACACGTAAAAACAACTCAATGGAAAGACAGTAAATTTACAAATGTCAAAAGTGGTTTGAAAAACAGCCATCAAGGGACTAATGTTGTCTAATTTGTTTCAAAGCATACAAAAATATGATGTAATACCTCTGCTTTGTAATATCATATATATGTTGTACATTAAGCATATTACAACAACATACAATTCAGAAATTACAATATGTCTTGGACACAGAAAATTCCTTTTAAATGAGAGGCCTCATATAGCATACTTTCTTTTCATCAGGCATTCATGATTAAAATTACACCAAAGAAGCCATAACAGACATAAACTGTTATTAGGCAGATCACAAAAATGGTGGCCTCACAAGCCTCTGCTTGCAGTGAGGCATACAAGGGCTTTCGTCACTGTGTGGTTAGCTTACATGAATCCCCTGTTGCATGCCACCGCTCAAATGAGTGGCTTCAGCACAGATTTGGTGTTGCACTAAATGTAAACAGATTATTAACTGACAATCAAAACATTTGCTCCAGCATAACAGGTGTAGGCTACAGTTTGAAAATTTCAGTTACCTCAACGAAAGTGGAACCACTCCAACACAATGCGTGAGTCATGAGTGGAAAATCCATTTCAGTGTTCAAAGAAAGAAATTTTTTAACCCTTTAAGGTGACTATCATATTTGATACATTTTGCATCACTTTATGGCAGAAACTATACTTAAAACCTTGTTGTTCACCATATGACACTGGTCTCCTGCACTCAGGTGAAGATCAGAAAGAAGGAGATTACACTATAATCATTTTGATCTATTACATGGTAATAAATAGTAAATATATATTTTTTAAAGTTTTCTTTTTTCAGATTTTGTTATAGGGTCAAATAAAATTTTCAGATTTAAAAAAATTGGAGGTTTCTGCCCAGTTCTTCTTAAGTCAGGCGTTAAGGGGTTAAAAGCAAATATTGTAGGGAATATTGTTATAACATAGTGGTTATCATTATATGCCTGGTTCCATCTATTGTGCTGCCATTTGTTTACGGATTTTCCTAACAGCAAGGACGTTCTTGCTTTTTATTGTTTAAACAAATTAATTATTTTAAATGTTAATTTTAAATAGGCCACGCTATTGGAGCCTTTTTTTTACAAGGTTATTGCAACTGCTAGCATAAACAGCAGTGGTATCATCTGAAATATAACTGCCATTTGCTAACAAAAGCAAAATATCAACTTCAGGGTTTACTTGTTTCAGGGTTATGGATTAGTTCATTTGTTGATCTTAGTCATAACTGCATGCACTTCCTTGGAACTACAAGTGATTTGGTTCACTTCTACTCAAAAACCTCAAAGCAATTATTCAGAAAGAAAAACAAATCACAGAAATAATTTCTTATAGGTGAAATAAAATTTTTGGCACAAAAAAATACAACAAATAAGAGCCACCATAAATAAGCATGAGAAAGATAACTAAGGTCAAGACCTGTAGTTTAGTAAAAAGTTTTGATCTTCAGAGTCTAAATACTGTACTTCACAGAACTGCAGCTTGGAAAACTTATCTATGAAAAGAGAAATGCAAAGTTTTGCTCTATAAAGAAAAGTTCTGCTGTCAAAATTTTTAGTGTTTTCTGAAAATGAGAAATGAATTTACCAGCAGAGGCTGCACCTGACTTACGATGGAGACATGCGCCACCTGGTTGTCTCAGGTAAAACAGTCAGATCAAGTTTCAGGGGCGAAACAGGTGAAGCAACATTGGGGGTTTTAGTTAAAATTTGTTTCTACAATCTTATAAAACTACATCGTATTTATGAGTAATGAAATGGAATTTCGGTTTCATTAAAGATGGTACTCTCCTAAAAATAGTTTGTGTTCTTCCAAATCTATAAAACCATCTGGTCCCGCCTTTTTGGGTTGGTCCTTAGGTGAGCCGGATATAAACTGCTTCTGAAACATATAGGTGAGCAGAGCTTTAGGTCTTTGACGGGTATGGTTACAGAGACTCTCCTTTGGAATCAACTGAAGGTAGGCTACCACGTGTCCTGACGCACAAAGGATTTTACGCATCGAGCTCGTCCGAGTTTAAAACTAAACCGTGGTACTGAGTACCGCAGTAATAACGAAGCTGGACTTGTTATGTGAAAATCAGCTTGACATGAAACACTTCGACGTGTCCAGTGATGCAGAGGGGACTTTGCGGTCCCCCCTTCCCGCAGAGGAGGAGCTGGGATCGGATGGAGATTACGTGGCGCACAGCCCTTCACCTGTCACTCCGTGTGAAAGCAGCAAACCCAAGCCGTACACACGTAGACCAAAGCCTCCGCTGTCATACATCGCGCTCATCGCCATGGCCATACGGGATTCTGCTTCTGGACGTCCAACTTTGGCGGAAATAAACGACTATCTGATGAAGAAGTTTCCTTTCTTCAGGGGAAGCTACACCGGCTGGAGGAACTCGGTTCGGCATAACCTTTCTCTTAATGACTGCTTTCTCAAGGTGCTTCGGGACCCGTCTAGACCCTGGGGAAAGGACAATTACTGGATGCTTAACCCTCAGAGCGAGTACACGTTTGCTGACGGGGTGTTCCGGCGCAGAAGAAAGCGCATTAATAAAAAGCTCATTCAGGAGGAAGGGGCATCCGAGCACGCGCAGGAATCACACTATATCAACTGTCCTGCATCAAGCCCAAAGACTAATCACTGTCCCAAATTTACTAGCTCATTTGCTATTGAAAACCTCCTCAGCAAGCCGTTCAAGGAAGAACATGCCCATCATGTCGTCCCTGCCTTAAACTGGTCATATGAACGTATGACGCAGGTAAATGCACCTGCCTCGTTTCCATACTTTAAGGCATCCTGGCATTTAGACCCAAACGTCACCGGGCTGCTTTTAGGCAGCCAATAGCCAAAGAAAGAAAGAAAAAAGAAAAAGAAAACAGCTTTATTCTTGCGAATATTTACAAGTGTGCACTAATTGTGGATACAGAGGAGACCAAGCACTAATTAAGAATAAACATATTAAAAAGAAGAAGAAAAAGAATCAGAACTTTACATGTGGTCTTTGCGTTTTTGGTTGTTTCCTTTTGAGGTATATTTCCACATTCTCTTGATCTAAAGCTGTAATAAGCATACATGCTGCGAATTATAAGCAGATTGTTACTATGTTTCTTAATTAAATTAGTCAAATACACTTTTAAATGGTTTGTGTCATTGTTTCAAAGGCTTTCAATAAAAATAATAATAAACCCATCTCCTTGTGATAAGCCAGTGTGTTTGCTTTTGTTTGTTAATTTTATGTTTTGATTGTTAATTTTGAGTGTTGGTCCTGTGATGGACTGGTGACCCGTCCAGGGTGTACTCCGCATCTCGCCCGTTGTGAGCTGGGATTGGCTCCAGCCCCCCCGCGACCCCGTTCAGGGAATAAGCGGTAGAAGATGGATGGATGGATTGTTAATTTTGGTTTTAGTCCTGATGGTTGTGATAAAGTAATGACTGACCTGGTGCACCTGCTGAACCGTCCTGCAGGTTCCTCAGAGACCATATAGTTAAGCTATAGCCTCAAAAGACAAAAATAAGTTCATTTTTAAAATGTTTAAAAGAACAAAACCTGGATTATGTTTTTATTGTCTGCAAAAAGCTGTTGTCCCTCCACACAAGCACTGGGAAATGGAGCATCCTGAAACAACTATTCCACAACTGAAATGAAATATAATTTTGCCTCATTCTTCTGAGACTAAAACGCAAATTTCCTTTCAAGCAGCTGTGCATCATGAAGGAGTTTTGTGGGTTTCGTGTTGTTGATGTGCTTTTGTTTAAATGTTGTCGTGAAATTATTTTTTTAAAAAAGATAATCATTTCTAAATGCAATTGAGATTCTTGATATCGTTGAGTCTCAATGATTTGAGTCTAATGGTGCATTTAAAAATGACTTAGTTCTCCGGAGATGTAGCACGAGTCTGTGAGGTAAACTGACACTTGTGCGCTGTGTGTGGTATTTTGGCACGCTCTGATGGAAAAAGCATGCTTCCTCTCATGTCAGAACACTCTCCCTGAACATCCCAAACCAATCAATTTTCCTGTAACATCTTTCTTAAAAAGGAATTGTGGTCATCTTGATCCAACTCTTTAATTGTATCTGTCTGATAGATTAGTGAGAAATAGTTGTTAAAAGTGGTGGAAGATGAGTCGTAGAAGGAGATCTGTATACTCTAAGCGCTGTATCCTGCTTCCAGTCTGGATTTTGGCCAAGTGGGGAGGGAATAGTTCTTGGCAATTTCTTTGTGGGGTTGGGGGGTGGATGGACAGAGAGCGATCTGAGAACTGATAGGTGGTCCAGATATGTTTGGCCGGGTGGATATGCGCAAGAAACGTAGGGGAACTTTATCTCCCCTTTCTTATGGGATTTGTGCCAGCAATAAACGGAGAGAGGAAGAAGGAACAGCGTTTCTGGTGTTTCTTCGTTGTCACCGTTAGGGTCATTTTTGCAGAAGCTCCCAAAAGAACTTTTAAAATAATCTATTAGGAATCCTAATAATCAATGAGAAGTGATTTATAGAGATCCTGCCGTGCTGCAAGCCGAGAAGAACAATGACGACCGAGATTTCCCAACAACATTTGTCTGCCCCCCCTGTGCGCTCCAGTCCTGCAGCTGGTGTCACTGCTGCGCTTCTCGGTGCGCAGTCGGAGATGGAGAGCGCGCGCAACGCAGCAAGAGGGAAAAAAGGAAATTCAGGCTTGAGGCGTCCTGAAAAGCCACCTTACTCATATATTGCCCTAATAGTAATGGCAATACAAAGCTCACCGACTAAAAGGCTTACTTTGAGTGAGATATATCAATTCCTGCAGGCACGATTCCCCTTTTTTAGAGGAACATATCAGGGTTGGAAAAATTCTGTTAGACACAACTTGTCTCTGAATGAGTGTTTCATAAAACTGCCCAAAGGTCTGGGCAGACCTGGTAAGGGACACTACTGGACCATCGACCCCGGTAGTGAGTTTATGTTTGAGGAGGGCTCCTTTCGTCGCAGACCACGTGGATTCCGCAGAAAATGCCAAGCTCTAAAACCAGTGTACGGGATGATGAATGGTATCGGGTTTGGCGCATCCATGCTGCAGCAGAACTTTGATTTTCCATCCCCCTCGGGCTCCATAGCGTGCCATAATAGCTACAACATAGACTTGATGGGTAACACAGTTCCAAGTGGATTTGAGGGATTCGGAGGAGGGCATCGCATCCCACACATGTCTTCGAGCTCTGGCTCATCGTACATGGCCGCATGTCAGACAGTGTCTAACGCAGACTATTGCCCGGACAGCAGCAGCAGTAGTCCTCTGCAGTCATCCACGGCAATGGTGGGCATTGTGGACTGTCAATCCCCCTATGCAAATACAACTTCACACTGGGGTGCACCTGGTGTATCTTCATACACCACACAACAGTCTCTGGCATCAAGCAGTCCCAGCTCCTCTGCTGTGCACGCGGGATTGTCATCTTTCTCTCTGGATCAGGGCTATGTGCACCATAATGCACGAGATTCCTCTGACATGCCAGGTAGAGCTTCGTTTACTCTGACATGCCAGGTAGAGCTTCGTTTCTATACGATAGTTTGTCGATTTTTACGATAGTCTCTGAATAGTAGGCTTATAAATCTGTGGTATAAAAAAACTGTCGGATAAAATATAGGATAAAGGTTATAGGATAAAAATAACAACAACAAAACAAGCAAACAGGGAAAATAATGTTAATATTTGATCAGGATATAGTGAATCGAGCAGAAAGGTGCTTTTTGTACCATTACAGAGATTTTATATGTAAAACGGAACAACACAACTCTGAGGGGTAAAACAGGTTTTTAATCAAGAACCGTCAGTGTGCAAGCAAAAGGTTGGTTATATTAAAAAATGTGTTAGTTTCAAATAGACTGCGGTTTAATTTAATCTTTATATTCCTTATAAATGACTCTGCACATGTGTTCAGAACATTATGACTACACACTTCATAAATGACTTTCATTCCTCTTTGATAGAACGAAAATGTTTTCTTTTTACTAAACAGTGCAGTTTCATCAATTCATTCATTTAGTCTTTTATTTTATTTTATGGTCGGAAACTGGAGCCAGTGAGGCGGTAAAGTTTCCAGGACATATTTTATTTATCCACTGTGAATGAACTTCTATCCTCGTATAATAAATAATCATAATAAATGCGACACAGAGAGAAATCAAGTAATTATTGATACAAAATGTCCCTGTTCTCAGCAGTTCAACGTACATTTTGATTGATCTAGTAATATTTGCTGTGCCACATTCTCTTCCAGTAAACCGGAAAAATTAAATAATAAATTAACTGTCCATGAATTTACCAACAAAAATAAATAAAGACATTGCATAATCCCGTTATTATACTGTTCTGAGGTTTTATTCTAGGCCTATTTAAGAAAAAGATGGTCCAGCTAAAATCATGATTTGTTTATAACAATCAAAGTAATAAAAAAACAAGGTTGGATAATATTTAAAGTCACTTATGAAGAATATTGTGAAGGGAAAAATTAACAAAAAATTTCTTGTGATATAAAAACCACATAGAAAAACAATAATAATCTGATCAGAAATTAAGATAATGACTTTTTTTTTGTCTTTAGTGGGATTGTCTCGATACTCCAGTCACTCAGCGGCTCCTGCGCGCGACAGGAAGGAATTTCTCTTAAACCTGAACGGGTTTTCTTCTCTCCATCCCAGTCCCGGAGGATCTTATTACCATCAGCTTCACCAGCATCACCAAAGCGTCTATCAGGACGTAAAGCCATGTGTAATGTGACAAGAAATCGACGTTACACCCTCTTGAATGTTTTTTTTATATCCCTTTTAAACTTTTCTATTGAAAGGAGTGACCGAAGTTGACCAAAAAAAGTATTTTTTCATGCATGAAAATATGTGGGAACTTTTTATTCTCATATCTCTGACTTTAATCACGGAGTTAATATCTGGGGAAAACATAGCCCACTTGGGTTCCTAAGTTAGGATTGTATAGGCACTTCACTTTTCCTTATTTTTTAAACTGGTTGCAACTACTGTACATCCTTCATTTTTAGGGCTGATGACGTTTCTGGTGTCTTAAGAAAGAATTTTCTTACTAAAATATGTCTTTAACTCAATAATAATGCTCAACGTCTCTTTTTCTTTTTCCTTATCATACACAGATATATTTGTTATCTTGCTATAAAAAACATAAAGGTTGTTTTACAGAAAATAGTAAATATGATGTTACATCATTTTAATACTTACTTCACTGGTTTTTAAGAGGTCAGAAGTAAGAAAAACATTTTAATTGTGTCTTTTAAAAACACAGTTCAACATTTTGTAATGCTATTTTACGTGAGTATCAAAGTAATTTGTTAGTCCTACTGTAAACCAGGTCTCCCTGGAAACACGCAACTCAGATATAAATTAATATTTAAGGTGATCTTTTAATCTTTTATATTATATAAAGAACTTAGGCCTTTAATGAATAATAATCTTTAAGTTTCTTCATGCAGTACATAGGATCTACTTAATGAAAATTGTTTTTACTTAATTAATTTAAGAAATTCAAACTTTAATGACATAACCTAAGCCTTTCACAGCTCCTCTGTGCTTTTAGCCTGACTTATACTACCATCTAGTGGTGACTCGAAGTTGCAGCAAGTCAAGCAGTTGTGTTGGCTGTAGTGACACTTCAGCTCAGGCTTTGTAAGACACAGTCTGAGGTTATGAAGACATTATGTAAAAATGGATATACCAAAAAGTTGGTGTCTACAGTCACAGTAAAGTCCACTTACAAGGCAAAAAGTCAACAGGTTGTTTACTTTTGGCTTCCTAACTGAAAACCTCTATGATGACTTCATCAATTCGTTTAATCGTTGGAGTCCAAAGCCATTTTGACTTCTAGAGTCAAGGTGAAAATGATCAATTTAGCACAAAACTTAGAGGATTTGTGTGTGTTTGATTACGGCCTACTCTTAAGTAGCCTATTGTAGGCTAATGGTTGGAAGTAATTATTTTTTACTTTATCGTGAGATGAGTTGCAAATATGTTTCTGTGGAATGAGCAACACTAAACTGGTGGATTATATCCAAACCTAGAAGCAAACAGGAGAAACCTGAAAACTGCTAAAGCACATTCAAAAGTGGCATTTGAGGAATTTAGTGTTACAACAACAAAGTCTAATAGATTCACATGTTATTTTGAAAGGTTTAATAGCAGAAGAAAAGAAAGAATGCTGCTGGGAGTGAGATATTTTATCTGTGAGCCCACGAGCCCCTCAAAAAGCCTTTAGTTAGAATTAGTTTAAAAACAAGTTTATCCAGTTTTTCAAACATTATATAATATAACACCAACTGGTTTTCATTAATGGCTTTTTTTTTTTTACAAAAAAAAGTGTCTGAATCAAAATAGGTATTTTCTAAAGGTAAAAAATAACTACACAAACTGGCCAGCATTACAAGCTAAATGTATCAGTTCCTTCCATCCATCCATCCATCCATCCATCCATCCATCCATCCATCCATCCATCCATCATCCATATATCCATCCATCCATCCATCATCCATCATCCATATATCCATCCATCCATCCATCCATCCATCATTCATATATCCATCCATCCATCCATCCATCCATCCATTATCCATATATCCATCCATCCATCCATCATCCATCCATCATCCATATATCTATCCATTCATCCATCCATCCATCCATCCATCATCCATCCATCATCCATATATCCATCCATCCATCCATCCATCCATCAATCCATCCATCATCCATCCATCATCCATATATCCATCCATCCATCCATCCATCCATCCATCATCCATATATCCATCCATCCATCCAACCATCCATATATCCATCCATCCATCCATCATCTCCATCCATCCATCATCCATATATCCATCCATCCATCCATCCATCCATCCATCCATCCATCCATCATCCATCCATCATCCATATATCCATCCATCCATCCATTCATCCATCATCCATATATCCATCCATCCATCCATCATCCATATATCCATCCATCAATCCATCCATCCATCCATCCATCCATCCATCCATCCATGCATCCATCCATCCATTCATCCATCATCCATCCATCCATCCATCCATCCATCCATGCATCCATCCATCCATCCATCCATCCATCCATCCATCCATTCATCCATCCATCCATCCATCCATCCATCCATCCATCC
>JBAMHV010000008.1:14136353-14148678 GCA_037177535.1 Pseudomugil gertrudae
AATTGTGTGAAGAAGAAATTGCACCTGCCAAGGAGTTTGAATATGTTGTGTTACATGATTCTCCCAATAACAAATATCCAGTGAGTATTTTCTCAGAGCTTGACACCCCAGGAGGTACCACAGTAGCTCTTTCAATACAACTACCAACTCTCAGCTGCTTAAGCAATCAGTGTTGCCTTTTTTTTTTTATAAAATTGGGGTAATCGTAGCTTTGCATGCATGTGTGTTTGTTTGTACTCTGAGAGTTTCTGTGGCTTGTGGTGTGTGAACGTGTTGCAGCGTGATGCATTTATCATATTTGTGTGACATAAATCCAATTGCCTCAGGTTTTAAGTGTCACCAACATGGAAAGAAATAAATAAAGAAAATTGAATGAAGAGCGACTTGCATGTCATCAGCTGTTTGACTTCTGTATATGTACTCAAGCACCATATATCTATTGAACCAAATATATTTTGATTAGGTGAACAAATGTAGATGAAAAATGTTAAAATGGTTGGGTCCTTTGCACAAGATGTATATTTATCTTGGCAGTATAAAGTACTCTATAACAGCGATCTTGAAGAGTTTTCATGTGTAAACAAAATCCGGGATTATGTAAAAACATTTTAGGATTATGTAAAGGAGCAATTAGTCAGTAATGTTGCTGACTGTGTGGGCCGCATTGACACAGCTAAGACTGGCTGTACTCAACAAGCCCTTTCATCTGGTATTAATTGTAATTTTTCATTTGGGTTCTTCTCTTCTCACATGTATGTTTACCTGTCGTTGTGACATGTGTTGAAATACAAAAGCTACTACACACACAATTCCTGTCCGTAAAAGTTTTTGGACAGATTCACACTTTTCTGCATTTACTTTTTATTTAATTATCCTATGACATAGCATAGAATGGAGGCAATAATGAGACCTCAGTCCTGGTCTGTTCCAGCTTCTTTTGTTGAGAATGCCTACAAAGGTGCCCAAGCAGACCAAATCCTGACTTCATTTCTCTATATGAACTCATTTCCTTGTTGTAGTTCTCGGGTTCATGGTAATGTAACCTGAGGAGAGCACAGACTGAAGGCCTCCAGGGGATGAAAGCATCCAAAAGCCTGAGAATTAACCCCTTGGGTCAACTGCATTATCCACCTCTATTTATAGTTAAACTTTAATTTCTACTGGGTGAAAAAAGGCAAAAAAACAGGATTACAGGGGTCACAGCAAAAGATTTGCAGTTAATTAAATCACTCGTACAGACAGACAAAATCAGTGACTTTTTCCCCTCAATATTCTGTCCATCATTGACATCTTAATTAGATTATGGGCTAAATTTCACAATGTAGTGTTCTCAGTGTGGTAACTGAGATCTAGGTTAACATGGTGCAAAACACAGCATCCAAACAAAAAAGCTAAATGTATTAATGTATAACATCTGTGAGACATGTTAAACAATGTTTTGCTTTTGTGATTTCTGCTCATTCATCCATAAATGTATGTTTACTTTTTTTGTTTGATATTGTGAAATATATTAGGAACTTTGCCTTTTTTTTCTTTCTGTCTTTCTGTCTTTTTCTGTTTGTTTTGCTCACTAAACTTTTATAATCAGACACATTGGAAAACAGTAGAAAATACTATATATCATAATATAATAAAACAATAACTAATAACTAATAATTTGATAATAATACTCAGCACATAAATTAATTTAACTTTGTCTTTGCATCATTAGTTGGAGGAGGGGAAGAAGACAAGAAAAAACAAGGACAGAAAGAGAACAACAAGCAGAAGCAAACAAAAACAGACACAAAGGAGATGAAAAAAGAAAACAAAGGGTACTGTTGAGATTGTCAGATTGTCGGGTACCAAATGAGAACCCAAATGGACTATATATTTTAACAAAGTGATACAATTACTGATACAAAGTACATCATTATCTTTAGCTGTAATAATTATAAAAAAAATCACTGTCAAATTGCAATTGCAAAAATTAGTGATTCTAGAGGGAGTGGGTCCTTTTTTACATGGGTCTTTACAAAGGAAACTATCTTTTTATTTAGCCTGTAAAGTTTTATGTTAAAAATCAGATAACCACCTTAGTATGCTATATTATTAATGATTATTAAATAATTATTAAATCTATGTTGATAAATCTGTATACCGGCATCTGTTTCTCTTTCTGATCTGGCACCTCTGATTTTGTCACCTTAAAAATTATGCATTAATGCTGTCAAGGAAAGCCATTTTTTTGCTTGGGCAGAATGGTGGCGCAATGGGTAGCCTCACAGCTAGAAGGTTGCTGGTTTGAACCCAGGCTGGAGAGGTTTGTCCAGTGGCCTTTCTGTGTGAAGTTTACACGTTCTCCCCATGTATGTGTGGGGTCTCTCCGGGTACTCTGGCTTCATCCCACCCACAAGACATGCATGTTAGGCTATGGTTAAAATGACTGTTTATCATATGTAAGTTGCTTTGGATAAAAGGGTCTGCCAAATGACACCATAGTATAGTATAGTGACTATTATTATCACCATTATTAATGACACAAAGGCTGTGAAAAAAATGTGTGCCTTCTGACGGCAGACCCAACCACTGTTACAACCACTCTCTGGAACTAGCTAGCTCTTCTTGAACAGAGTGAGTGAGAGTGAGGATTTCCAATCATGTTAGCAAGAAATAAAAGAGCCAATCAGAAAAGCTTAAATGGTTCATTGGGCAGGATTTATTTCTGTGAAGCTGCTGAAAGACGGCATGGATCTCTAAACTGCTTTGTGGACAATAGCAAGGACAACTTGGGCGTTGCCAGATGTTGGCAGAAACACGTCCCTGGTACAGCTACCCAATTCCATTTTTTAAATGTATTTATTTATTTATTGACAAGGACATGACATATTAAAACAAACAACTTCGAAGTATGCCAGATGTGGCATATTGTAACATTTGTGGTCTTACAGAGGCTCCCTGGAACACAAAAGTATAAGGAAAAAAGACCCGTCTAATGATCATTGATGCTCACTACTTTATCAAGATGCATTGTGGGTAATTGTGAGAATTTTGAGAAGTTTGCACTTCCTTTTTTCTCTCTGACACCCTTAGAAAATGATGTGACCACTATGTGGCCACAATGTTGGAACTAGTGTGGACATTTGGACACAGCCAATGACTGCATCTTAAATGTGTACTTTTGGAAAAGGGAAGTTTTAAAAACTCCCTTTTAGCAGGAAGGCACAAACTCCAGCAGAAACCGGCTCAGGGAGGGCAGTAATCTGCCTCAACTTGTTGGGGGTTGTAATTACATTTTGATAGAGGTGGAGTCCTGTCATTTGTAAAACTCCATTCACAAGAAAATGAACAATATTTAAGCTTTATCCATCCATCTGCAATCCAACTATTATAACCTGAACCAGTTTTAGGAAGCAACATCAAAACTAACAAACAACAATACAGTGCTTAATTTTTCAAGGTCAGACTTGCTTTCTTTGTGTATAAGAAGGGGTTTAGCTCAGATCTTTTATCTTGTCTGATCAGGACAGGTGACCTTTTAATCTGTTCAAACATGTTAATAGCCAAGTAGCAATTGTTCCATCAGAATGACCGTGTCCTTGTAATGCACCATTATTCTCCACCTATGCTTTTAACTGCAGTTTGCAGCTGTCCCCCACAGTAAGGTTAACCTCTCCTGATAGCACAAAGAAAGCCTGTGTGTGAGGTGTTCACCTACCCCCACCACCCAGCACCCGGCCAGGCTCCTTTCCCCAGTGTGGATGTGCTCCATTTGCTGGATGATGGACTGAAGGGGGGATGAGGCAAAAGTTCACACACCTTTCCTGTTCACATAGTGGGGAGGCTGGTTTGACCCTGCTGAGCTCACTGAGGGGCGACCTCCCATGTGCCACTGCTGGCTGTTGGCCCTCCTTCTTGCACTACAATTTGTCCCCTCATTTGAAGCCAACCACGCCTCTGTTGTCCTAATGCCATAACTGCTCTCAACTGTGCTTGAGCTGCTATTTCCTTGCAAGGGATGGGGAAATGAGGTGATGCAGAGGTAGGTGGAGAAAGAGGAGTTTCTTTGTATGAGGTATAGTTATTACTATATGAGCACATAATGGTTTAGTTAATGGAGCATTTTTGCCACGGTAAAAATACAGTTTTATTCTGAATGCATGAGTTTGTTTCAAAAATATATCTGAACCACAATATGTAGAATGCAGTGTGTTTCTATCACAGTTTGCATACCAAATATCAGAAAGCTATTGTGTTTATGTAATAAAGCAATTAAATTTGGCATGCCTACACAAAAGTCTGCAGCGAGTAAAAACAAATGGCAGAGCCACTATGTTGTTACCGTTTTCCTCACAACTCAGATTTCCTGTGCAAATAATCTGCCAGTGACAGAGCACAATTTGGTATCCCCCTCCCATCAGCAACGCCCCCCCCCCTCAATCGCCACACGGGAGCACCGCCCTCTCTCATCCCCCTTGTGAACACACTCCACTTCAGCCCAGAGGAATTCATTTTCTAATTTTCCTTGACTGAGCAAACAATACACATGCCTTAACAATGTTGACATCTCTAATGCCTTAAAACGCAGTAGTAATGGAGCTTTGATTGGTAGTAAGTGGATACATGCACATTACAAACACACAGGGTTTAGCTACTTCGCAATAGTGAAATCTTTCTGACCCCAAAAGCCAAAAAGACTTTTTAGGGGTAAACTAAAGTGGAAATAAAAGGATGCAATTTGTTTACAAACTGCAACTTTATCAAAAACTTATAGAAATATAAGTAGATTTTGATAAAATAAAAAAACCACCTTGAACAGTTAATTTGTTGTTACAATTCAAACTGTCTGAAATATAAAAAAAAGAAAGTAAAAATGTGTTAATGTTAGACTTGCTTCTGTAGATCCTTTGTTCAGTAAATTCACTGTTTGTGGTTACACACTAACTATGAAGTAACACATTTGGACTTTATATGTGATTTATTTCCTTTGCAATAAAGGTCAGGTGGAGCTGATGCAGATAACCGAGGACATTCGTTGTTTATTTATATAAAATGTGATGAGATTAATTGCCTCATCTTACTACCAGAAGTGCATTTGCCTCAGTCTTAATAGTGATATAATTCATGAAAATGAAAGTGCACAATTGTGTGTGAGCTGACTTAAAACATCCAGCTAAAATAAACTTGCAACAAATAAACATGGATATTATGTTTTGTCCTTCACAATGTGGTCCATTACCTAAATAATGCAATTAATGCATTGATTATGTGTTGTTGACTCTAATCCTGCCTAATTCCTCTTGTAAATCCAAATGATCGTGGATATATCAGTTTAAATTGAGTTAGTCATTTTAATGTCGTAGTATTTATTCTACTTTCTATTTTTTAAAAGATACTTTACCTCTCTGTTACAGTGGACAGCCCGACTGAGACATGTTATGCCATAAATCTTCTCCAGTTGTATATTAAACAGGCTCATTTTGACCTGCAGCAGTAGTGCATATGGTTTTGTTTGCATAGGTCAAGAGAGCTTCAAGGACCTGAATTATGTAACATTGACTGTTAGCGTCTCCGTTAAATCTCTGCCTTTAAAAGAATAGATCATTTTTCTGTTTTTTGCATTCTTCTAACACATCTTTTGTTACTTTGTCTCCATATTTGATATGCTATCTGTGAAGCCACAGCACAACAGAAAATTAGTCTCCCATTCACAGTTTGTCTTTCTCTTATTGCGGTAGTACCACAGAATGACAGAGTAAATAGCTTTTTTAAAAAGGTTATGGAGACAGATCACAGCTGATAAATGAAATCAGCTGTTTTCCTGCATGGTTTTTAAACTTTGAATCAAATAAAGGGTTTCCTATAGTAGTATAGTAATTATTGTGATTAGCCTTTATCTCAATTCAGAAAGCTTCAAGGTCGCTTTTCATTGTATGAAAACTGCTATTTAACATAGCTATTTCATGCACAATTTCTAACTTATATTTAAAACAAATTATACATATGCATTGTATGTGGTCATTTGGTCATTTCAACAAAGAAATAATTAAAAGTGGAGTACAACCTATGTATAGGCTACAATCTGGTATGAGAACATCTTTGACTTCCATAACTTTCTGTGGTAAATATGACAACTTCTGTAATTAAACTTTAAATCAACATAGCATTCAAGTCATTTTGGTGTAATCTGTCAGATTAACTCCTGATAAGCATGCTTGAGTTAACGTTTTTATATTCTATATTTTAAGACATACTGGGGTTTGTCACATTCTTTGTTTCTTCATGTTTGTTATCTTTTACAAAATCTTTACATCCATCAAATAAACTAAACTCAAGGCTATGTTCACTTCAGATAAACACACATTCGGGAGGTTTAAGTATTTTTGGGTAATGTAGCATGACGATGGATGAAACCATTTTTTAAATAAATCGTAACATCCGATATGGATAAAAGGAAGCACAACAAAGTAGAAAAATTCAAAGTCATGGATTTTCTCCTGTTTCAGGACATTTGACATTATGCAAACCTAACAAATCCCTGTCCCAATGCACTTATTAACCAGTTTGTCTCCCTTGAACACCTCTCTCTGTTATATAAGCTAATTGTTAGCCAGGTTAACCACATCAGCAACTTTGTTTCCAGAGCCACATGATTTACAGGAGATTTTTCTTGATACATTTTACACTTATGCCCTTGCTGTCATCCAATTTAATGTAGGTAATGTAAGGGTGGCATTTTGACACTTGACCTGCTAGATCTTCCCAATTCTAAACAAATGAAAAATAACTTCCTGAAACAGAGTTTGCACCAACTGACATTTAGTTATTCTTTAACATTGAAATTCTGCTTTTTTTTTAACCTGAACTCATCTTGGCAAGCATAGCTGGATGTAATGAACATTATTCCCTTTTGTGATATCTGAATATGTATTATGCAAAACACGTGTGCATCTATTTTTCTTTAATACACCAATATGATACAGGTCAGAGCTACCTTATACTCAGCCGAACCGATGATTATGACATTTTAATCACTATTTTAAAAGCATAAAGTTTGTTATTAATATGAAAAGGTCTCTAACATGGTAAAATACCCTCCCAGTACTACTAAAACCTTATCCTGAGTGGCGTGTTCAATACAGTGTAGCCATAAAACCAGATGTGTTGCAATTTATGGAGGAGCTGTACAAAGTGGGACTGATGTTCTCAATCAACACTTGGCAAAACAAAAAGAACAAAAAAAATGCATGCAATCTCTGGTATGTTAAACTGATTGTGTAAAAAAAAAGATGTGCACGCACATGCACAAGACATGCATGTTAATAGCTATAGTTACAATGTTTCAAAGTAACATGTAAGTTGCTTTGGATAAAAGCGTCTGCTAAATGACTGTATGTTATAGTATAGTAGAAGTGAATGTAGTGGATGGTGTTAAATTAGTTTCTTTTTGTCATTTATTCTGGCATGCTTGTCTTTTAATCTTTAGTCTTGTAAATCATACCTCTGTCGCAAACCCTGATATAGGATTATGTCTGAGCAAGATATGAAATCTCTCCCATGCCCATGATTCCCTGACCTCGCTGTGTCCCCAGCCATTTACTTTTTTACCATAAAATTATCTGTTTCTTGCAAACCAGCCGTTGAGTGAGTTATGCCTGGCTCGGCAGCCACGAGGCGGAAAGGAAGGCAGTCTAATCCTGGAGTAGTTCTACATCAGTGGCCCACACACACAAAAAATACCCCTTCAATCATTCCCATGGTTCTTATTCTGGATTGCAAACGTGGTGTCTAAAGTTTCCCAGGATCCTCCTAAAAAATGACACATTCTCAGACCATATGCTTCAGACAGCCAGTACAGAACTGTGATTATTAGCAAGGCCCTCTTTTTTTTTTTTTTTTTGTCCAACTTAGGCACTGCCTATTTTTAACCAACGATGAAAGTTTACATATCCTTGCACCCCTTGAGCAGACCAGCAGACGCAGATATTACATTTACTCATCTCACTGCACAACTAAAACCACATCTAAAAGCATGATAGGACCATTGATGAGAGAATGCTTCAAGGTGTGTTCTGGAGCTTTGTGAAGGCTGTGAATACGTCTTGTTTGTCGTTAGCTGGCATCAATTTCCAGTGGCATTCCAATAAGCTATATTTCCCATACATTCTGACGCTTTCTGACGTGTTTGAAGGGGATTCTGTAGTGGGAGCTGTCAAAAGTAAAATGCAAATGACAAACTGGGATTGAGACCCGATTGAGAATGTTTAAAGCTGCACTGTATTTAGTTAATTTCACACTGTAGTGGGAAATAATTTGAAAAACTAAAAATAATTTTCCAGTGTGACTCATCAGTGTCTTTCTGATCTGCTTGTCGGGGTATAAGTGGTTGTAAGGAAAATAGTTGTTGCACACATGTTTACAGAAAACGTGTTTATAAACTGTATTACATGTGTGCTTTCCAAATATTTTTAAGTGTCATAACCTTGATCAAAACCACAGGAGACTGTAAATGTCTTTGAGTATTGTGTGCTTTGTGTACAGTAGGGGGGAGTAATAGTGATTTAGCTGGGAGGTCTAAAAAATGCCATTTTAGTGTATCATTACTGTCAGTACTTAAAATGGGTGTACTGATAATTACTTAAGTGTTTTAAATGCTGATTTGTTGTTGCTACTTTGTTAAAAAAAATTATTTTAAAAACCCAATAAAAAGTTAGACAGAAAAATTAAGATAAAATATTTTCACAAATTCAGTATTTTAGAAAACAACATACCAAATACAATATAAAAACTAAAGGAAAATATATACCAACATGTGAAATACCAGAAATACTGAAAAAAACAAAAACATTTCTATCATTTTAAGAAAGAAAATCATTGAAAGACAATAGAAGAATGTTTTAAATTGAACTCTTTATTGTGTTAAAAAAAGGAAAATAATTGATTAATCTACACAATAGGACATATGGCACAATACAAAAAGCATGATACAGAAAATTTGAAAGATATTTCAGAAGAGTCAGATTTCAGACGTGGCAAAGCACCAAATAAAGCCAAAAGCCTAAAAAAAACATTTTGGATTGGTTCCATCACACTGTTAATGGTTGATCGTGATATTAATCCATTATAGTGACAATATAAAAATACTAAATGTGCACCATCAAACTTAAAACTTAAATGTTTTAATGAATGCATTTATTTTTAATTTTTTTTTACTTAGTCTTTTAGGCACAAAAAAAGTTTATGTTCAGTCTAAGTTTCTCAGGGACCACAGTCCAAAGTTTTTTAGGAATGAGTTTAGTGACCAAGTCTAATAAATAATCTGATCATCTGTGTCCTGCATCCAAAATATTTCTCCGAATGTCAACCAGCTGCTTCAGCTGGGTTAACATATTCTCTTTGAGTAGTTTTGTTCAGGTAAAGGGTATGCAAAATTGTTTCTGCATGTGCGTGTAAGTGATAAAATTGATATGTCATATCGGTATAAGAAGGGCTTTCTGCCAAACAGCTTGTAAGAATTCCTCATGCCCCTCAGACTTTTGCAGGCGCCAGTCACCACTGCACTGGAAATGACTTAGCCAAAGGGGAGGAGAAGAAAAAGGAGGAGAGAAAGACTATTTTAGGAGTTTGACTAAAAATATTTTTAAAATAATGACAGGAATGAGTGTACAAAGGTCAGTGTTGCTTTACAACTCACTTACAATGCCTGAATTTGTTACAGGGCTGTAAAATGATATATATGGTAATGTGTTTTTCTGCATCTTTGTGCCTTCTGTGCAGAAGGTAAATGGAAAGACCATACTCATTCTTTTTCTCTCTTAGGCTTGCTCTGTCTCCTCATTCAGTATGCTTTTCCCTCATCTCTTCATCTCTCAAGGGGAGGAAGGTCTCAGAGTTTCTCAGGAATGTTGACTTCTCTCTGCCTTGGTCCCTTGGGGGACGTTGGTAGAGGTCTTGACCTTTCTCCTCCTGTATCCCTGGAGCCTATCAGCTAACTAAGTTAGCATGAGATAACTCTCTCCTCCATACTACCGCCTCTCACCCTTCCCTCCCATTTTGTTTCCTTCACCCTGGGCTAATATGAGGCAGGAGCTTCATTAAAAGCAGGTAACATCCATCACACAACAGTCTCATCTTGGCCTGTGGCAAGGTTTGTCTTTCACCTCCTATCCCCCTTACTCTCACTCAGTGCCCAGACATGGACGGAATCTCCTTTGCTAATCAGTTGCTCCACTGTAATGTCGAACACTTTGTAAGTCATATGTTTGTCAAATTATTAGAAAACATTCTTGTCTATATTTGTGAAATACTATTAAAAATACACTTTATTTCCCTGCTGACCACATCCAATGTTTATTTAACATGGTTCATAAAAGCAGCAACACAGCCACTTTGTCTTGAGAGGAAGTTAGTTTTCTTTATCACCTCTGATGAATCAGTGAAATAGGATGTGTGTTTTGGGATTACACGTGCTTAGGAAGAGTTTGTCTGAAAGGTTGCCTCTTTTTTTTTGTCAGAACAAAGAAGAGAAAGGAGAAAGGAGGCAGAGACTGTGAGAAATACAAAAAAAACATAGATTGGTGTGTTATGGTTGTGTTAACTAATGTAGTTATTTGGTTAAAACTACAGATTTAAAATTTTGTACTGTGTTTAAGTTACACTTTAGTCCCTGCCTATGTTTACCTGATTCTGCTGTTTGCCTCTTGGACATGCCAGTAGCTCTGGATGTGACAGAAACATTATAGTAGAAAAATAAAACTCCATCAAGTCTTTGGTTTAACCTGGTAGAGATAAAATCTCTAGAAGAGGAGACCAGATAGGAGACACCGTTTCTAAACTTTGTCCACAAACAGTTTTTCATCATCTGACCCATCATTCTCATATCTGTTATTTATTTTTTCTTTCTTTACCACAACCATAGTTTTTGTAGGTAAATATGTAGACTAACAAGCTGGATGATTTTCTTTGCTTTTTTCTTTTGTATGCAAATGAAATCATGCAACAATAAATATTAAAGATGAACTTGACTCTCCCACAGTTTTTTTAAATTGTGACTGCCACACTCACCAAACACCCCACTGACCCAGCTGATGCTGACGAAAATATTGCATCTTTAATTGTCTGCTCTTCAAACTAAACCAGAAAGCTTAAACAGAAAACAGCCACTGGCCTTTAAACTAAGTGACTGACCCATGCTATGACCTCTCCATGCCATTCAGTCAATTTTTATCAGGACCATGAGTTAAAGATGATTGTGATCTGCCTCCTGTTTGTTGTGTATTTTCTCAAGCCATACGGATTTCCCTGTGAGGTCAGTAACCCTGCAATTTTCTCCCACACATTGGTTAGTATTGCCTGGCTTTAACACTGGTACACCTCATGTTCTCCTCACCCCATATACATTGCCTGGGGTGCAGCTTGAACTTAGGGACACTCTTTGTCCCTCAGTGGGAGAACTTGGAACCAAGAGGAAATGGGGTTTTTCCCAAGGTTGGATCTGGCCATCCCAGAGAAAAAACATGAGGAATGGCTTAAAAGAGGAAACATGGAGATTACGTGGGCTGAGGAGGCTATAGCAAAATGCTTTTTAAAAATGTGTCACTGCAAAAGTAAAACCAAGAAAGTGTTTGGTGCTGCCACCATTGTGAATTTATAAAGGCTTGGGGGTACATTTACAGTTAGAAGGTCAAAGCAGAAATGTTGAGTTCAAAATCAGAGGCATCAATGACAGTAACATTGTTACATTTAGTATTTTTCCTTTGTTGATATCATTTGCTATGTTGAACCAAAGTAGTTTCTATTATTCATTTTTATGATACTTTCTATGGAAGTAAACAAAACAAAAAACTAAATACTTTAATCAATACCTTACATAAAATGAGCTTCTTGGTTTTCCTTTGCCCTCACTTAAGCCATTTATTGCTTATTTCTTAAATGAGCTGCTTGCAGACGATATTACTCATAACTCCAGTCACTGCCAAGTCGTGGTATGAGAGCCATTAAGGTGCTTAAAGTCAGCCATACATATTTGTGCTGGATCGCCTTTCTCTATTTTAAATATCCCCCTGAAATTTTTAATGAAATATATAGCCACAGTGATTTTCTAAAAGTGCACATGAATTGTGCCTTACAGTCCTACATTACCAGGGATCATTCAGCACTTTGTATGCTATACAGCCATCTGTGCACTTTCCTGAAGAAATAAGCTGCTTTTTAAAAACTTTAGACTAAATTGAAATGGAGATTTATGCAAGCTTAACCTTTAGCCAGCTTGAATCATTACGTCTATAAAATGGAATTGCTCTAATCAGTCTCAAAAAGCAAGTGTTTCTCTTTTGCTTGACATCTC
>JBAMHV010000008.1:14169670-14183433 GCA_037177535.1 Pseudomugil gertrudae
TTACGAAGGTGGAAATAGGCAGACCGAGTGATGCTGTTGATATGTGCTTGAAAAGAAAGGGTGCTGTCGAGAATGACACCCAGACTCTTAACCTGAGGGGAGGGGAGAATGGAGCTGCAAGTTTGATATAGACTGTACTATGAGTTATAAGCGTGATGAGTAGCACAAAACAGAGGAGAGCATTTTAAGTTAAATTGTGTGCTATCTAAACTCTTTGCGGTTTTCTCTTTCTGCGACTCCTAAATTACCACACCAGCCAAACCTTGAGTCTAGAAAAATGTAACTTTAAACAGACCTCATTGCTGGGTGGTACAACCAATAGGAGACTCAAATAATTTATAGGTCAGCCTGGCTAAAGTGAAATATGATTAAGTTGTTCTATTTTTGTATGACAGTGTGCCTTTCTACTTGTAAACATAAAACTAAATGAAATGAGTTACAAATTTTTTATTTGCTGGAAACAAACCTGGGGGTTCCTAAGGCTCTTGATTTTAATGAGAATTGTTTATGTAGACTATATTAGGTTTTTGTGAGAAAGTTAACATGGTAATTGACTACATTCCAGAAGTTACAATGCATAAACTGTGGGACCATCAGCCATGAAAAACCCAGCTGCTAGCAATCTGTTAAGCAGATAATAATCACACTACATGCAAAGCAATGTTCCTCTGCCTGGCATTAAGGCTGTGGTGCATGCCATAAAGGATTTGATACATTTATAGGAATGGTTCATTTAGTTTAAATGATCTTGGACAAAAGAAATAAGTGGACCTCCTCCGGCCACATTAACAATCTCACTCAGAATGCAATCCAGATCATTTATCAATATGAACCAAAACAGCAATACCCTCACACACTACAATGTATACAAAGAACACATGCAGCCATTCAAATAAGCCAAGTATTCATGTGATATCGTCCTTATTGTGCACAATCATCATTCAAGGAATGAGAAATGAACATTAGCATTGCATTTCATGTCAGGAAAAACTATATGGAGGAAAAAAGATATTATATATATATATATATATATATGTATATACAGAGTGCGTGATCTGTGTGTTATTCATTAGCTGTGTAAACAGAATAATGACCCAAACACATAATGACAAGTTCTCCAAAAAAGCAATGGCAAAAATTTCAATGTCTTCACTGCACGCAGGCACACAAACGGCAACTGTAGTGTCCTCCTTTGTGATTTATGTCCCTGCTCACAGTCTCTCAGGGTCTTCATCAGCACATGGTCTCTTCTTGAACAGCTGGGTGTGACATTTGACAAGCAGTCAGGCTGAGCTGATGGAGTGTATTCTATGTCCTTGCATTGGTGGTGGACTGTTCTAACACGCATGATCTGGTTTCAGTTTTGGTTAGATGGACCTTCAGCTATCCAATGTTTTCAGGAAATTGTGTCAACAGAAAACTGCCTCAAAACATGAAATATTACAACAAAAGCAAAGATGAGAGGGGAAAAGAGAAAATTAGAGACTGACCTTATGTTTTTTAAATGTCATGTTACACATGTACTGAGTATGTTCTTAAGTATGTACCTCTAACACATAGCTTCATATAGATCTACATGTAGCTTTATTAAAGTCGATCATTGCACTTATCTGTCTAAATTGACAAGTGGTTGCCAAATTGTTGCTTTTTGGTACAGAAGGAAATGTGTCTGGATATTTCCTTGATGTCACAACAGGTGCTGTATCAGTTGGAGAGATTGGGTGATCTGTGTACTCAGATTGATTCCTGCTGGGAATGTCCCAGAGAACAGGCCTCTCTTAATTTCTGTCTTGAGGGGGAAGGTAAGGGAAGATGGTAGGCTGGATGGAAGGTTGGGTGGGATTTATTTTATAGAATACCAAGTCATTCTTGCATATTGCCAGAGTAAGAAAAGAAAATGCAGTTGTTGGTCAGTTTTTTGGTGGTTTATTTTAATTGTTCCTCAAAAATTTAACAGAAATGTGTGTGTGTCTGTGTGTGTGTGGTTTTATGAAAGTAAAATACTTAAAAATCTTTTAGAATCAATCACACAAAGTGATTATTGTAGAAATATCAGCACAGAAATCTGCAGGAATATTTAATCATTGCAGAATTAAGTAAACCAACAAAGTTTTCACATGGAAATTAATTTTCAGTTTTGTAGACTTTTCTTAGTTGTTCAGTTTTTGAAACACCACATTTTACATTGCTGTTGTCTTCTTTTTTTCTGTTTTTTTCTTCTTGTGTGTGTTTTTTTATACTATTTAAAAATTAGGCATCTATTATATGGCTCTGACTTCTCAGCATTTTCTTTAACATGTCAGAATCCAACAGGTTTCCAATGGATACCTGACTATCAAGTTAGTAAATAAACATAAAAAATTAAACAGTAAGTAGAGGAGAAAAGTTAAGTCGCTAACATGGTCATTCTCAACAAGCAACCTACTTCAAACTTTAAATAATACCTGAGATAAAGTTCTTCACCAATTCAATGATTCAACTGCTGTCTATAATTAGTGTATAGTTACATTTAGCCACTTCTAGTGACATTAGTGATTGTATTGTAATTTCTTTATGATTTTCTGTTTCAATGTAAAGCACTTTGAGCTGTCCTGTACATGAAAGGTGCTATATAAATAAAATTACCTTGCCTTGCCTATAATGTTAAGAATTCAAAAGGATTTAAAGCTCTTCATCATCAGTGGCAGCCCTGTGATGGACCAGAGACCTGTCCTCTGTGTACCCTTCCTATCACCTGCTAATTGATTGGTCCAGCTTCCTTGCGACCCTGAATTGGATTAAGCTGTATCAAAAATGGATTGATGGAAACATCAATAGCTTATATGATGTCTACAAAGAAGATGTCAGGAGTTGTTTTTAAAACATAAAATGAAAAAAGCAAAAAAGTCAACATGGTATGGATATGATATCATTGAACATTCATTAAACCTATATTAAATAAACAGTTGCTCTGGGTCTGTTTTGTTTATATGTGACAGACTTGGTTTTTAATTCAGGTTGTTTCTGTTATTGATAACAGTGATAACCTTCAACCACATAGCTACAATTTTCTGCTTTAATAAAGTTTTTAAATTATACTCAAATGGTATTTTCCCCAAATCGAATCAAATCAGGCCTGGACGGTTTGGCTGTTTATAATTTATTTTTCTTTTGTAGGAAATTCATGGCTCAAGTGATCTCGTGGTTGAGTAAAGCATCATTAGTTGCAAAATGTGCAAAATAGAGTACTTACTCGGCTGCTGGATGAATATGACTATAAGCAAATTAAATAAAAGTAAAAGAAACTAAAGAAAAAATTAAAACAAAAAAGAAATGTTTCCAATCATTTCTCCTCTGTTTTTACATGTAATGCTTCTGGTAACTGCATTCAGATTTCTTTTCATGCAAAATGAAATTTTATTTGAATTATAAATGCAGAGAAGATTTCATTTTATCTCTGTGATGAGTTTGGTATTAGTCTTAACTGTAAAGAGAACCGAGCACGAAAACAGTGAGGATCCAGTGAGAGTACTAAAGGCCTCTTATGCAGATAGATGAGGTTGCCAGCTGGGTAAAGGGAGGTCACATGTGCTTTGTGTCCCTCTGGGAGTCATACATGGCGAGACAAGAGTGGTGCCTGCTTTTGAGGTGCAACTCCTGGGCGCCACACAGATGAGCTCATGAAACGCTATGCTGTCCTCCGAGCTGGGGGTGGAGCATTGAGGGTGAAGGGAGAGGGCACAGTTGCCATCAATCACACAGGGTGGAGCTGGGACCCACAGACAGACAGACAAGAGGAACATGGGGCCAAGGCCACACTAAAGGCATTGAGTGTCACCCCTCAGCATGAGTGAGTCTGAAGAGGGAGGCTGAGAGGATAACAACCAGAAGGTTGGGTGCCACGTAACTGGAGAGGTGTAGCTGAGCATGGAGACAAAGTGAGAAGTTGAGACCGGGGCACAGGAGGGACAGATCTGAGGAGCAGCAGCCTGTGAAACCTGAAGAGGATGGAAAGAGACATTGTCAGAACCCCAGTGCACAGCTCAAAGCTTAGTCCGTGAACTCATCACCTTTGGTCATATGTTGTACAGCTCGAAGAAGAATGGTCTCTGTTCTTTGAATTTGTCCAGCCTTGCTCAAAGCCAGGAACCAGTCAGAATGTATTGTCCCTGTTATGCCTCTGGTGTTCTGGGCAGCAGTGATCCACCCCTGAGTGTTGGCAGCATTTACAGTCTATGACTGGAACAGATCGCCGGCATACGGCCTCAGGCTTAGGGTATCTGGTGTTGACAGACAAGCAGCAGACACATCAGGTACCAGTCAAAGTCCATCAAGAAGCAGTTCTTTAAAATTCATTTTGAAGTAGACAATCCTCCTATAACACGAAGAACGAATGCTTTTGTTACTCTGTTACTATGGCAATCATTTCAAACATTCACTGTCTCTAAAAAATAAATATGAAACTGCTGAAACTGTTGTAATAAGTGTCTTAATATATTGCTAGGCTTTAAAAAAAACTGTGTGAATAAGTAAAGTCAAGTAAATTGTAAGAACACTGTCTGGTCCTGTTGTAATTTTTCCTCTTAATCAAATTGTTTAATGTCATTCGAAGTCAAAATTTGCACAAAAAGTGAAAACACACACACACAGCAAGTCCCTGATGTCCTGTGATACTCATAGGCAATAAAAGCTACAATCAAACTCATGAACCAATAAAAACTTTTACTTTTATAGTCATATAAATATATTGGAATAAAACCTAAAAAAAAATTAAATAACGACTTAAATAAAATGTTGAATTTATTGTTTAACTTGTTTGCTTATCATTTATTTGTTTTTTGTTTATTACAGTGTTCACTATTTAACTTACTATATATTCTGCACATCATCTACAAAAAAATGCCAAATATACTTTGATTAATAGTCTTTGAATTAATACAACAGGAACAGATCAATTTTTCAGTTGTTTTAATTTTATTCTCACCATATGTTGAAAGAAGGGCTGCCTTCTTTAAAGTTGATTTTTATGACATCATGACTGATGACAAGTACACATTAATCAATATGTTTTAACAGAATTAATGATAAAATTTCAGTTCCGGCTCTTCACATTTAACAAGAATAAATAAATATAAAGGTAATAATAATAGCCAAACTCTTTTTGTTGACATTTCCATGCCTCTATGTTCAGTAATCGTTGCGTGCTTTTAAAAAGGTAACACCTGCATTGCATTAATCTGTAACAAACTCTCAGACTAGTATGTTACCTTTCTAATAAGCGTCACCAAGCAGCGAGAAAGGTGAGTGAAAAGAAGGGCTACTGTATGAGTCTGTAATAAGAGCCAGCTGTGCAAGGCCATGTGGGCTCTGCGCTGGGAACGTGTTGCAAATAGATTTGCACCAAGAAGTTGGCAAGCAGTTCACACTTGTTGTATATGGTTACTTTATTGAGGCTTAGGACAACAAGTCTGTGTATTACTTAGTGATATACTGTTGCAGCCCGCACAGCATAAAACACCAATTTATTATCTTCATGCATCAAAGTCATGTATATAAAAGGAAAAATGCTTCTGTTTCACAAGTCAGGTATGGGCTGATCTTTCTTAATCATTTTTCAATAATATCAAACTATTATCAATCCATTACTTGTGCAAATCAATATAACATAATTATAAACTAACATATTATTACTGATCTAGTCCAAAAATGTGAGATTTTGATATTTGAATGCAACAAGTTGCTGGATCTGCTACATAAAGCAACAAGTCACAGTGACAGCCCTTGAAATAATTTAGGGAAATGGAGGGGCATTTTACAATGCTAAACCTGCTCCAGAGGAATTTGTCTGCGTCTTCTGCTTTAATAGTTATTGCAGAAAGGGTCTAAAATAAAGCACAGGGGACTACATTTTCATCTTGTCTCTCAGCACCATATCCAAACATGTGAAACTGTGTGTAGATATGAAAAGAGAAATAAAAAAAGAAACATTCCTGTCTGAGAAATCCCTGTGAGCACTACATCATGTTTATTAACAGTACTAAATCAGAGACTGTGCCACAGAGGGGAGCTGCAATTCTCCCAAGGGGGCTGCAGAATGACTCCACCAAGGTGAGGACATTACACTGTTGGAGCATGTAATAGGAGAAATGGGAGTTTTAAAGTCAGATTTTTTTCTTTTGTATATTTTCTCCTGTACCTTTGATTTTATGCTTTTCCTTCCCTTGCAGAGAGAAAAAAAAACAGTTTTAGGAATTTCTGTTCAGATTGAACAAGGTGGACTGCTTTAAATAACCAAAGCTTTTCTCTTACTTTTTCTATGTTCTTGTGAGTAATTTTCTCACTGGTCAGGACAGTGTCTTCATGAAAGACTGAAACCAGGGATGAAAAAAGGGTACATAAGTCTCCACCTTGACAAAATCAGTTAAATCTGCACAGTCTCTAAATCTTTTAAGTTCATATTTTGTTTTCACTCTTCTCTCATATATCCCTAGGGCCTCAGTGTGTGGGCAACAGTGTAGGTAAAGAATTCAGGGCAAACAGATGCAGAACCGATAAATTTACATATACTCTGTAATGCAACTCTATGTGCTTCTGTGTTTGTAATTAATGCTATGCACTAATGCACACTCCTAACACTAATTCATCCCTAAAGGATCACTGCTGAAGGTCTGTATAAGATTATACAGATTGAATAGAAAACCACAAGCTCCACTTGACAATCTTGTGAAAGTTAGCTTCATGTCTCATTAATGTTGGCAATGATTGCAAGTGTTTATTCTGATATTAATTAATAAACAAGTGCACATCTGATCAGTTGCAGTTTGGTGAAGCAGTTGGTAACAGTAAAAGATTATTCAAAATACCATTTAAAAAGCTGACAATAGATTGTTGTATCTGTTGCGGGAAAGGGAGTTGGGGGGTGGGGGGGTTGTAGGTGCAAAGTAGCATGAGTGAGGTAAGGGACTGCTTGTAAGGCCTCGATGTCAAGATCCGCTGTGTACTCATCTGGGCAAAGGTTCATTCTGATCATCTGGGCCAATCTGTTCCAGACGTGGTAAATGACACATTATTGGATCCAGACCTGACAAGGGCTTTGTGTATATTATATTACCAGACACCAGGCTCACTTAAGCTTCATTACCTACATGCCTCCTCCCTACCTAGACAGAGAAAATGGTGAGTGAGAGGGGAAGAGAAAGGGCAACTTAGATCTTACCCCAAGCCATGCACAGAGGGTGCTTTTTCCCTCAGGTCAAGCTCTGTGCTCACCTTCCAATCATATCGAACTTTTTCCCTTTTTCTCCCAACACACTAACTATCAAATACAACAAATATGTGTCCAGCCACAAGCATCCAAGATAATCCTGCCTACATGGATTTTTAAGGCGATATTAGAAACACACAGGGAGGTGGTCTGTCTTTTCATCCCACACTGATGGAACAGGCAGTTGATGTGACAGTTACAAAGTAATGTTAACATTTTCAGTCCATGACTATTTGGAAGAGACAAGCCCTTGCATTTACCCTTAGACTAAATGTTTTACTCCCTGAACCAAAACTCAACCCTCAAAACTGTGAAACTGCTACACACACCGAATAACATCTTGAATAAAGCAGATTATGGTAGTGGGTTTCCTGTAACTTACATACCTCAAGGTGGGATATGTGCCATAAGCAGTTGGTGGATTTTGCTAAGCCCTTTTTATTTGTGTGACACATATACACAAATACCCATACCACAAATCTCTGGCAAAGACCACTTGCTCAAGTTTCCATTCTGTGCCTCTGAACCTACAGACAGGTGTGTGCCTGTAAAAGGGAGCATCTGCAAGAGCATGTCTATATCTACAAGTACTGTATAACACTCCTCAGGTATACATTCCACATTCCAGTCTGCAAGCTCAGATATCTTCTGCAGAATTTGGGCACCCACTAGTATCTAACTTATCTTTGCTTTAAGATGGTTTAGTGACATGAGATGATCTCAGCAGCCTTGCTGCTTCATAGACAATTAGGTTGGTTATGATGATTTACACTGTATGTAAAGTGCTTTGAGCTGTCCTGTACATGAAAGGCGCTATATAAATAAACTTGCCTTGCCTTGCCTTGCCTTGCCTATAGCATTGTTGCATTCACCAAGATCCCAATCACATAACAAATTGATCTGTTTTCTGAACCCAATCCCATTCCAGCTCCTCAGTTGCATCAAAGACAAGGGACACTGCCAAGGAAATTGGTCTAAATATATATGTTCTCATAAATTATAACTGAAATGTGCACTCACAATGGTCAGTTAAGATAAATATGTCACAAGGATTAATGTTACAGTAAGAGACCCACAGCTGTAGCTTCTTCAGTAGCAAGAATGAGATTGAGAAACCACATTATGCACAGTTGACCTTTAATATTAAATAATAACAGCTGCACGGATTTGCCAGGGAAGTGTTTTTTTTAAATTATTTTTATGTGTAATCACTGAGTCAGATAAATTTGTAATTATTAAATTGGCCTTAGGTAGGTAATGCAGACTAAAGGATAGAAATAAAAGGGTGGATTATTTTGGAATATTTAGTTCCTGCTGAATTATCCTGGGTGTACCCTGCCTCTTGCCAACTGATTGCTGGGAAAGGCTCAAGCTGCCCGTGACCCTGAATTAGATGAAGCAGCATGGAAAATGGATGGATGGATTTAGTTCCTGCAATACAGTCAGACATACATTTTTCCTTTCAGCCACAAAATATACATACAGAATATTTATTGACATCGGGTTTGTCATTCTTCACTTTCCGCATGACATCACTTATTTCTTTTTACCTCCTTTCCTCATTCATCGCTCTGCTTTTGTGTTTGTTTAAACTCTGTTCATTACAGCTTACAGGTTGCAGGGGTCCCTGTATTGCCAAGAAGTGTTAACTGTGGGTTAGCACTTTTAAAAGCTTTTTTCCCCTCCAAAATAGCATTTATTTCTTTCGTTTCTTCCTTCTTTTTTTCTTTCTTGTTTGGTTGTTTGTTTTTTATCTTAATTTAGCTAATGAAAATAAAAAGTGAAATCATTTTGAAATATAGTAATGATAAATGAGCAAAAATATAAGCTATCAATTTTAACACAGTATGTAACTAAAAAATAGAAAAAAGGAGGTTTGGTATAAAAGTTGTGTTGAATTTCTTTGAATAAAGGAGCAAAAAGGAAAATGTCTAAATCTAGCCTTCAAGTTTTCTGATATTTTACCATTCTGCTTGTGTGTGTGTGTGTGTGTGTGTGTGCGAATGCGCACCCGTGTGTGCGCGCATGGATGTTTGCATATGTGTGTGTGTGAGATTAGATGGTCATGGAAGGCAACACTGTTCCAGCTCATTAGCTGTGATTAATCGGTATGTGAGCTTTCCCATGGTCCCTTTGGCTGGTGGAGACAGAGCTCACCTTAAAGGGCACAGGGAGCCCTGGCTTCTACAGTGCTGCTGTTAACACTCTGCCACATACAAGAAAGACTTGTATACATTTTACTTTACTTTTCTACTCTGGCATTTTTGTGTTTGTTTACAGATGTGCTGCTTTTACATGTTTAATTTTAAATCAAGCACTGATGAAAGGCTACATCTATATTACTCAAAGCAACTGAAATAAGAGAATATATAAAGATTAAAAATCCAGACATTATTTTTGTATTATTTATTTTTTATTTATTATTCATTACAAACATATGTTCTTATAATGTATCTTGTCTGTGTTACTGAAAAGTTTAATTTCTATTGAGGTGTGCAAATTACTCCAAAAAAGCTACAATATAGTGGAAAGCTCAGTCACTCAGTCATTCATAATATATATTCAAGATTAACTGCAATTATGTCCTGGGTTAACTTACAATTAATCACATACTAATTGCATTTTTTTCTAATTATTCTGTGATTTAATATTAAATTTATCATATCTTTAATACTTCTGTAAGCAGTTATTTTCCTGCTGTAATAAATACCTGTAATACCTGTAAAGGTATTTTGGTTACCTATTATAGTGTTATATATATAACGTTGAATGACTTCACACACACACACACACACACACATGCACACTCATATCTTTCTCATAACACTTCTTTGCCTTTGTCGGGAAACAAATATCTAAATGGGAGTAATTTGCCTTCGCTGCTCTAGCACTATTTTCAACTTCTTTAATTTATCCAGATCAGATCAGCCGTTGCTGCTTGTAGAATTATCAGGATATCTCTGCTGGAAGCTATTGATCATGGTCTGTCTTTAAAGGAGGTGGAAGATTTTCTGAATCAGCTGTCTGCATTCATAGCAGGTCATATCTGTGATCCACCACTGGGATAGAAAAGGACCTCAGTCTTGTCCAGAAAATAATCTGTAAGAGCTTTTGAGTTAAACTGTCTGTGTAAAAGACATTATCTGTCCTTTCCTGCTTCTGAACCTTATTTCCACATCCCTTCTTATAACTACACATAGGTTAAACTTCTGGTAAAATTACTGTTAAAAGTAATTTAGATTGTGTTTTTAACACATTGACTTTGGCATGACATATTTATTTTTAAATGAATGATATTCAAATTATGAACAAAGTTTTCATTAAGGCAAGTTCACTGAAGAAAAGGTAAATTTCTATAAAAGGAAACAAAACATTCTAACAAGCAAAAATGTTTTTGTTGTCCTTTTTTGTAACTATGCTTTTATGTTTTATGACAAATATTTGGCTTCATTTTATTCCAATATTACGAATAAGAGGAACTAAATTACAATAATTTTCAGATCTCGCATGTTGACTTTTAGTAAGATGACATCAAGAAAGAAAGAATTCAGACAATAATTTCAATATCTAAGGAAGAGTGTATTAGGACATAATAAAATGGTAATAATAAGACAATAGAAATTACGATGTTCTATACAAAAGATTTGTTTTTACTTTGCTGTATTTTTACAATATTCTCTTGACTATATTGTTTTTTTGTTGTTTTTTTTTATTCATTTAATTAATGAAAATGGATGATAGAGATGCCAATGTGGACCTAAAATAAAATTGCTTATTTTCTTCATCTTTCTGTCTGTCCTTTTATCTCCTGAAGTACAACAGTTCTTTGACTTTTTCACACCATGCTACTGTGGTCTGCTGCTACCATTTCATGTGCAAGCTCCAGTAGAAACAGCTGTTAAACTTTACTGCTTCTGCTTCCAAACCGAGGTCAGGTGATTCCTTTTGGCTGCAGCTAAAGCGAAATTTTTGATTAGCTCTCTTTACTTAGCGTTGGTGAAACAGATACAGGACTGCACTGTAACTAAAGAGCTGTGTGTTTATTGCTAAAGCTTGTAACAAAAACATTTACTGCTGAACAGGCTGTTCTCACAGCTAACTGCTTTAGCTGCTTTAACATCCCGTTCTGACTCAGTTCTAAATATGGGTCAAACCACATGGTGTGCATCTCTGTCTCTCTCTCTCTCTCTCTCTCTCTCTCTTTCTCTTTCTCCTCCATCCTCTCTCAAACTTAAAGGGGCTACGCTTGTCTTTTGACATAGCACTGTATACAACATAATGTCTCTGCACAATGAGACTGGTAACGGTCAAAATCAAAAACATTAGATATTCTTTTTTTTAAGTTGACCATTTTGATGAGTTGAGCACATCCCCGAGGTAACATACAAACATACACTGGTGTAGGTCTCCGCAATTAAGACATAATAAATTCAGTAAAGCCTTTGTTTTTTACGCTTATTGAGGAAATATGCTCACTAATCCAGCAGTACAAGAACCATCTGTGTAAATGTATGCCCAGAAAGAATGGACACTGTCGAGCTGCAGTACATTGTATCTGCTATGAGCAGCAGTGAGATAAACTCACAATGATTGGCTCAAACATTCAAAAAGGAGATCCTCTCATCATCTTTCTTCCCTCACTATTTAACCCTAAAATAAATAAGTCTTGTTTCTGTTGGGTCTCTCCCTGCCCACACACACTGAGGCGTAAAGTGGTAATTCTGGTGGAATGAATGTTTGATCCCTAGTGTTTGGTGTTAGGTATCTGTCACACAATTACACGAGTTAATGGTATTTTAGTACACTTTAATAAATAAAGCTTACAATATTTTTCATTTATATGTTAACGTCATATGATTACTACGAAAAATTTCAATATACATTTATTGTACACATATGTGTAGACATGTCAAATTTAGAGAAAAATGAATCCACCCAAAATCTAGACAAAAATTTAGATTTGTTTTACGAGTCAGTAAGACCACTTTCCATGTGAACTTTTAAACTAAATAAGACTCATAGTTAACTTAAAGTTGCTACTGGCCACACATGTCCAGAATGTGCACACGCTGAACCTTGTTTCACTTTTGTTTAAATCCGCTGTTCCAAGATAATTCAGACACAAATATGCTTAAAGCTGTGGAGGTTTCTTAATTTCCTGTGTGGGCCACACACAACTATACAGTGCCATTGGATACAGACTGCTTTCTGGAGCTGAGATTCTGATTCCGCTACCACCAAATTTCAAGTAAAAATAGATTTAGTCAAAGGGTTTTGTCTCCGGCATATAAGAACTTATTAAATTCATTTACTTAATACTTGTTCCATTATTCTAGAAATTTTTCACTAATACCTTTTCCCACCCACATAGGAAACCCCTAAACCATATTTGTATATATAAAGTAATAAGAAATTACTGTCAGCAGCTAGCAAGTTATTTGAATATTTTATTCTCTAACATGTCTCCATTGACTCAGCCAGCAGTAGTCTTCCTGTTATTTCTCAACAAGATTGTAAGGACATACATCAATGCAGTATATTTACTGATTGGTTATTTCTTAAGTTAAAATATCTCATTATAGTAAGTAAGTAATCTAAAGATGTTTTGCCCTTGATATGATTGGTTCTGGAAATATTCACATGTTCTTTTTTTTAAGTTAACCAATTAGTCAGTGGTTCAGTGCACATAGCTTTAGTGAAAATACAGGACAAACCCACTTACCCAATAAATAAAAGGTACATGTTGAGAGGAGAAAGCAGAACACCAGGAGAGAAACCAATACTTGGAAGTAAACAAGGTCACTTGAGCCACACCAGCAGAACCACTACTAGCCAAACAGAGCTCTCATTGTCTGTGGCAGACACCACTAAGCTCTGCTCTTCATTGCCCCCGTTCTTCTCGATACAATATCCTCCTTGACAGCTAACATTTAATAATTACACTATCTACAGTTTTATTGTTATACAAGATTGTTTACAAATAATAACTTGTTAAACATCTTTAAAAATGCTTGCTATTCATCGAAAAGCACAAATCCCCATTTTCTCCTGTAATAGACCAACAGTTACACACTTAAATGATAGGTTAAACAATGACAGAATTTTCCAATGAGCAAAACTCATACAGAGGTGACAGCAAGCAGCAGTGACTCCTTAATAAAGAGAGTGTAAATCAGGAGTGTAAACAGGATACATGATTGATGTGGGATGATTCATTTCCACACCTTTCAAAGTTTTGTTGTTTTTTTTTTACCTCCAGGACCCAACGGGCTGAGTGGTCTGTGCAGTTCAAAGCCTGGCAGAGGTCTTGCCTTCCGAGTCAGGCTGTTGGGATCCCTGTCTGTTTCCCATTTGTGTTTTGGCTCCCTCTGTCTGTCTTGTGCGTCATGTCTGTTTTCCTGCCAGGAGTGGCATGGCAGCAATCACTTCACCTGGGCTGATCTACACACCTGGACCTCATTCACCATTCAACCTCTGCAGTATTTAACCACCAGATCTCTCTCCATGCCTCGCCGGATCG
>JBAMHV010000008.1:14192915-14207157 GCA_037177535.1 Pseudomugil gertrudae
CCTCCGCAGGGTGGCCGGTGTCTCCCTTAGAGATAGGGTGAGAAGCTCGGCCATCCGGGAGGGACTCAGAGTAGAGTTCGAACCTCAGCCAGGGCAGCTGTTTTGAGTTTGCATGTGCTCTCTGTGTGGGTGCGGCTACTTCTCACTGTCCAAATACATGCAGTTGTTTTTGTTTATGCACCACTCCTTATTTGCTTTCCAGAATTTGTTTGTGCCACAGTCCTGATTTTTACATCACATTTCTGTATTTGCAGCATGTTTCTATTTTGCACCTCATTTCTCTATTTGTACTGACCCTTAGCTTTCCCCCACTTGCATTTCTGTCATTTTTAAAGCACCTTTGCACCAGCAACGTATTTATGTTTGTAAAAACTGCATTTAATCATTTTTGCCTTGTATTATTTAATCAATTTAACCCTAAAGACTCAAAATACAAACCTCAACTCATAATCAAATGTTCAGCATGGGAATCATGTTTAATCACGTTTATCTTCTTTAATTAAATAAGAATAGAAAACAATGAAGTAGAACAAAAGTGTCCCCTGCCAAAATAAATCTAAACGTTGGATTTGATGTATTAGCAACAACCCCTTTAAAACATTGTTGCTAATACAAAACAATCAGCAGCCATACAAAACAACACAAGACCATCATTCTACTGTCTACCTCCCAGCAAGAAGGTTGCTGGTTCAAGCCTCAGCTGGAGGGAGGTTTGAATAATGCTTTTATATTTCTTCTCCTGTATGCATAGGTTCTCTTTGGGTTCTCTGGCTATCACCCACCCACAAGACAAGCATGTTAGGTTATTTGCTATGGTTAACAAATTACTTATCACATGCAAGCTTCTTTAGATAAAAGCAAATGCCAAATAATTGTGGAATATGATTTTTTAATAGTTTTGCCAAAAGGTCCAATGGCAGGTTAAAAGAAGACTGCTTTAGTTTATCAGGTGTTACACTACATTCACTTGTGGTAGTGTGTGTCCCACTGCCTAAATGCAATTAATTCTGCCTCATCTGGATTTATTTGTCTAGCCTGAACAACTGGACCCACGTTGCCAATATATTTAATTTCTTGTCCTATCTTTAGTTATTGCATGAACACATGGATCTTCTTTGTTTCCATCTCCAGGAGATTTTTACATTGCCCATATAGATGCTTCGGACAAAACAAAACCTACAACAAATACACTTGCTGTGACTCCATCTCTATCTCAACTTTTATTTTGATTATCACTGAGAATTTCTGACAGTAAAGATGGGAGCAAGACTGAAGGTATGTTGATATTGTAATAATGATTTTAAAAGATCTTTGATAAAGATCCTTGTCTCTTGTCTACATGTTGGTGAAGTAGGCAGTATGCCTAACATAGGCATGCATCATTTGGCTACCTGATGTGAGGGCATGATATACAGTGTATATGTTTGTGTCTGCAGAGTATAGTGTGTATGCATGCAGAGCCTCAAAGTTCTCAAAGGGGCTCAAAGTTCCCTTGCTCCAGCACATCTGGGCTTTATATCAGGCCTTTAATTAATCCTGAGTGAAGGCCAGGCAGTGACAGGCTGACTGGGCAGGCTCCAGTCCAGGACAGAACCTGATTTATTATAACTGAGCTCCAACCAGCATTGATTTATTTCATACTGAGGAAAGAGGAGAGTTGAGTGGGTGTGTTTAAGGGGACTGAGGGTTGGCACTGGTTAAGCTCAGTTACAGTGAGAAGGAAAAGATGTTGAATTTAAGAGTGAATTAGGAAAGGTGAGCACGCCACAAATAGACTGTACTTAAGTAAGAGGAGGTGATGGGGTGATTAATTGTTTTGAAGGCAAGATTTGCATAGCTTTTTGGGAGGGGGGGTAAGCAGTCAAACACTTAAACTGAGAGAAAAGGATGATTGTAGTAATTGAAGAAGAAGTAGAGCTAAAAAAAATTGTAAACTCTCATCAGGTGAGTTAGTCTATCCAAGGCATGCACTGTCAGTCAGAATGACTCCTCTTGGCATATTTTTACAAGTTGGGGGACATAAATTCCTCTCTGTTCATTTGACCTAATCATGAATGTCATTTAAACACAACAAAACACAGGAAAGCATATTCCTCCTGCTTACTCCCCTTAGGTATCTTTGCTTGACAGCAGGAGGAGGATTTTGGAAGGATATTCATTATATTATTTAACTGTTGGTCACAAGTGAGCAACAAGGTTGTGTAGTTTTATAGCCATGAATTGTGTTTAATCTCTGTTTAAATGTAAGTTTAAATTACTGACTTTGGAAAAGGCACTTAAGTGTCTGTTTATTTAATAAATTTATTAAAATTTTTATTACATCCAATTTTCATCCAAAGTAGTACGTTGTACAATCAATACAATCAGAATTTTAGAAACTATAGATCACATTTAAAAAGTAATTAGCAAAACATTTACTTTTCCAGCATGTACTTCTAATGTTTTCAGTCCCATAACAGAAACAATTTTCAATAGGTCTGTTGCTAACATATTAAAAAACAAAACAAAACATAAAACAAAAAGGGAAAAATAATTTAAACTAAAAGTAGAACTAAATTTTATTTATGTGAAATGGTAAAACCTCAAATTGCAACGCCATAAAACCAACTGCCCATGACTGGACCATTGAGTGTTCACTATGGTGCTAGTCTCTGAAGCCAGGGTTGTCCATTTTAGGACATTGTGTTCTCATATCTGTGACTCAGTGTCACTCGTGCATCTCTGCCTCCTACTTGTGACTGAATCCAAGTCTGCTGTGATTAATGGGCCTTTTTAGCACCATCGTCTAGACTCCAATTCCCAAACTACCTTAGGGCATGAAGACACATCATTGTTGTTACAGGGCTGCCAGTCCCCCCACCCCACCCACAACTGTGAACAGCTACAGTTTAACGTTTAAAGAGCAGTCACCACCCACAAACTGGATGCACTACTGAACTGAAGTTCAGGCATTGCATGAATGTAGATGCATTTCATCGTTAACATATGTTGAGTGTTTCTACAGTGATTCAATTCAGCAAATGTGAACTCCGTTGTCAGTGTGGCCATGTTTATTGTTTCCATTAGCATATCTCTCCATCAGCGATTTCACACATACTATATCAGTTTGCCTCAGAAATACAGACTGTTTAGTAAGAAATGGACAAATCCACCACTAGCTCACAGACTTGTGAACGGCCATTTTAATAATTAGCATTTAGCAAACAGAGACTGCCATCTTGCTAACTTTATATGAACAAGTAAAATACTGCTTTTGTGTTTGTTTTTGGGTAGGGTTGTGTGGAAGACTGGGTTAGAATTTTTTATGTGTGACTTCAGTGGGTATTGTGGGGCCCCTCCGCTTGTGGGGGTTGGGGTGAGGCGGGGTTGCTTTCAGGTTCTTGGGGTCCTGGGACCAGCGCCCTGTCTGCCCTGGATGGCTGGCCCCCGGCAGGATTGACGTTTGATGGTCTTGGTCTCCTGAGGCCTGTGTCCACTGACTGTAGGGACCTCCTGGGCCTCTTCTGGATCTTTCTCACTGAGGCTGCAGCAGCTGAGGTCCTTGGTAGGCACTGCTAGAGTTGCCAACTGTCCCGGTTTGGGCGGGATGTCCCGTATTTTGAGTGTTTTTTATTTGTCCCATAAAGGACAGCTGCAGTACCGTATTCCAAAAGAGCCTCATTATTGTTGACAGAGTGGTAGTCCAGGTACTCCACAGGCCACTGCCCAGATCCATACCATGGAAGCTATGAGTTGAACCTTAACATATTTCTGAAATGCACACACAATTAAAACACTGCTGATCTAAATATAACAAAAGTAAATTTTTAAACAGGTGCATGTGTTTGAGCCAAACGGATGCTGACGGGATCCTTCTTAAACGTCAAACTACTAGAGGAACATACTAGAGTTGAAATTCTGCTGTCAGAGAAGCAGTGTGATGTTTTTTTATCTTAAATGGTGACTGCGTCTCTAATCTACAAGCACTATAAAAAATATTCACCCAAAAATTTTACTATAACTAAATAGCCATAAAGCTCATGGGCAGACATGTCTGTTCTAATTCCCCTTACACAGTTTTAAGATAAATATGTGTTTATTTAGTCATTGCAGCAGTAAATGCTATTTTAATAAATTATAAGAATCAGCATTTTAAATAGGAAGAGTGACTGTGATAATCATAATTTTGATTAAAATCATAAAGGTAGGGATATAAATTACTTATTACACAACATTAAACATGTAAAATGTTTTTTTTTTTACATTTTCTGACCTTGGCCAGGATGAGTTCCTTATTTGGGGCTGAGAAAGTAGGCAACCCTAGGTGCTGCCTACATTGGATTTGCAATGTCACAAGCGTTTCCATGTGAAAGATGCATCTCTTGTACAGCTTTGACACATTCCAGTCAGGAAATATCTCAGTCCAGATGAAAAACATATTGTAGGCTGATGTATTGACCATGTAATAAAAGATGACCAGTGGCAAACACATAGTCATTTGCTTGGTGCTGGACCCTGTTATCGTCTCTGTTATTGGCCAGTATATCCACTAGGTGAACATATAGTCTAACAGCAGTTGTGTCAGTGCCCCTTGCCACTCTCTATTGGTTTAAAGATGCACTTTAAAAGATTTTATAATTATTCTTAGTGATGTATGTACCCTTTTTTGACTGATAATTTGGCATCCTTGTTACATCCTATCTTTACTGTGAGCTTTTCCCAGACATAACAACTCAGCCCTGTGCTGGCATTTGTTTGTTCATTTCTTCTTTTTCATCTTTCTCCAAAAATGTCCTCATGTGCTTCTTTGATGAATTACCCACTGTGTGTATTTAAAATAAATATCCGCCTGCTGGCATGTGATGTGTTGTGTAAAGTAAATCTCAGCTGTAATGTCATGCAGTATCCTAGAATTGAAAGTTGTGAATTTGCAGCCATTTTGTAATTACACTGTAAAAATAATCTATTTCAGCTTGAATAATAGGAAGTAAGACAATGCTGTTCTATTGGCCGCATGTCTTCTGTCAGCGTCCTTCACTGTAGCTTCAGACACATTCTTGTACACTATAGTGGACTCTTATGTAAATAATTCACGCTGCAGTAAAACGGTCTCTTGTGTTCCAAGTTAAAGTTAATATAATCGGTGTTACTCTGCAACCCTAAGCACAATATCTTGGGTTTCTGAATTAAACTGTTTGTTTAAATGAGGGCTTTCCTGTTTTGGGAAGAACTCCGTAGGCTGTACCATATTGGTTTTTTTTGTTTGTTTTTTTGTTTGTTTGGTTTTTTTGGAGCTTGAATAAACAAACACAGTTGATTTGTCAAAGTAAGAAATTGCCTCTTTGCATTTGTATTGCAATTTCTACAATAGATTGGTAAATGAACATTTCGTATTTGCACATGTCAAAACAATATAGTTTTGGTGCATTCAATTGATTTATATATTAGCAAGTCGTGGCAAAAATAATTTCAGGAGACTTCATATACCAAGCAAACCAAATAAAACAGTCAAGATAGTTCAAGCTAATAACTTTATATATATATAAATCTATGATGGATTTTGATTACATTCCGATTCAGTTCTGGTCATTTATTTTCATGGTATGCTAGTTTATCAAATGTTATCTCTCACTCAGAAAGCCAACAGAAAACAACAAAACTTAATTTAATTTCCCATTTTGACAGTTGAATTGGGAGGGGTATGTTCAAGGTTATATGTTTTTTTAGTAAACCGCAATTAAAACAAATGAAACCCATAACCTTATCTGTCTATCCATTTTCTATACTGTTATGACAAGTTAGGGTGACAGTGAAGCTGGATTGTATCCCATCAATTAGCAAGCAAGGGGCAAAGTACACCCTGAACAGATTACTGGTCTATCCTAGGGCCAAAAACATAACCTTTAGTCTCAAAATCTGAGCCAGTCACAAAAATAAAATACAACCCAGTGGCCACAACCTGAATTACTAAATTATAAATTCTGTCCAGTAGCCAGCAGGGTTCGTATTGTCCTGAATCTTCCCGCCAGCACTCCACATTTGCCAGGGGGAAACTGAGAAATAGAGTTTAAGTTCTCGCCAAGACTTGAATGAGCTTTGGCTGTTTGTGAAGTTGAGACTAGACCATTTGAGGGCTGTAGACGCATATCTCCCTCCCAATCCCCTTCCCTCACATAGGGCCAGAGACGGCCACTTTCAGTACACCCATGGGGAAAGGGGAATTCAGCCTGCCACCCCTTAGGAACATTTTTTTTAGCAAAAGCTCTTTTCATAGTCATAAAATGGCTAATATTGCAAGGAATGTGCTAATAAAAAATAAAGAATACTGAAAGCAAAGGGTCCTTTTTAAAATACTTTTTTAAGGATAATCTATTTCTGTAATATTCTTGTTTAGATTGTAGTGGTTTGTAAGTTTAAAAAAATAGACATTATATCAATGCTGTCAGCTAAGAGATCTGTAGGAGTTCATTTTAGAGATATAGTTTAAAGACGTTAACCAAAATGTTTGTTGACACCTTAACTGTGTTGAAGTAAATATTGTAATACTGCCTGCAATCACAAGCCAGCATTCATTAGTCCGTTAATCACCAAACTGACTTTTCACAAAAACAACTCTCAAATGGATTTTTTTATTATTACTTAGTAACTGTAACGAGGCATTTTCATTGTTTGGTTCCCTTTTTAATGTTTGCATGGGCAGTGTGCTACTGTATTAAGCAGAATTTCTATAGTGCATATGTAGTTCACTAGTGGGTTATTTTCTTAATGACTTATAGGAAATAATAGCAAAATATATCAATTAAAAGGAAAGCATTAAAAAATGCACAGCACTTCTCCAGATCAAGGAAACTTACAAGTCTGTATACAAGGCTATATATATATATATATATATATATATACACACATGTGTGTGTGTATATCATGGTATTTGCTGGGCTGTAGTTTGGTAACTGACTTTTCCCTACAGTATTACCAAGATCATATTTCTGTTTAGGTCAACTTTACATGCTTGAGAGATCACGTAAATCACATTTAAAAAGCATATACACCTCATTATACCACTGAAACTCCAATTCAGCGAAGTGTACTAGAGAATATTCAGACCTCGTTTGTGGTGTAAACATGTCATTACTTATACAGATTAACTCTGTGGATCAGATTACTCCTTCCTCGTTGACATGCTTCAATAGTGCAGTTGAGGAAACCAACCCAAGTATCCCAATGCAACTAGTGGCCCTATAATATTTTTTCTTAATTAGACACGTTTTAAGTCATTATAATCTATTTCATTCCATGCTCATGTTACAGCGGTTAAGCATGTTCTTGTATATACTGCAATGAAGTGAATTTGGCCCACTCGTGGATGTCTAATGAAGCTCAAGGCCACAAGCAGCGAGACCTGTCCATCAGTGGCAATTATTAGGAGAGACCACCGGTGAACCAGGCCATTTGGCTGGCCTAATAACAACGTGAATGGGAGAGCTGAGGGACAGGAAGTGCAGCCAGACAGGCTGGTGCTGAGAAAAGCACTTTTCAGAGAGCGAGGCCTCATTGGAAAAAAAACTGTGACAAGGCCTATTTCAGTTCAAAACTCCCATGACCTATTTCCAGATGACAACAGATCCCATGATGCATTTCTATCAAAAACTCAAACTGCAAGGAGATTTATTTTTATTTTAAAGCTTTAAAAAATGCAAGTAAAAATAATCAATATTACACCTGTGTATCCCAGATTTGATCTGTTTGATGCTCCAGTAATCCGAGAAGCTCGATGGAACTAAAACCAGTTGACACTAAAGATTTGAGACCCCACGTGTTACACTGCCAATCAACATGGGAGGCTTTCGCTTTATAGCACAGGGTTTATTGCTTGACAGCTTAACTACAGCTCAGGTTACACGTATGACTGTTATGCTTCGCCCTCTTCCTGGTCAGAGTACATGGGTTAAAGAGCCATTTTGGCTCAGAGAACCAATATCAATTATAGGTGAATTTAGGATTAAACAAAGATAGATTTGAACTTTAATCAATGTAAAAATGGCAATGTGTTAATGAAGAATAGTCAAGAGACGATTAAGAGGATGAGAGACTCTAAAAGTTATTCAATAGTTTTTACAGCTTCAGTAAGTAATATGAACCTACTGAAAATCCAACATGTCTCAATAATTACATTTCAATCTGTCTCTATAATGTGCAGAGGTCAATAAAAATTTATATATAAATATATTATAATATATATAAAATATGTAAATCATCTACTGACCTTGAAATTTGTGTAAATGTGAAGGTCATACATGTCAAGGTTATAAAATCCAATATTTTCAGCCTATTTTTGCCCATAAAAACGAGTAACTGTTGGCTCATTCAGCACTCTACTTCCTGAAATATGTTTGCAAAAACACTGCAAGCCAGCAAAGTCATTAGTGGCTCTGACATCCCATTTGTGTGATGCCTGGAATAACTCCTTATCTGGTTAAAAAGGCTCATGACAGAGACAGATTTATAGTTTTAGCATTAAGGCAGCCATGAAAAATGAGACATTATACCAGTGTTTTTCAGTCTTTTTGACCACTGTAATTGTACAATAGGGATTTAGTAGCAAAGTGATACCCCAAACTACTGAAGGAGTCACAGTTTAGGAATTCCCAAGATGTCATTTCAAACAAAGTTGCATTAATCTCTGTGACATAGCAGCATTGTGCACATTTATTGATTGTAAATATCAATCCCAAAGTAAAATTTTATCACAAAATACAATAAAAAGTCAGCTTTTTTTGTTTCCATTATTTGTCCGCAGTTACTAAGAAGCTGTTCTAACTAGCATATTATTGCATATTTGCAATATTGCTCAAAAGGTTAAATTGGGAGTTCATTGACTTCTTATTGAGAGACTTAGGAAAGATTAAAAGAAATTATTCTTGTCCATACAAAGATCCACATTTGTAGCTAAAGAAAAAAAAAAGCTCACCATTATCAACTTAGCATAAATTAACTTCTATTTTAAGATGCTAAGGAGCAGGGATGCTGTAACCTTCCTCTTTAATCAATTACAGAAATATTATTCATGTCATTTTACATTTTGATTGCAGGTGGTTTATTTTATTGAGATGTCTACTTGAGTCTGCTGTAAATGGCTATTTACAATGTCGCATAGCTCTGTGTTTCAGCCTGCATTCAATTCATCCAAACGTAAAGGCAAATCTCTCAAAAAGAAAAAAAAGAGCAATGATGACCTCTTGAAATGACTTTATTACTTACAATATACAGTAACTGAAACCTTTTATTTGTCTGACCATATTTTATTTCCTGTGCAAACATTACTATCTGGAACAAAAGTGGGTGTTTTTGGCCGAGATGAATTCTGGGAATTTTGAGGTTGTTGTCTGAGGGTCTCAGCAGTTCTGAACTCCATCTTGGCAGAACTTCATAAGAGGACTCATGCAGCTCAAATATTTCGGCTTCAAATGATCTAGAAAAACACATTCCCACTGGGTGGTTGAAAGTGGGCGTTTACACTTTGTGTGCACTTGTGAAAGACGTGGTTCCCAATGTGTGTGTCCGTGTGTGTGTGTGTTTATGAGCTGTTAAATGTAAGACTGTCTAACTTGTGACTGTCCAAGGTCCTGCCATTTTCAGACACTCTTCCAACCGAATAATCTCTAAGACTGATTATTTTCCTGATTATGTGAACCCAAACAAGCTTCTTTGCTGATAAAAATTAAAATAGTTTAGAAGCAATGAAAACACAGACAAAGACATTAGAAGGTTGAAGCTGCGTGTAATCTGTTCCTTCAGCCCTTTGAGAGATAAAGCAGAAACTTCATTATGAAGACATTGTAATACTCATGATTCCCATTAAAAACATGAAACACATTTTTTTTTTATTTTACTGTTTTCATTTGCATTTGAGTTCATAGCCAATGGTAATATAGAAGAAATCAAGTTTATCAACAAAAATGTAGAAAGTTACACAAATTATTTTGGTGGGAATTAGTTGGGGGTTAGTAGACCAGAGGCTATATTAATGCTTGTAGGGACCACCCTGATTCTCAAGCTCCAAAAACCTGCCCACAGGCCTAAAAACAACCTAACCACACAACTGCTGAACTCTCCCGTTCATTATGAAAGCACAACAAAGAAAAATGTCTAGATCAGCCCACAAAACCAGGAAATTGTGCAGCTTGATGTGCACTTTCAGTGCTACTAAAGAGGATAAAATGAGATCTGAAGTGTCAGTTTTGTCTGTTTGCCTATTTTTATTTTTACATTTGACAAAGAAAATGTCTGACATAACAAATGCTTTCAATAAAGAAGAAATACAATTTAATAAAATGGCCTAAACTACCATCTGGCATTTAATAGTTATAGTTAGTTTTCTGTTTAATATTAATATTCTGTCACAATATTACTAGTTGACTTATGGATATTTTTTAAGAGAAACACCTCCATCCATCCATTTTCTACAGCTTATCCAAAGTCAGGTAGCAGGGGCAGCAGCCTAAGGAGGGTAGCCCAGACTTCCCTCTCCCCAGCCCCATTTGCCAGCTCTTATAGCCTTCTGGTTCAGCTCCCTTTTCACCACAACAGACTGGTGCAACATTCACATTACTGCAGACATCACACCAATCCACCTGTCAGTCTCACGTAGATCTTTGACCTCCACTTTGGGGAGGACCTTATCCCCCCCTCTTAGAGGACACTCCACCCTTTTCACACCTTTCATTTCTAATATGTTGAACAATTGGGGTGCAGATTCTTGGTGTATCTGTGAGTATTTATTTGTTGTTCTTTTTGTTTATGAACAAAAGCCTTTTTTGTTATTATTATTTGCATCACTTTGAAATTAAAACATTGAAATACATTGCACTAATGAAAAAATGGGGATTTTTATTCTTCCATTTATTTCTCCAAGGCACAAAGAAAATATTATTAATATCCACCAATCTTTTCTATAATGTATATTTCTGCTATTGTGTATATTCTGTTAGCCTTTTAATTTCAAGCACAAAAAAGTGGATACACCTGAATACTTAACAAAGTCCTTACAGACAGAGAGAGTAATAATGACATTGTTATTTTTGGTGATTTCAGCTGTAGATATCAGAACATGAAGATATGGCTCATTTACTTTCCTTCGTTTGCCAAAGCCAATGCTTTCTTTGATTGTAAGTCTCTTTGAACACATTTTAATCATCTGCAATTCAAATAGAAATGTATGTGCTTGAAATGTAAGAAGAAAAAACACATAAATGTGGACAAGACAAAGAGGATAATTGTTGAGACTTTCAATGTAAAGCTAAACTTGTCTTAGATTTATGGCATTAAACTGAGTCTCTACATGTCTTTTAGATATGACTGAGTACAAAACAGACATACAATCTTGCCTTCAAAGCTGCTTCATCCTAAAGTATTTTTTGGTCTTTGTATGATTAGAGTTTGTTTTAATTTGGATCCCTAATGGCCACGTAATTAGCTAACTAAAAGACTTAATAATTTGCATTGATGTTTATAAATTTGCTGTAGCGTTTTTACATACTTGTTAAGAGTCGCAGTGACACAAAGTGCTGATTCACTTAATACCCAAAGCTTACAGTTCCTATAGCAACCTGTTGCTAAAATAAAATACAGGCAAAGAAAAACGAGTGACCTCAAACATTTTCAACAATCGTCCTTTAGTTATGTGAAATGCGTTGAGTTGTGACTGAAAGTGCCAGCTCCATGTAGACCACCTCCTCAGGTTAAAACTAGTAAACAGGACCTGTGAGAAAAATGAGAAGTTGAAGTAATTTCCTACTCAAGTGGCCTATGAAGTCTGGCAACTGTGTGGCACTGTACTGCCCCGGTATTTCTGGAGACACTGATGTCATAGTTGTTACCTCAGCCCTAAATGGTAAGAGCTGTAAAGTACCAGTGAGGCCACAGACAGGTGCCTGTTAGCATAACTAGTGGCCCCAGCTGGGTTGTAATAATATTCTGACTTTTTATAAATGCAATCCCTCATGACTTGTAGTCTTTAAATTGAGATCATTAGGTCCCAGCTTCATAATTAAAACTGAGCTAAATTCAGCTTGCTAACTGGTCACGCATTTGATTTGTCAGAGTTTGCAATATTACTGCCTCTAATACAAAATAATAATGTTATTTCATATTTAAGGTGTGAATTAAAACCCACATTGTGAATTTGAAATTCACATGACAGCTAAAGAAGAGCATATTTAGGAGCAACATTGTGTTCAGTATTTTGGTCAGTATGTATACTAGGTTAAATACAGATCATAACCAGGTATATAAACCAGATAAACTGCTCTGCCCTCTAAGCTACAGTCACCACCTACAGCTGATTTTTAACTATTTCCTTGTTCAGAATGTTTAAGGAATTCCAGATGTCACTCTATGCTTATAATAACTCAGCCAAACCAGAAAAGAGGTCTCAGTCAAGTTGTTGGGATGCATTGGGGTTATATATGCTTGCATTTGAGGAAGAATGCATGCACAGACGTGACTCCTTTCAAAATCCTCAACTGAGTTGAGTTATCATGCTGGCTTGATCCAGGCTGGTCTGTTATTGTCATTATTTACAATGGCTCCACTTTGCTTGAAGAGTGCAAAGTGCTTCTAATAAACAGTTTAGGGTTTCCTTGTCAGCTACTTTACAGCACACTATCAGATCACTGACAGTAAAAAGCAGAGCTGGTCTCTTCCTGATGCAATAGCTAGAATGTGGAAATGACTGGTCGGGATGCAAGTGCCACTTGAAACAGCTGTGTTTAAGCCAAAGGAGACAGACAGGCTGACAGAGTATAAATAATAGGCAAGTTGCAGCATATGTGAGTGAAACAAGAGCTATTCTGCATCATTAGCTTTCATGAGAAGACAAGCCAGGAGATAATATTTCACAGGTAAAAAGATGTTCTCGTCATGATTCTCTTGAAGAGTGGATGAGTGAAAAGAAGCAGATCATTGCTGGACTATCCCCACCACCCCCATCTTATGCCTGAGAGAAGATACCACAGGAGCTGAGAGGTTGTTATTCTCATGGTTCAACCGCAGATTCTTATTGTGCCTATTCACTTCATTTTAATTGTAGTTCAGTGGTACACATGACAAAACTAATAAAAATGAAGTATTGCCACATAGTAATGGACACATTTAATGACTAGTTGGATGCAGTGAAGTGAAGGACAATAATGACTGAACCAAGAAAAATCTATTCCCAAAAGGTTCTTTGCTTTATAGTTAGACAGGTCTTAATATTGAACTGAGGCAACTAACAATGTGAAGCCTCATCTACTCTTTTTTATCACCTAAAACTTTTGTTGACTTTGGATATTGAGGATTATTATTTATTAGCACTGGTGTCACTTGTACGTTGGTGTGGTGGTCAGCCTCACAGCAAAAATGATGCTGGTTCAAATCTGTGCTTGGGCAATAGCCTTTCTGTGTGGCATTTGCATGTTAGCATGGGTTCTATCTGGGTACTTCAGCTTCCTCCCACTCTCTAAAGACATGCATGTTAGGTTAATTCGTATTTTAAAATTAGTGAATGTGTGTGACTGTTTGTTTCTGTGTGTTGTCCTTTGATCCGCTTGGCAACCTTTGCAGGGTGTATCCTGCATCTCACTCAATGATTGCTGGAAGCTTGCAATCCTGCATTGAAATAAGTGGTACAGATATGGATGGGTGTTACAAATTTAAGTCTAAACCAGACAGTTCTTACACCATTCCACCAAACACTGCCATTTGGTCAGGAGACTTTGACATCACAAATCTATGCAAAAGGAGGCATTAGCTTCAATGTGATGGAATTATGGTGTGGAGCACGATATTTTGATTCAAGATCACAAAATACATATTGCATTTGTACACACCATTTAAAAAGGTCCCAGTAGTAAGCAAACATATTTTATTCTCTGCAAGTGCTTGTTTGGTTGCTTGCACTTTTCAATTGTAGTTTGTTTATTTAGTGCTTCAATTCAATTCAATGCAGCTTTATTTATATAGCGCCACTTCATCACAGTGTCATCTCAGGGTGCTTCACATCATATTTGAGCCAATTCATAAAAATAGCCTAGATAAGGGAAACCATAAGATTGCATCGAATATTGACTTCGATGCAATCCCCAGCCTGAGCAAGCATTAGGCAACAGTGGGAAGGAAAACTCCCTTATAAGAGGAAGACTAAACCCCCGGCAGAACCCGGCTCAGGGAGGGCAGCCATCTGCCTCGACTGACGGTGTGGAGAGGACAGGAAAGACAGAATAAC
>JBAMHV010000008.1:14226948-14244273 GCA_037177535.1 Pseudomugil gertrudae
TGGCAAAGCAAAATTGCTCAGCACAATATAGCAGCCAGACCTTCATTCTGCCTGCTGAGATGCTGGACAGACACGTTTAAAAAAAAAAAAAAACAATCATCCATCCATCCATTTCCAGTTAAATAATATTTACATTTACGCAAACAGCAACATCAAACAGCCTTGCTCCTCTATCAGTAACACATCATTCATTTTTGTCCATTACGAAGAAGAGTAAACATCAACAACACCCCCCTAACAACAAGGACAAACTTCACAAGATGATGGCTAAGCTTCAGGTTCTCTCTTTAAAGCTATGTTATCGCCTCAGTGTTTGTGGTATTGCCTGTCAAAACAGGTGTTGAGAATGACTGCAGTTAGTTGCCATTTGTCAACAAATTAAAGTCCAAGGGCCACATGAAGCACCCCCAATATGCATTGTGAGGATTTGTGAAGGAACAATAGAGCAGAGGAAGTTGGAGTCAAAAAGGGAAGGATGCCCCCTTAAAAACCAGGAAATGAGACTTCAGGATGCCAACTGCTAAGGTTCTGGTTGCTCTGCAGCATCTATGTAACCTTTACTTGCTGAATAAAACAAAAATTACTACCTACTTTCAATACACATCACAGGCAAAGCATGTTTAAAAATATATTTTAAAAAAATAGAAAGTAGCTATAACATATTTGCCCATTATGATGTGTTTAAAGTTAAAACAGGTATATCTTTACTTGTAGCATTTTCTCTTCCAAGACAACATGTTTTGTACCTCCTTTGCAATGAGTCATCAAACACTGCTGACACTGGCTGTCAATAAAAGATAGTTTATTATTAAGTCACACATGACTGCAAACTGTGAAACGATTCAGCACTCCCATCTAGTTCAGCACATGCACAAACTCGCACAGAACTACACATGCTTAACAGCAGAATGCAGCTCTGGAAATGTGAACAGTGGGAGGATGGAGGAGCAAGGCCAAGGGCTGGAAGACAGAGAGGAAGGAAAGGGGAGATGGATAGATAGACTGAGTCATTAAGATAGCTTGGTTGTCAATGCAATTCATCAAGCCTGATAAGGCCACGGCCTACTGCCAAAGAGCAAGGTGTGGCACTTTCCCTCACAAATCATTGTCAAAAGAAGCATCCCTCACAGCAAGTTTGTTGTTCTTACTCTTGCTAATGACATCAGTATTGATCAAATGAAAATGAGAAAAGCTGGTTGATTCTGTATGTTTTTATGGGTCCATCCTACATATTATCTGTGTTCTCAATTAAACAAAGTAAGCTTGATTCATACATAGACAGACAGACAGACATTCATACATACATACATACATACATACATACATATAGGCCCTATTTCTATAGATAGAGAAAAAATACACTTGGACAGATAAAAATGCACATGTACATCATTATCAATTCTAATATGCATCTTTTTCCACTCCTTCCATCTTTCAGGAAGATGATTGAAAGCATATGTGAAAACCGAGCTGTTCCCCTGCATGTTAACTCAACATTCACTGTGACTTCGTTGCTCTGATGGAAAAGTCTCCCAAGTACTCACACCCTCACAAAGCAGAGCATTTTAAAAGGACATAGCTAATACCAAATGGAGGGCTCAAAGTGTTTCCTTTTTAAATTACCCAGAAAATGAAGTCCGTGACTATGAGCACTGTCTCTCCGAGTGATGATAGATAGGTTCCTCAGCTGTGTTGTCTCTCAATTAAGTCACTTATCTAAACTTCTATTTGCCAATATGAGTGAGCACCAAACCACAGTCGATTGATCTTGTTTAGTTTTTCCTTCCTTCTTTTCCCCATCCTTCTCTGTCATCATCTTCATCTACCTCTGAACTCCTTTAGTTCTACATGACCAAGGTCCACTGGTTACTGACCTGCCTTCTAACAAGCTGTGCACAGTGAAATGTCACACAAATGTTCATTCATACATTATCAAACAAGGTTTCTGTTTCCATTGGCAAAGAGGTAAACACACTGAACTTTGTTCAGCAATGAAAAGTCACTTGTGACCAAGGAGTTAAGGTGCTAAAGCAGTGTTTTTAAAGAGCTAAAGGCAACAGACTCTGGAGATTTTCTTCTGTACATATTTAACATCCAGTATTTCGTATCATTCTTCATCTATCGATGATTGGCATCTTTATTGATATCTGTCCCCTAACCAATAAGCATGGCTTCATAGGCACCAGCTTATGTTACTTTAAAGCTGTGTTTTTCATGTGCATGAACACACACCAGACACTGAATCGCAGCACCCCTACAGCTTTTCTGTTGGTCAGAAGGCACTCGTTTCTGAGCTCCAGCTTACAAATATTTGTTTTCTGACAGCCTGCTGCTTTACTGAGCTGCAGAGTACAGGAGTGAGGAGCTTTAACCCACATGTCTTTCCCTCAGGCTGATAAAGTGCTCTGATAAGCTGCGAGGTGCTGGTGAAAAGTAGCTGGCCCTCAGCCCCCAGGTCTACAATATGAAAGAGTGGCTTGTCTGGAGCAAAGCAGAACAGAAAAGAGATGATGAAGCCAGGAAGAGAGAAAAAGCTGGGAGGAAAAAAAAGGAGTGGGATTAATGATGAAGTGGTCTGGGTGCAGGGTGTATGTCTGTATGAGTTAGTGCAGGTATGTGTGTTTTTTGTGCCAGAGTGCATGCATATGTGTGTGTCTGCATATGTGTTTGTGAGAACTTACTTTCACCACCAGCTGTGGGCAGAAAGGGGGTGGCAGGGTGCGTAGAAATGGGAGAGCCCTGCCATGTGTTTATGTTGACTAATGAGCTAATTACCCAACCCCTAATCTACCTCAGCTTGTGTCATTTCACAGGAATGCTGCAGCAGTCAAATGCTTGCAGATTATGGGTCATTTCCTGACAGTTAAAGGCAAACTACTTCATCAGTAATTCTTCCACACACCAGGCATTAAACCACAAAAGGCTGCTTCTCCATTTGCTCCTTTTTTTTACCAGTTGATTGTCATGAACAGTCACTTAAGGATTGAATTTTAGCAGGTTTTTAAGTCAGCTTACTAGATTCCATTATATCAGCACTTTTCTGAATGTCACCATGCATGTGAAATTACATTTTTTTAACCAGCACGAAGATTATCCCAATCAAAAGATAGCATCAGTGTTACAGTGTTGTGCAGTTTGCAGTGTGTACCATACACTGGGAAGAGGTTCAAACTTCTAAATTTGGGAAAGGCTGACAAAAATATCAGAAGAATTGTGAGTAATAGGATCATTTTCAGTCTTTCTTGCCTTTATGTAGGAACTATTTTTAAGAGCTGAATAGTTACTACTATGCACTAGATCTTCCAGAAGCTAAGTAAGTCATCAGTACATATTACGAATACCCTGGGGGTGCATATATTTCGTCCATAACATTTGAGATGAAAGTGGAAGATTTGAGGAAAAACAGGCAAAAGTTTAAAGTACTTCAGAGGGTGAAGTCAATGTAATTTCTAAGTCAGACAGCATGGGAGGTCTTAGTCCCCTCCACCCACAGTGAGAGGTGTGAGTTTGGATTTTGTGAACTCTCCCCTCTTCTCCACCCTCCCCTCCTTGTTCATCATTTTCCTCCCCTGGGGTGTAAGCAGGCTGCCTCTGCTCCCCCTCAACAAGCTCCCATCCATCACTCCTAAGATTTCACTTTAATAGGTGGTCTTTTTCCTCCTCTCACACACCCTTATGGGAAAATTTGGCCTAAGAAAAAGAAGAAGACAGCAGAGTGTGAAAAGAAGGGCATGCACTTTGAAATGTTACATTTATGTACAAAAAAAAATCCTCCTCATTTTATAACAAAAATAATTCTGTAGCTTTTGCATCCATATGTTGTCTTTAACTGACATAATAAACGCTCCTTATATGTGTGGTGTCAGTTATGACTTAATGTGTTGTATGTAACCAGAGCTGATTAGCTCTGCCAGCTCTTTACAATTGTGTCTTAACACTTATTCATCTTTGTTTTCATTGGATCTGTTATGATCATCACCTAATACAGACTAATCACAGACTACCTTAAAGAATGTATTAAATCTAACAAGATGCCTGCAGGAATATTGACCAAAGTGCTGTTTTAATGTTGTTGTTGTTACTTATTTTGCTTTGTCAGAAAGTTTCACATCAGTATATCTGTGCAAGTTCAGGCTGAACTGTGCAGTAGCCTCTCCGCTCAAACAGAAGGCAGGCCAGTTGATATTTAAATGGTCTCTGTTTGTTTTTCTTCAGGTCCCGTGTGTGTATGTGAGCCCAGTATAAAGGACAGCGTCCTTTTGAAGGGGATAGCACCAGGAAAGTGAGGGGGAAGGAAACTTTGCTTTGGTGTTTTATATATCAACGGAATGACTTCCCTCAAATAAAGACGTGTTCCATTCTGCAGCTTGGTCTGGAACAAGCTGCTTGTTTCCTGTCCTGAAAACTCTCAGTGCGCTCGAACAATGCTTCGGGCCAGAATGGAGGAGATGTCACGTCTTGAAGATCTGCTGTGTTGCTTTTGTGTGACCGCAGGTTCAGACCGAACCATATGTTTACAGTATTTGTGACATTTGAATGAACCTACTCAATTGTGGCATTTGAATTAATAGAAATGGTGGAACAATAGATAGCAGCTTTTGAACTGTCACCTGGAACAAAAAGCAAAGATTAAAGTATTTCCTTTTAGGCTGGAAAGTCTCTTTAATCTCAGTTTTAGTAGTGGATGCACAGTTAATCTGACAATAGGTTTAAAAATGTTAATTTATAAATTCTCAGATTAATTGGTCTTCCTCAAACAACCCACATTTCTACCAAGTGCTGTGTCCATGCAACGGACAAAGACTTCTCTTTGCCTCTAACTGTCAGGAGCCTACCATGCTGAGTTTCTCACTCACACAGCCCCCTCATCAAATTACAGCCCTGCTCCCTCCTGTCATGTTGGCAAACAAAGATCTTAAAGCGCACTTCCAGTGTAATTGCTTCTAATCTCAGACATAATGTGGTCTTTCATGTCAACTGGTCAAAGAGAAAAGGGAGCTGTTGTTTGCTCTTTTTTTACCACTTGTGCTCTCTCACTTTCATTTTCAGAGGAGCTGTTTAAAAATGTTGTGTAACAAGGAAAGGTTTGGGAAATTGTAAACATTCATACAAATTTTACCAATACTTTATTTTGTAGGTGAATGAAAAATGCAATGGGCTAAGATCCAGAGAAACGCCAATGGTATAGTACAATAGTTCTTCTTGAGTTCCTCCACCTTTGGCCTGAATTCTCTCCGTGGTGAGCATCAGGCAGTCTACAGCTGGAAGTGTTTCTGCGGTTTGGCCAGGTGTCTCTCTGCACTGCCCGGCACAAGGCCTCAGCGGGACCTGGGCCTGGAGTCTGGGAGCAAGCTGGAGAGATCTGGCTGGCCGTCTGCGTTTTAAAATGTCCCGCAGACACACCTGACTGGAGGTCAGTTGTAACTGATACCACACGATAGCAGTGCTGGGAAGACGGAAAAGAGACAATTAAGATGTGTGAGCGTGTTGGGAAGAGACGAGACACAGATCTGTGGACAGAAATGCAAAAAGAGGAAAGTCAGGGGATAGTGGAAATTTTGCACAAATTCTTCAGCTAAAGAGGTTAAAAATATAGAACACATACTTTAATATGGTTTCCAGGGGCTTTGGCAAGCAAACATGAACATATCAAGTAAAAAACACAGTATATGATATCTCTGCTGTTCTCGGTGGAGATTGAGGGCTGGGTAAGAGGAGCTGCAGTGTTTCTAAAGCCATTCAGCTGGGCGTTTTTAAAGGACCCAGCTGTGCGCCCTGGAGGTCCTGAGTTGTAACTGGGGCAAAATCAGCACAGTGAGGCACGGCTGCAGCCTTAGAGCCTGGTTAGCCATGACCTGATGTTCCAGGAGCCTCTGTAAATTGATGGGTCCCAGGAGGGTTGTCACAGGGGCTAACGAACAATCACCCATTCATCCCTACAGCCACAGCAAGAGGGCAAACACTGCAGTCTCACAAATCTTCCAAAAAGGTTTTGAAGTTGCAATTTAAAATGCCCAATGTTTTTAGGCCACATTATTTTTTTAATATATGTAAAGATTTTGAAAAATTTGAAAATTTTACCTTTTTAGATTTTTTTATTTAAAAATATTGAACATATGTGCTGGAATTGACTTTTGGCCAATCATGCCTCATTACCTGCACACTCCCATTACATAAGACAGCTAAGTCTGTCGAAACATCCAAACTAGTCCTTATGTGGACAAAATGGGTGTGTTCACTGTCCCCTTGCCCAAGTACATTCACTGTAGCTGCATCAGCCAAGTTCTCTCCAGCCTTGTTGCCTCTTTGGCTTCCAAAGTTGAGGGGCTCAGAGGTCACCAGCGCATCAGTTACATTTTTGTGTGACTTACACCAGTCAGTTATTTATAGAGCTAGAGCAAATATACAATGGAAGGAGTGTAGTGGTTTGGATAGGAGGCAGGTTAAACCCAGGAACATCTGTCCTTTCAAAGGCATCGCTTCCCTGGTATGCTCAGAATCCACTCCAGGGGTGTCGGCGCTTCACTGGTAGTCAGAGACCTGGCATGCTAGTCAAAACAAAGCTAAAGAAGGGGGAGTGAAGGACCTCATCCAAGGCCAGTCTTCCATATCGACAAGTACAATACATGTTCCCAGCTAAGTCACCTGACTCCAGTACTGCATTGGTTTCACCAAGCTGATTAGAAACTCCATTAAAGGTTTAAGAGAAACAAGAGAGGGTCTCAGCTTAACCGAGTCTTAGAATAGAAGGTATCAACTTTATGATGAATATTTTCAAAACAAATAAAAGTGGCTTATTTTTAAGCAGTTTTGTCTTGTTTAGTATGTATCATTTTGGCTTAAATGTGTGTTTTAGATACAATATAACAATGTGTAGTTAATGTAGCAGCCAATGCAGGCCTGCAGTTTATCTGGACAGATGAATTCCTCTGCTTGTCTTTGCTTTGCTTCATGTCTGTACATACATACATATGATTTCTTCTCAAGGCTGGAACAAGTAAGACAGCAAATCTGAGGATATATGTGTGTGTGTGAGGTGCCAACACAGTCCCTGTTTAGTCTGTCTGCGTCAAAGATTCTTTATTGAACGCTAGTAAATTAAATTGTGCCGACACTGCATATCCAACTTCTCACTCTCCATTTTTCTAATTGTTTCTAACACGAATGCAAATCAGCATGCATACATACATACACTCTAACACACACCCTACAACACACATGCAGATTTATGCATGTAAACATGCCCTGTGTCAAAATGATTTCCTTATCTCAAATGTAGATTTTTGGGACATTTAAACAAGCGAACAGCATAATTCAATCATATTGTAATAAGTCAACAATTATTTCTGTCAGTAAATTTAATTCATTTGACAATTTAGTAAAAATGTTAAAGAGGAAGTTGACAAAAAGTAACATAATGAGTGAATAATTCTAACACAGTTATCATATAATCTGCTAAATAAATTCTATTCATATTCTTTACATGCAAGACAGCAAGGTTACAGCTTGTTATTATAATTTAAAATATTCACCTACATTTTTACTCTTTGTCATGAATGTTTTTGTAACAATGTCAAAGTCAGCTGACACAAACTAAAAGAATTAATGGTTTTTTTTTTTTTTTGTTTAGTTTTCTTTCTTTTATTTTTCTGAGTCACTGCTCTCTTTAAATTTCTCAGCCCTCAGAGCAAGTAGGGAACTTTTAGGATCAACAGCAGACTAAATAAACTCGTTGAGGCAGTAACTGCCTAAAGAATGTGCTATTATTAAAGTTTTTTTATAGCCTATTTCACGGTTGTATTATTTCCGGATGTCTTCTTAGCTAAATGATGTTTGCAAAGCTTTATTAAAAGCTTAATAAGTAACACGATCATTACTCTAAACATAAGTAAAATGTTAAAAAGCGTATGCTGTTCCCCTCATTAAGGGACAGTGCAGATATTTAATTCTCAGTGTAACGGCTTAAAATAATGCAAACAGGAAAAAAAAGGCATCCAGTATTTTACTATAGGTCAAACTATGTATTTAACTATAAATAGGTTTGTAGTTTCAGCTGTAGTTTTGCGCGACAAATTTATTTTAAGTTATCCGTATATGTTTTAATTGTTTTAATCTAAATTATTGGATTGGATTTTTGTTAAAATATTCATAAATGAATCAAGCAATTATTGTTGAATTTTTCAGATGAAAATGTGACTTTTAAATCGGTTTTGCTTGAGCCCCGGCTGGGTTTTGTGCACGCGCAGCCCACACGGGCTGTTAAACACAGAAGGTAATTGACGCTCCTTCCGGAGGTCACGTCACATTCCCGGTCGTGAATCTGGTTGTTGCAGATCTGACAGCAACACTGGGAGCAGGTTAAACCCTTTAGGCCGACTAAACCGCGCAACTGCAGAGGATCAACGTCCTCGCTGAACATGCAAAATTCAGGCCTGACTTAAATGAAAAAGGTAAAAATAACGTGTTTGTTTTGCATTGTAGCCTATCGGTTTATAGAAAACTGATGTTAAATCAAGAGATAAACAACGTGCTTCTGACTAATTTAAAAGCAATTGTATTTTAGTAGAAAATTGTTTTTTTTATTTACCTCTGAACACGGCCTGTATTTATTTAATTGTTCTTGTTCAAATTATGAGGTCACAATAAACTTGTTTCCCCATCACAGACCAGCTACATGCAGAATATCCTGTAACTCTTCAGGCTAGAATTATAATATTACAAATGCAGGGCAGTCAGAAAGGATCTTAATGAAATAACAACATTTTGATTGTTTTATGTCTGTTGGCCTTAAGCACCAGCTTGTAATTACAAAAAGGATACAAAGGGTTTAAAGACCAAGTCGTACTGTAACAGTTTTAATGCAGTGGGTATTTCAGCTTGTGCGCTATAAGATTAACATGAAGAAAACAACTTGAAAAACTGATCATTTTAAATCACTGTATAGTAAAAAGAGTAAAAATCAAAAGAGCTATCACATGTTTGAACAAAAGATAAATCACCCTGTAATCACATTTTAACAGCAGAGGAAGTTGTAGATTTTAATTCCATTTTTAATCAGTATTAAATAAATATAAGCCCCATCAGAGTCAGGTACCCTCTCACATAGTCCCACTGTCAATAATGACTGTGGACACAGAAGTCTGAGGGTCATAAGGGCACATGAAAAAACACCAAACGGTGTAGCGTATTATCACCTTTGTGTCTAAACAGTTGACATTCTTTCCTGCTAACATATAAAGCTCAAATCTTGAGGTATGACACAACCAGAAAAAGATGCCTATGTTTCAGTATGTGGAAAGATCAGGAAGCGACATGTTATCACTCGTCAAGTAGTTTAACACAACGAAACATCAACAGATTGTGAATGATGGCAGAAGCTTTCATATGAGAAATATTTCAGTTGATGAAATCTGGATGAAAAGTACCGCTGGAAAACACAGAAACATTAATTGTTGGAAAGAGTTAAATGGCATTCAGAGAGAGGTTTGCAAATTTCTACTGAAGTGAAATGTGATATGTAACACATGTCATGGAATTTCTATTCTTCATCTGCCCCAGCTTGCTTTTGATGCTGGGCCAAAACCGACAGCGTAATAAACCTCTGAGCGCCAATGCAGATATGAAGGAATTACAGCAATTCAGTGTCAAACATTTAGTTTAAGCAATTTTACAATCAAACCCAAACATGCTTTGATAATGGGAGATAAATTACTTTGAAACCAGAAAGACAACATTCTTTGACAAAACCATATATTAGATTTTTTTACTAATGTTTAATTTCAAACTAATAAAGTTAGGCATGATAAACAGTGCGGATCACAATTTTTAAAAAGTGTTAAATGTGGATCTATTGTTCAGTTAAACAAACAGCATTTCTGAAAGCTGGGTCACACAGAAGTTGCAGCTTTGGGATTTAGGCTGAACTTTGCATCTTTAAAGTTAACATCAACATTGATCCGTGTCAGACTAAGGGCAAGCAGTCACTCAGTAAAGCATTTTAAAACTCAGGGTCTGCCCATTAAATTGACAATAATCAAGGTTACAACCTCAGTTACTCTGCATCAACTGTTTCTGCCTCGTCATAAATTATTGTTCTGTCTTTTAAAGTGGCACCTAAATATTCCTCCAAATAAAAGAGAAAAGAAATTATTTATGACACCGCCACATCCCACGCTTTTGGTCTCAACTGTTCAACGCACCAAATATTTATAGTAATAGGTGGTTACTGTGCTATCACCACCACTACAAACCGTCAGTCTCTGCCCTGGAGCTAATTAAAAAGGCTGTGGCCTTTTATTTGTTTGCATACATTCTTAGGGCGGACTGGAAGAGTCAAGCATTAGGGGCATGACAAGCACGCCATTCCTCCTTAAATCACTCCCCTGTGCCAAAACGCTGACACTACACCAATAATCCTGACAAAACATTTACACTGTCCCCACCACAGGCAAGATGCACACAGACAAGGAGTCATGATAGAGATTAGTAATTCAACAAATTCTCTTTATCAGTCTTCTTTTTGCACTTTATGTGTTACACTTTAAACAACAACTGCATATAATGATTGGCTGTACTCCCTTTCCACATAATGCTCTGCAGGCAGCACAAACAGTATAAAAGTATAATTACTTACAGTATCTATAATTATCCAGGATTTTACATCCATTCAGAATGACATGGGTGTCCTCATCCTTGACTTACTGTGATTCTTTCTATTCATGAATCATTTCCACTGTTCAAGTTCTACCTTCTGGACACCCTGAGAAGTGACACTAGGTTGGACCTGGCATTGGATAAAAGACACATGCATTGCAGCAGTGGAAGGGGCATCAGTTGCTGCAATTTAGTGGCTCTCTGCTGCCACCTGTCTGTGTGTCATATAGAGATTCTCAGATTTGCAGAATTTGCTGACTAATGTCAAGACATCAAATGGACAGAATGTTTGCTGACTGTTATTAGTTTATTGGTTTTCTCTGATTAAATGTTTGACTTTTGTACTACAGTGAGAAAAATTATTTACTCTTCTAAATATGTTTCAAATTTATTAATCATTATACCTTAGAAAAATAGTTAAAGAACAATGTTTCATGAGAGAAAGTTTCATCAACTTTCAAGTTAAATAACAGTTTGAAGATTGAATACTTGAGTGGTAAGACAAAGAAACAACAAAAAAAGGAAAATAGAGTGCAGCATTTAAGCTTTCCTTCTCTGGATCAAATTCGTTGCAAATTGGCGTATACCAAGTGAACATCTACTTTGCATGATTTTATAACAGGAAGCCATTTAGCCATCTAGTATAAATAGTAATCAGGCCCAGAGTAAACCAATCAGCAGCTTTGTTTCAAAATAGGCAATAATCAATTAGCGAATGGATTTCCTTTCAAATGTACAAACCAAATCAAAGACTCTCAGGAAGCAAGTTACATACAATCTACACTTCACACAGACCTCAGCAGTCTGAACCACCTTTTTTTCACTTTTATTGTGTTTAAATTACAGAGGTTTAAATCATTTAATCAATTATATATTTATCCTTTTTAAGAAAAGTCAACAAGTTAGCCTACCTTTGTTTGGTTGCTCATTTTCAAATAGCATAACAATATTTTAAGGTATGAAGATTTTAAGCAATCATCTCTTGTTTATCAACCTTCTTTAGATGTTAAAAATGGCCACCTTTTACAGGGTGTTTTTATGCCTTATTCAAACAGCCAGTCTTCCTCATATGTCCTCCAGTCTCAGTTGCACAGCTGTTTTCCAGGCTAAAGCAGGCTCCATCACCTGCATCCAGCTGCAAACCACTAACAGATTGTTTCCCTGGAGGCAAATTGTTTGCAGTGAGGTTACAATTTGTGTGGCAAATAAAGGGGCAATTTTTGTAGGAAAAATCTCACTCCCTATCAGCAAATTGTTCTTCACACAAGTCTCGGTATTTATGCCAGCACGGAATGACACAGTAGGAATGTATTCGGACCATGTGACAACACTTCCCAGACCACCAAACATAGGAAACAGACCGACGAGGCAACATGTTGTATTGATTTAGTCATCTGACAAATGGTTTTTGAATGAGTATCTTTGTCCAGTCATGTGTAAACTGTTGCCTTATAAGTAGTGCATAGAAGCAAACATTGTTTCTTATTTTAAGAACATGAAAGGAAACAATGACAGAAGTCAAACTCGTAACAGATCGAGACCAAGGTGACAAAAAACATTGTGGAACTTTGTTTTGGTTGTCACCTTAATGAGATTTCCTTTGCATCTTGTGGAGCACAGTAACTCATGTTCACATGTTTACAAGATGAGATCTGGACATCACATTTTATCATTACATCTGTCATTTCCAATTTTCTGCAGCCTTTTCTTGTAGAAGAGAATGGTTTCCTGAGCTTTGAGATATATTTGCACCTCAGCCTCACAGTGAAAAGGTTGCTGTTTTGAGCCTCGACTCAGACAGTGCTCTTTCTGTGCGGCGTTTGCATGGTGTTAGTGTCGGTTCTCTCTGCGTACTCTCCCACCGTCCAAATTCATGCATGTTAGGTTGATTGGTCTTTTGAAATTGTCCTTAATTGTGAATGTGTGTGACTGGTTGTTTTTCTCTGTGTTGGTCATGTGATGGACCGGTCCAGGGTGTACCCTGCTTCTTGACCAATAGTTGCTGGGATAGGCTCCAGCCACCCACAACACCTTCACTAGAATAAGTGGTACACATAATGGATGGAGGGGGATTTATCATGGGACAAGTTTAGTTTTTACCTTATATATTTAATATTTTTAAGCTAAAAATAGAATAAAAATAAGATAAAGTACATAAATAAAATGATAAGCCTTTAGATTGGTGTACTGGCAATATTCTCTGGCTTTCATGAAGACAAGTATCACTAGAAGAAAATCTGTTGTGCAAATCAGTTACCTGAGATATTATCCACATTAAAAAGTTTGTTTTACTTTTATGGCACATATTTTCATTTGTATTTTATTATCCAGGCATTGTTTCATATGACACTTTACAAACTTGCCCTAAAAATGTGTGAACAAGGAATTTAATTAAATACACTCTGCATGTCGGTAATAAAACAGCCATCAGGCCTCATTTCTCTTTGTTTGACTTTCCTAAACCCGGCAAACAGAGTCCAAGTGGAACTTCTGTCAATGAGAGCAGTGCAAGCAACGGGATTAGTTACTATAGCGACACTTGCAAGCAGCACGTGCATGCAAAAGATAAAATGATCCCGGTTAACTGCTACAGATACTGACACTACTATATTTATATTTGCCTTTGGCAAGGGACACCTCAGCCAGCTCTAGTGTCTAAATAGGACCCATAAGACCTTAGCTCAGTGTTAGAGTGGAGAGGAACAGCAGAACTTCAAAATACTACAAGTTCCAGTGGTATCACGATTTATGATTATGGTACTTAAAGAAGGGGTTGAGCTCTACATAATTTCAGAGAGGTAAAACAATAATTTGGTTGGCACACAGAAGAAAAAACACATGAAAAGTGGAAACAATAGTAAGTGTTTCCTACTGGGATCAATCAATTTATTATGTTTCTGCCAATGAGCTCATTACTTCTGTTTCACACATTAAAGTCAGTGGGATGAATTTGAATTCTTTATTCTTGATATTTGCATAAAACAATGATATTTTCATGAGTGAGGTGTTTGAAGGTGTAAAAGTGTAGCAGACAAGTGTGCTGTTGTGGAGCCTCCTCATACTCAGAGTAAAAAGAGTTTACAAAAGCAGGAAGGGCATGCTATCGGATTTCCTCAGAGCCAAAACAAAACAACAATGTTTTTTTGTACATAAATTAAGAAGTGTGTCTTTAATTAAAGTAGGAAACTGTCACTGCTTGAAAAAAAAACCCATAACTGTCACACATGTCCTCATTTTTTTTCTTTATTTTGAGTTCCCCATAGTCACGTGGCATTTTAGGTTATATGCTCCTTTTTGTATTTTTCCACCAAACATTAACAATGTAAATATTTTCAGGTGAAGTTAAAGCAATAGAGCTGTGTAACTTAGAGAATCTTTGAAAAAATGACAAGTGTCAAGATGTGTTTACGCAGCGGACATTCCTGATTTATTCATTATATAAAGCTTAAGCTGCTTATAATAAACAGAAGCTCCACCCTAGCCTCAGGTCAAAATTAGGCGGCACTTCTATTTGACTCCAAAAGGCCACAATTCCAACTTAGCATACCTCTTTTTTTTTTCTTTTTTGTTTTTATGTTATAACTTAGTGACCTAGAGTGCCCCAGACACTGTGCCGGCCTGTGTACTGGATTACTCTGCTTTTCCAGAAGCTTTTTCAGTGCATCACCATATACATTGTGCCAAAAAGATGACAGCTTTCACAAGAGACAGAGGGTCTAAGGTGAGAAAGGGCAAAGAGATGTAAAAACAAAGGGAGTGAGCAAAAGATAAAGTGTCAGACAAAGAGATAGCAACAGCAGCAAAGTGAAAAATGTGTTATCGCTGGGCCTGTTCATCACACGGTCGGGTCAGAGGAGGTGTGAGACATGAGTTGGCAGAGTTAGGAGCAGAGGCTAGCTGGAATATGTGTGGGGCCAAAGGAAGTGCTGTGTGGAAAAGATAACACTGTGTGAATATGTATATGTGCAATGGAGAGAGACAGTATCACTGGGCGGGTTGGGGGGGTGTAGTGAGCAACAGTGTCCTCAGCCCTGCCCTGCTTTCCTCTATACACTACCCACATCCTGTCTGTGTGCTGCTCCTTAATGGCTTTTAATGAGCCACTGGTGAATCCTGCTCCTTCCTGCCTTCGCATAACATACCAGGCAGGAGCGAGTGAAAGGAAGAGGGGGAGAGTTGACACTTTAACATAGCAGGCAGCAGTGGTGGTCACTTGTTCTCCCCTTTAGGTCTCTATCAAAACACAGCCATCAGTTAAGGTGCCATGAAGGCTGAAATGATACAATAGAGACACATTTTATCTAAAAAAAAAAAAAAAGCACTTACAGCAGGTCTGTCTCAGGAGCACATGTGATCTACATCACTCATACAGAGCAGTAAAGTCATGGTGAACAAAGGCAAATATGTTAAAGTGAATTTAGTCAACATTCTCAGCAGGTTGTGAAATGTTAGATTCTTTGATTTATGTTTTAGAAAGTAACTACGTAGCAATGTAAGGAAGCAACACTTTTTCACTGCTTCATTTATAGACTCCATTTCTCTCTCCCATTAGTCATTTACAAGTCCATTTGTTCCCACAAGCTGAGACTGTGTTCTATTTCTCCCAAACTCACTGAAATAAAAATGCACATCTGAGTTTTAAAGCTGCGTTTACAAACTTTACAACATAATCTAAAATTAAACAGATTAAACCGGCTTTGGTAAAGACTGCCACCAGCAATACCAGTGCTGAATGTGACATTAACACACTATCTAATCTCACTAATTAGTAACACTGTTACTGTCTGTTGTTCATTGTCTTGAGAGCTACAAATGTTATTTTCATTTTTGTGTGTGTGTGTGTGTGTGTGTGTGTGTGTGCGTGTGTGTGTGTGTGCATCTTTGGTCAGTGGTTCTCAAACCTGTTGATCCACAATCCCTTAGGTAACTACAATGCTATTTTATAAATGTATATGCTTATCTATTGACCCCCTTGAAATAGTCTCACAAGCCCCTGGTTGATAACCACTGTTTTAGAAGATGCCATATTTTTTTTAACCCTTTTTTATTCTGTAATACTTTCACAGTAGTATTTGGAACATTAGACAGGGCAGGGAAATAACAATTTAGGTTTCATTCTCAGCATTTATATTTGATTTGTAAACTTACAGTCCCCAGTCTTGTCATGATATCTGTTATCTTATCTTGGAAATATTATGAATTTTATGTGTCTTGTTCTGGTGGTAACATAACTGTATTGTTAAAAGTGCATCTTTTTTTCATTCTTTTTTCTTACTAATTAGCTGTTCTCTAAGCTTTCTCTCTTCAACTGTTTAAATCAACAGATTAGGTAGATTTGTAGATTAAATGTCTTAATATCTTCCGATCTTAAGAAACCTTAAATTATTACTATTTCTTTCTTTGATTGACAGCTTATAAGAAACAATTGATTAGCTGTTCCTGATCTATTCCTTACTCGTTTACAAGTAAATATTTTTGCACTGTACAGTAAATGTTACCAGTGTGTGTTTAACTGGTGAAAAAATTATCTTTGAAATCTGCAGACATGTGATACACCAGATGAGCACTGTATCAGTTGCAACTGCTTACTTATGTCGAATGGCATGAAGCAGCACTTCACGCTATCTTAAATGTCACTCTCTCATTTTCTGTCTCCCTCTGTCTGCTGCCCCATTGTGCCTGGCAGGATTTCATAGTTCAGAGTTTTGCCCCGTGTGTGATAGATGACAGGTGAGACAGTTTCTCTGATCCCTCTGACACTTCATAATCGAGTTAAGAATGGTGGATTAGAGGCCCCTTTTGAAGGGGCTGAGGTCAGCTCTCCATTCTGCTTGATACATAGCTTCAGAGAGCAAGAAAAGTCCTCACATTAATTGCAGGAATGTGGTGTTCGTGTGTGCAAGAGACAGAGAGAAAGGGGAGTAAGAGGCACAGTTATAGCTCAGATGTGATCTTTTGGGGAGTGGAAGGAGGGAGGGGAGGACACTTTGGAGGTGATGTTGCTATTAGAATAGGAGCTCAGTTTTGTGTCTTTAAGTTATTGTAACTCAGACTGTAACAGTCCAAATAAGCCACAGAATATGAGCTGTTTGTAACAGAAAACAGCTTGTTTGCATAGTTTCTAAATGGGTCTTTAACCTCCTCTAAAATAAAATATACAGTAACTCACTTGTTTTTCATACGGATATATTTTCAGTAACTAAGCAGTTTATGTATCTGTTGAGTAGTAAGTGAACGTAAACTAAAGATAGATTTAAAACATCTGGTCAGTACTCATGTTGAAAGTTAAAGCTTGTTAGGACTTAAATATGCATGTGATCAACAGATGCTTTAATCTAAAATGCTAAACGCTTGTCTCCTTTTGGCACTAAGGGCCGAATCTACTAAGATCTCAATTTGCGTGTAGTAATTTGCGTGTGGAATCTAGAATTTAGCGTGTGGGGCGGGACCGTGGTTAGTACGTGATCTACTAAGATTGCTGACGCAAATGACAGCGGGTGCAAAGTGTCGGAGACACACCTATTTAAATGAGGATTTAGCGTGTGTCATGGCGACTTCACATAACCACAAGCGAAAGTATAAGTTTGATCCAAATGAATTAGAGGTGTTGGTGGAAGAAGCCAACAAATATTTCAAAGAGCTACAGCAAAGTAATTTGATATGTTTTTGTGC
>JBAMHV010000008.1:14260874-14326587 GCA_037177535.1 Pseudomugil gertrudae
CTAAGCATAGCCCCGCCATTAAGTTGTGCTTTCTTCTAAAGTCATTTTTCTTATAATAAATTAAACTTTTCTTTAAAGAAATCTAAGCTGAAAGGCTTCCAGAGGAAAAATGTTCATGAGTGCTTGTTGAAATATTAATTCAGCAGATATTTCCATACACCTCTCTGTCTGGCCAAAGCTTTATCCACTAAGCTGCATCTCTGGGTTGTCCACTGTTTGTGTGAGCTCTGAATCTAGAGACTTTAAAAGCTTTTCTCCTCCCCAGGCTGGGTGGATGGGCTGCTGACTCCACATTCTCATCCCTTTTCCTCCATCCCCCAGTGTCCTGTTTACTCTCTGCAGGCCTACAGTCTTGCCACCTCAGAGTCTCTCCAGACCACCAAGGTCCTGGCAACTGCTGTGGATTAGTTGGTGATGGGGAACAACGGGGTGAGTTTGTAAGCTAGGTGAGGGAGTGGCGCTGTCAGTGGCTAAGTGGTGAAAATTTTAATGTATGCCGTGGACCAGGCTGGAAGATGAAAATACTGTATGATTAAATGTAACCAGTCCTCTACATCTAAAATGTGTGTTATTAGATTGTGTGGGCAGGTGACCTCCTACAACATTCTTCCACTAAACAGATATTTTAAATTTCGATCTTTCCAGTAGTTGATGGCCTCAAACGCTATGAAACCATCAAATAAGTAAAATATGGGGGAGCTCTCAGTGACACTGAAGAAATCTCAAGAAGATGCACCTTCCAGTCACACAGGCATTGAATAAAATCCAAATCTTTTTGCAGATTCTAGTGTTACATTTAGTCTCAGCTCTGCCTGGCAGGAGGTTTTCATACCACCCTCCTTAAATTTCCTCCATAGCCATAAAAGTAATGAGAGATGTTATTTTTGACACTGAGAAAATGGGAGGGAAATAATGTTGGCCTAGAAATGTTCTGGGAGCCTTTCCAATGCATTGGTCGCCCTCTGCTGGAGAAGCCACAATGCTTTAAGTTCTCTGTCAGCAATACTGCAATAATGTTCTGTTTGCACACAGCTACCACAAAAGCAAGCTGGCAAACTCCATACTGGCATTTATTTTTGCATGGGTGTCCCACTTTACATTGTTGAACTCAATGACAGCAACCTCTTACAATTGCAAAAAGAAAGCAGTGATCCAATAATGGGCAGTAAAAGTTTTTTTGCTTGGGTCAGTCTGTCAGTGACCCATTAAAGCAAACAGCACTAGCCAAGCAGTACATACAGCTACAGTTTTAAGCTACACTCTATGGTGATCACTTTATTCCCTGCACTAAGGGAATTGTTTTGGCTGATGTGAAGTGAGTATAGAGATGTCATGTCCTATATAAGGAGATATAAACCGGGTCAATGTGAGAATGTTTTCCATCAGTCTTGCTTTGACTCAGTATTATAAACTATAACAATGTGAGAATGCTGGTGATGGTAAAGCAGGGAATGCAGGTGTGTGTGCATGTGTGTTTTAGACTCAAAGTAAAACCACTAAATACATTTTTCTGCTGAGTTTCTGGAAAGTGGGCTCTCACTCTGAGACAATCAACAGAGGGTTTTCCCCATGCTGATGTGTGCTGATGTGGCCTGCAGCTTCTGATGGTTTTGAATAAAAGAAGAAATGCTGCTGAGACAGTACATAAAAGGAAAGTGTGCGGCTGGAAACATGAGTTACTAAGCAAATAAGAACTACACAAATACTATGTTTTAGTGTTTTATCATAAGCAGGAAAACTTCCTAAATGAGATATTTTTTTAAAGTTATGCATAAAAATCTATTTCTTATAAGAAAAAGCGACAATGTTTATTTAAGTTCAGATTTCATGTCTCCACCAACAGAAGGAAACACACAACAGAAACAAACGCTGTTGAATAATGCACTTTCCAGTTGAAAGAGGGCAAAGTATCGCTTTCAAACCTTAACAAAAATGTACTCAAACTGAAACAAAACCTGGAACACCGAGAGTAAAAGGGGGGAATGTGGTCCTCTAAAGTGTTTGTGTAGGGTCTTCAACATCTTGACAGCCACAGGATATGTGTGGGGCATTGTTAGTCACTCCAAGTGCTACCTCAGTGGTACAGCTTCCTCTTCTCCCACCAACCTCAATGCCCACACACACACACACTAACATAAACACATATATACATAATGTGTGCCCTCCTCAGATATCCACTTTATTTCACATCTCAGGGTATTTTTTTATATTATTTTTTATTTTTATGATCTCTGAGACATGTACAATGATATGAAGAACAATCACAAATGTGTACTGCATCATGTCTTTGGGTAATAATACAGCACTGATTTGAAAAATAATTCATATAGCCTTCAGATAATATGCTCACTAAGGTTTTTCCAATACATCATATTCAAGTCACTGAGATGTGTGTATATTGTGTAAATATAAAATATATGAGGTATAAAATCGGAGTAATACCACTATGAATTATATTATTCCTTAAAAAATAATAGAAATCTTAATAGATTTTTTGTAACCATATTTATAAAAATTCCTGAAACCCTATTATACTGTATAAAGTATGTTTCTGTTGCAATAAATCTTCAGATCCTAACAGTAAGGGTATGACTATCATCCAAAACACCTCTGAATAGACATAGATAGTAAATCTTTTTGCTTGCACTGCCTGCCACACAACACATAAAATTTCTCCCTCAAAATGGGCTCTTTGTGTGGTCAAGTGAATATGGCTTAAAGAATGAACCGCAGCACTGTGACTCTTTTCCTGTTTCCCTGTTTCCCCTGACTAAAAGCAGACTGGCCCTAAATGAAGGCAGACCAAAAATGCCAAACCAAAAACAAACCAAAGTGTAATTTTTAGCTTAGGTCAGGTATCAGTGATCCCCTGACATTGACTGACAAAGGGGTGTTTTTCTTATAAATAAAATTTCAAGTGATATAAATGAATGCATGAGGCTATTTTAGATTTTGATGGTTTCCAATGTTTTTTCTCCTTTACCATGCTATAATTAATGTTTCAACCACAAAGATCCATTAAATTATCATCTTTCTCCTCACCTCAGTCTGACCCTTGTCTCTTAATTTCACGGTTGTGTCATCTATCTGATACCACTATCCTGTCTCGAGCTCCATCGTGGGAAACTTCTCACACTACAATAGAAGCAGCCATACGGATTGCCATTGGGTGCCTCGTGCTGTTTTTCTTGGCCTTGGTGGCTGTTTTTGGGAGTCAGGCAGAGAACAGAATAAGGGTCTTTTCCTCTTAGTACAGTCCCTTCTGCAAGGAGACCAGGACCCCTGCTCATCGATCACTGTGCATTGGGAGGGAGGACAGGCTCTGTGGGTGGGATGGGAGAACATAAATGAGACATGTAGGATATGGATAAATAATAAGATTTTGTATGACTGGTATGCTGTATCCTGTAACAAATGAAAGGTGTGTATAAATGCATGTGTGTGCGGGTATGTTTCACACACAGTGTGAAACTAGACAAAGGGGATCTAATAAAACATGACATGTGCAGGCTAAGTAGATGTTTGCCTGGGTAAAGAGTCAAAGGGGAGTTCATTTGTCTGGATGGAAGGGCCTGAAGTGATAAAACATGTACACAAGCTGCATGTTCATGCACCCACGCCTGCACACAAACTTGGGTTAACACACTAACTTCAAACACAGGAGTATGCACCTTCTCTCTATTTGAACAAAGAGCTGGCCTCCATTTAGGGCTTTCAGTAAAGACTCCTCAGTATGAGCTGAGGCATAAAAGAATGAAACATATGTACACACAGAGGCCTGGTGAAATGTGGCTCTTTGGCCCACAGAGGCCTCTCAGCAGGGCTGGCAGAATGAACAGAAACCCCATGCAGGCTGAGGGGTGAGCCAGAGGGATGAGTAAATACTAATCTGATGGAAAGGGCCCCTGTGAGAGACCAGCAGTAGGGCCCATCCTACTGGAGGTGATATGGAGCCAAGCAGATGACTGAACAGTGGGGAACCTCTGAGATCATTAAATACTTCAGCGTGGCCATGTGATCAAACCCATCAAATGTAAACACTGGACAAAGCAAGCTGCTGTTTCTGGAAATCAATCTGTGAGTGCGGGGAGCTCTATTTGTTTCAAAAGACATGCTGTATTGTAACTGTGTTTTAAGTTCAGGCATTCGTTTTTTACAGTGTTGATCATTTACTGGAGCTTGCCCCAACATGATGAAAAACTTCACAACAGAAATCAGAGTTTTAGTTGCTGACTAGAAACAAGCATGATAAAGTCCAAACAGGGCAGCAAAGTTAATGCCTGCTTTGTTGCCAGATTGTTTTTGGCAAACAGCATGGTTCAGTCTGGCAGTTTTCTAAAAGATTAACAGTCTGTGACCTTAAACTTTGGGTCGTGTTCATAACACCAGATTAAATAAAAAAGCCTATAGTATGCCTCTCCTCTTAATCTCTTTTCTCATATGTTCAACTACCTACAGACAGATGAGCCTTGTAAAATTCAAAATTTCATGGTGCATTAATGCTGACATCTGCCTCTGTCACGTAGAGGAATTTTAATAATAAGTACTAAAGGAAAACATAAATAATGCAAATATAAAAAAGATGATTTTTACATTTTCTCACCAACTCTCATAATGATACTCAGTGTGCCAAATATATCTTATAGCATAAATCAACTGAGAAAGCAGAAATCTGACACACAACCTCAAGTAGAGAATTTCAGCAGGGGTGTTCCTGTAAGAGAAACAGAAGATTCACTTTTCCTAAAAAGTCAAATGAGATGTGTGTGAGCATCAGCAAGAAGTGACCTGCTCAGTTCATTTTATTAACAAAAGTACAAACACACAAGAGCAGTCCAACAAGGTAAATAAAAATGTACATTTTACTGCTATGGTTTTAAATGTAGCTGATGGATGACAGGTTAAGAATAATTTGTTTGTATAAAATAACATTTAAATTAAAAATTAAAGAAAGAATCATTTGTTTGTGAGAACAGAATTGTTTTACTAGAGTAAAACAGTAACTGGTAATTGTTACCTGCCACATTAATGATAACAATCTATCAAAACATAGAATGTTCCTGGTGGTGTCAGAAATAACCTTTTACTTTGTTTGGGAGTTGACTGCAGTGTATTCACTATTCCAGGTTTTTGGATACTTCCTGTACAGAGTGGAGAAGGTGAACTAATGCAGTAGAGACAGGTAACTAATACGTGACAAGAGTTACTCAACACTAGGTCAAAGGTTTGAAAATCCACAGCACAGTCTCATATGATCTCTACATCCCTAATCCAATTCAGTTCAGTTCAATTCAATTCTTCACAAAAAGGCACATAACAGCCTATGGGAAATTTACCAAAAGTCTCCTTAAGCCAAAATGCATAATCTTGTGATGTTCTTAAACAAACATTGAACCATTTAACCACAATTTCCAGCATAGTGTTTGGAAGAAACTAAGTGGTGAAAGTTAACAATTCAAATCAAAAACAAGATTGGTTCAATGAAAACTGAGTTAAAGTCAGAATTCCTCCTTACTTTTGAAAATTGAGTGTAATGAATGAAGCAGGACCAAGAGGTTTTTGTTTTCAGATATTTTTGTGTCTCTTTCCCCTGTTTTATGTCTAATCTTTGTTAAAATAATTTAAAATTCTTTAAATATTTTAAATGTTCATTTAAGAAAACCCAAGCTCAAAGGCAGCATTGTTTGTGGTAACAATATCAGATTAAGTGCAAAAGTAAAATTTAAGTATGTAACAGTGCAAGAACTCTACAAAGGAAATACTTCATGAGTCTATGACTATATTAGAATAACCCTGCAGTAAGAAAATAGGCATACAGAACTGAACAAAAGTTAGTTTAACTGTTCATAAAGTTCATTTTTGTCGGTAAGAAAGACAGTCTTTTTAAACAAGTCATGCTGTTATAAAAGAACAGTGATATCTGTTATTCAGGTATGACGTCTTCCTGGAAAACTGTGAAGGGATAATTGGACATTCTCATTGGCAGCAGAGCTCAGCAGTATAAAAAAACAGATCACTCACGCAGCATGTTCCCACCACTGGACGTGACGACACGTGTACTGCTATTAAGTGAACATAAATGTGGCCTGCTCACCCACCCCTGCACAAATCAGAACCACCTGCCCCCAGGCCCTGAGAACTGCCTGGTCCTCTCCTCGGACCTCCTTTGAGAGAGAGCACCTCTTGTTTGGACAAACGTCAGGGCCAGCTCCAGGGGCTCCGACATGAAACGAAGAGTAGAGAAGGGAATCTTACCCTCACATAGTCTCCCTCAACCCTGAGCCCCATCTCCTCCCTTCTGAGCACGACCCAATATTTTTTAATTACATCCAGGAAACTCCTGTTACAAAGGACACTTTCTTGGTCAATCTGAAGGGGAGGCTTTGAGGAGTTCTGGGGTCACCCTGTCTTTTTTACTCACTTGTTTTTTTTTTTTCTTTCTGTGTGTGTGGGTGGTAAAAATATTGGCTAACAAAGTAGGGAGTATGCCACCTAGAGAAGCGGAAGAATACTGACAGTATAGCTCAAATTCAGGATGGCAGCAGCTCTGTAAAATGTAAGCCCTTTCAGTACGGATGTCAACTACAACACAAAAAAACCAGAAAATTTCCAACTGCTACTACTTCCTCTTTTGTTCCCATTTGCTCTAATCTAATGCTTGTCAATATTAATTATAATGTGTGGACTATGACAGAGATTTAAATACATCAGTAAGCTTTTTTCCACTGCAGGCTTTTTTGCACTGGTGGTCTCTAACTGACAGGAACTCAAGCACTATTTGTTATCTTTAGGTCCAATAAGTCCATCTGGTTTTAGTTTGGTTTCTCGAGATCCCCCCTGGAGATGTGGATGGAGGGGACTTAAGGGTGAGGCAGTGTGGTGGAGGGGCAGCTCTTGGAGTCTTTTTTTTTCTTTTTTCTCCTCATAAATTGAATTTCTCACCATTTCAACCAGAGCCTTGAACAAGGGATAGTGCAAAAGCTTGCATTTGGCTTCCAACCCTCAGGCTTTTGCAAAAAAAAAAAAAAAAAAAGGCAAGAAAAAGTCCTTGGGAGAAATCAGTTTCACCTGTTTTGCTATGTTCTGGGTAATGACTTATTTGACTCAGATTCTCTCTGCCCGTGTTTGTGAAACAGGAATGTATGAACTCTCTCTGAACCATCTCGTATACATGAAACCCTTCATGTCCTTTAAATGAAATGATGTGTGAAAACAGATAAATAGTAGACTAAACAAAACAGCCAGCTCTATAATTCTGTGTTGAAGAATTTTACATCCTATGTTTAGGGTGTTATAATAAATAGTAAAAATATTAGTTTTATACATACAACACTGTAGAACCCTTGCAAACGTCTTTATTTTCAATGCTAAAGCATAGGAACTGGAATAGGTTAATGGTTGCTTTAACTTTTTAAAATTATTTTCACAAGTGTTAGTTTCGCTTATGAAACAGTTGGAAGTGTTAATTCATTTTCTACAGCAAACTATACTTTTAATGGAGGGTTGGGGGGATCCAAAGGCAACATCACACATTTAGGAAACAGCTGGTCAAAGCCTTTAGGATGAGAAAACTTCCAACAAGGTGAAAACCACGACTTAGTACGTTCTTCGTCAAAGAAAACATAAAAGTCTTAACAAATATGCAAAACATTTACAGAGTACTGTAGACTTAAGTCTGCTTTACGATGTGATGAAAGTCAACTGGAATTATGTGGATTCATGGATAAGTTACCTGGCATCAGAATGGCATGAAGGATCATCCCATCATTCAGTCACAGATGGAGGTCCTTGATGTTGTGACAACAGAAAGAGGTAAACTTTACTGCTAGACAGATAACCGCAAATTAAAAGAATACCGGTTTAGGTTGAAATTTAGTTATTTGACTCTCAAGAAAAACAATAAAAATATTAGGTTTTTTTTTATTTCAGCTGTTTCTAAAAGAAATTCTTCAAAATTATTTAAGCACTATAAACTTTTGCAGTGGTCACAAACATGGAATTTTCTAGAAGTGTTTCTAGTTGATTTAAGGTTTTATCTGCATGTTTAGGTCTGTGTGTACTTTCAAAGTGCTAAATACTGCTAAATATAGTAAACAAAAACAGGGTAATTATTTTTTTCAACCTTGAAAACTTTACAGGATAACTATCTCAAAATACATAGATGTACAGGAAAATGGTCCATTGCCCTTTTGGTTGGACAACTTGCTTTTCTGGTATTTCTGTACAATTAAATATCTATTCCTCATAGTATTTAACTCAAGTAGTATGCACTTATCCCCAATTAACCCTGTGGGCTCTGTAAAATAAGACCTTACAGTCCTTTAAAAAACAGAACAGGTTTAAAATTAAGAGTGGATTTTTCAGGAAAATAGCCTGAACAGGACATCAAGCCATTTCTTTGTTCTCTTTGGAGAAAAAGAATCTTTCACACACTTTTTTCTGTATATTTGTCTCCATTTCTTAACATCATCACCATCCCACACAGTTTATTTTCCCAGGTGATGGCACTATACACACTGGCTTCTTCAGATGCTTTATAGGCTTCTGGAATCAGCTCCGCTTTAATTCTTTGTAAGACCATGTGTCTGTGTGTTTACATTTTAAATAAGGTATAATGGGTAAGAAAAAAAATGTGTGTGTGGCATCCATTTCCAAAAATGGATGCCACACACAAAGAATATATTTCCCATACTCACTTTATTAAATACAGAAAAAAATTATATGTAAATACTTCTTCCCCTTGTGATTTGTTTTCTTCAAATGACCATAAATTAGGTAATTGACAATTACAGAAGCTTAATTTAATCAGCTGTTTGTTTATTTGTTTTGTTTTTTTTCCTTTTTTGTTGTTGTTTTTTTAAAAGCCAACATATGCATTTAGTTATTTAGAATTATTGAAAATACAGCAAAAATAATGAAAGCAAGCAAACATTTAAGACACATTTTTATTTTATGGGTGTGGACACACTTCACAATTACAATTCACATGCTGATATTTTAACGCTCAGTGAGGACAGTTTTCATTTGCCAGCGAGGACTGTTTCAAAAGTTGACATGACATTCGTTTACAAGGTAAATGACTACGTAAATGTAGCTCTAATAAGTTTAGCAACAATAAGCTGGTACTGCAACATATTCAGTCCATGAGCCTTCACAGAAGGCATTTCAATAGCTTTACCATGTGGAAGAAGCATCTGTAATATTCAGCTAAAGCATCATGCGGCATCACAGAGCAGTTTTTAAAAAACTATAAAATATTAACTACATGGGTCACGTTTAAGCTTCAGTGGTTGTTCAAACATGAAGCTAAATTCATGCAACAATGAATACAATAACACTTTTCTGATAAGACATAAGCTGTGTTGTTGAAGTGCTTTACTATGAGTAAAATGTATTTTCTTTATAAACAGGTGCAAGAGACATGGAGAGAAGCCCCACGTCTGTCTATCACAGTTAGCTCCTGTGTTGTTATTGTTTTATAAATAAGATTAAGAAGTGTGCAAACTACATCTACTGGCACAAACCACACAAATTCATGATGTCCACACACATTGTACACATCCAGTAGTTTTGTGTTCTCAGGCCTGTATTAGTTTAAATGGGCTGTTCACTATAGCCTATTTACAGCTCAAAAAGGAATATTTATAACTGAGAAGTGAAAAAAATGTTGCAGCGAGAGTTGCATTGACATAATAAGAATTGTTCTGTAACTTTCTTACGATGGTTTCATAGTGGCAAAACTAGAAGAAAACATAAAGTGTGGCTTGAAATTAGTATTTGAAAATGAAGTATAACGTACAGTTGAGCTTTTTTAACATCCAATGCAAAGGTGGAACACACAATCGGTCTCAAGAATGTCTGTCAAAATGTTCTGAGATACTTTTAGCACCGTTTTTGAACAAACAAATACCACATGACAGAAAATAGAAAGCTTTTTCATTATAAAATGACCATAAAAATCATTTTCCTGGTCATTTAAACATAGGGTTAATTATCAAATGTATCAAATTTTATGAGGCGATTTCACTGAATTAATTACCCAGCAATATAGTCTTTTTTACCCTTTTTGTTATATTGGCACAATGGTTACATCAGAAAAGTTTTGCTTTTTGTTTTTTTATAAACAGCATGATGCCTAATAATAATTGCTGATAATAAATTGTAATAAAATACACAGCTTGGGGTACACTAGTACACTGTACATTGTGTTTAAATATACTGTAAAGCACTATGAATTACATTTTATGTATGAAAAGCACTTTATAAATAAAGTTTGATTGATTGATAGTAATAGTAACACAAAATATTATTTCACATATCAGAAGAAGTTTTAAAAGGCCAGAATTTCAGTCCATGTCCAGGTGCATGTGTTGGTATTTAGGTGATTTTTAGGACAGAGGGGTTGGTCCAAGTAGCCACAGCTGGAGCCGTCTCATCAATGTGGTGATCTAAACAGAAATATAGAGATGGTTCACTTTTAGAGGCCATCCGAGGCAGACAACTCTGTGATTTTGTTGCGTACTACAAAATTTGAGACATGCTTCCCCCTTGTGGATAATATGAAAGTCCTACTGTGATGGGTACACTACATCTTATTCTGATGTACTTCCATTTAAGTGTACATACATTGCTCTTCTGACTCACCTTAGTCATCAGTGGGTGGAACACATGAGGATCGCCGTGATCTGCACATTGTTTTCTGTAAAAAAAGATGTAAGAATTAATCATCTTTCAAAGAAAGGTTTTCTATGCAGCTTTTTCAAATGAATTTCATATAATTATTTCTCAATATCTTAAAGTTCCTAAAACATTGTGACTTTAAATAAATAGAAAGGTGTCATTTAAAAAAAGTTAACATTGAATCATATACCTTAGATTTTGAGGGGTTATGTTGGTACCTTTCAAGGAGTAGTGTGTTTTATTATGCTTTTCCATCACAGCTCTGTGTTTTTTACCTTTGTATAGAGACGATGGTGAAGAACAGAGTCAGAAAGCCAAGGATGCCTCAATGATTCGCTTGCTCCCATCCTCCAACTGATGAAAAAATCAATAACATCATCAATAACATCAGCTCAGGTCAGACAAAGACAGAAAGCCATTACCTTTTATTTGTAATGAGAAGTCTTCTGATAAAGTCTTTGGCATCTTCTGAGGTATCCACAAACTCAGGTTCATCAAAGTTCCATTGACAGGCCAAGATGTTGTTTAGAGTTTGGTTATCATCATCACCGAGGAAGGGGCATAGACCGCTCAGACTAAGAGGAAAATAGGGAATCATCAGAATAATATGCGTCTGTATGCACATACATTTGTGTGTTTACTTACAGCATGTAGGTAATGACGCCAAGACTCCACATGTCTGTGTTAAATGACACAAAGTCATAATTGATGACCTCTGGGGCAAGAAACTCTGGTGTGCCAAAATTTACTCTCAGTTTCTCTCTGGGTTTATATCTAGAAGATGATATGAATATGGTTTAAAATGCTTGGAATTTTACATTTTTGAGATTACATTGATCTGTAACAGGAAGAAAAAAATGCTACTTACATCCTGGCAAGACCAAAGTCAATGATCTTTATCTTGTAGGTGACTCTGTTCACACACAGAATGTTTTCTGGCTGGAGGATCAGAAAGAAAAGAAAAACAAAAACTTTACCACCTTAGACCATGCTCATTTTAAAAATGGTGGGAAGGTATGTCTGTTTTTTATTTATCTTTTTCTTTTTATGAAGTTTTTCTGAATTTAGTTACAAGAGTTGTAAATTTTCTGACAAGCATTGTTAGTGCATCTTTCTTACCTTTAGATCAAGATGCAGGATGGACATTTTGTGCATGTGCTGCAGGCCTTCACAGATCTGCCTGATAAACACCACAGCATCCAGCTCCATTAAAGTGTAGTTTTCATCAATAATTCTGTCAAAGAGCTCCCCTCCACCAACACTAATGGTAAAGACAAATGCATAAAAAGCATTACCCAGGCAACCATCAATTTAATTAAATAAATAAATAATTAACTCATGGGTCCACCTAATTTTAGGACAATATCTAAGCTAAATGTTTCAATTATTCTAAATAAAAAATAAACATGAACTGAAAATATAAAAGAAGATCATACTATTCAAGTACAAGGATGATGTCATTCCTTGACTCATAAGCTGCATAGAGCTGGATCAGGTTGGCATGGTCCAGATTATTCATGACCTGGATCTCATTCTTCACCACCTCCTACCAAAAACACAAGCGCAGACAGATGCAGACAAAAACATACAGATGCAAGACACACAAAGACGCAGACATAGACAGGCGAGCACACACACGGACACGATGAGAGGTGTCAGCTGTTCTCTGCTATCAGAGACTATGCATCTTCTCTTCTAGGTTAAATATTTCTCACCTTGGTGAGTAGCCTTGTGTCATTCTAGGAAGTACTAAAAACTGTAACTTGGCCCCTGCTTTTTATATAGTGTCTGGCATCATTTTCATGGGAGTTACTAAAATAAACTAATTCATTGTCATGGCAACGCGTGTCAGGTGCCGTACCTTTTCTTTCTGACTCCTGGCTTTGATGACTTTTGCTGCCAAAGTGAGACCTGATGAGTTCTCAACACATTTGTGTACCTGGCCAAAGCGACCCCTACAAGAGAGGTATAAACAAGAATCCACTTTACTGTGGCTGTACAGTGACAGTCACACACTCTTTCAGTTCAGCTCATATATCCCAGTTCTGTACAAACAGTTCTGAAATAAGACAGTCACTGCAAAGTTTAGATTTACCCATGAAAACTGAAAACCTGATCTTTCCTCAGATGGTAGGGTTTCTGGAGAATGTGGTGTCTAATCTGTTATTTTTTTAAATCTGAGCTGGCCTGCATCTCGTCTTTGAAGATTTGGATTAACACTTAGTGATTAGCTACCAGATGGCATCGAGGATACAGTTTCACATACCAGTCAGCTGTAAAGTAAAAATAACTGCCATGACTCTGGAGTTATGAACCACAGAGGAGAAGGGGGGCTTGGGGGTGGCATACACAATTAAGCTTTAATGGGGAATTGAGAGATTTTTTTTTTACTGTCTTTGATCTGCAATAGATCAGATTGTCATCAGTAGTCAATTTGCTTCTTGTTTCATGGACCTTTGGGGTGAGGTGAAATGTGATACTCACCCACCCAAAACCTCCTGCCAGTTGATGGTGTAGAAGTCCCTGATCTGGTTGGGCTTGGCTGATACCATGCGGTGATTAAAAGGAGCAATGGGAGGAGGCGCAGTGTCTGAAAGTGGGATGGGTAGACAAAAGACAAGATTTGATCTGTTTTGATAAGTTATGGGGAATGTAAGGACATATAAGCAACACTGATAACCAGAAGCTGGAAGGCAGTTAAAAGTACATAAAGCCATCATAATCAAAATAGCACACTATGTACTAGTGTGCTTAAATAAACATCAAGTAGTGGCACAGTTGTTTAGGTGTCACAGAAGAGCAACTTGGCTTTAATTAATTATACATAGTAAAACACACTCCAAGGCTGACAATTTTTAAAACAGTTTGTCCATTTTCTGAACAATTTCGATGTATATATATCAACTCTCCATGTTGTTTGCTTAGATGACTTCACAATGTTTGCTTTTTGTTTGTTTGTTTTATCTTTGGTTTAAAGTTAGTGGTTTATTTAATTGATTCGGGGGGAAGAAACATAAATAAGTTTTAGACAAAAAATGAGAAAAAAAACTTCACCAATTGTTTTGAATCATTCAAAGTGTGAAAAAAATCTGTTGAACTAAGCCTTTAAATTCAGTCTCCACCACAGTGGACAGGATGTTTTCTTATTTATGCATAAGTGTGAATGATTATGTGCAATTCATTAGTAATTCAACCAACACATTGCAATTCAGTGAAGAATAAACTACAGTATTATAAAATTTAATATGTATAATATAATTACTAAGTAAAAGGAAAAGAAAATGAGGCAGCTATGTCTCTGCCAGGGGCAGCAGCATCAGAACCAGAGACTTAAAGAGAATCAACAAACTGATCAATAAAGCTGGTTCTGTGCTTGGAGTAACTCTGGAGCCGCTGGAGCTGATTCATCAAAAAAGATTGTGGCACAAGCTGATGAAGATGATGGAGGATTCTTCACACCCTCTCCACATCACAGTGATGAAACAACAGAGTGTGTTCAGTGAGAGGCTGGTTCAGGTACCGAAGATCATTCCTTCCAGCAGCTATCAGCCTCTAGAACAAAACCCTTAATAATTTATTTTTGTATTTGAAAAAAAAATCTACTACAATTTTGAATTTCCCTCTGGGATTAATAAAGTATTTTTCATTTCACTCTCATTTCATTTCATGTTTTAAAATAAAAGATGTTTAAATGAATACAAGTGGAGAACATACAGACTCCACTGGCCACTGTTCAAACCTCCCAGCTGAGGTTCAAACCAGCAACCTTCTTGCTGTGGGGCTGCAGCGCTAACCACTATCCATCGTGTTGCCACAATCTAGCTTACTGATTTAGCAAAACATCTGTTTAGAAAAAAAATCATCATCACTTATTTCATGCATTCATGGCCTGCAATATTAAAGGCAATAAAACAGACACTTGTGTTTTTTATTTTTCTCTAAATTTTCATCTTTTTGTGTTAGAAATACTGGTTAAAGCCATCACTCCATGTTTTCTAGATCCGATTTATTTACACAAACATCTATTTTAAACATCTTTGGCTATTCCCTGCAGCCGTAACTTTAGTAAAAGACGCTTTCATGGAGATCTCTTGTCTTTGACATTACCCAGAAAAATAATCAACTTTTCTCTCCTCAAACCATCATCAGCTGTGAAGTCAGGTTGTGTGAAAAGTGAAAGAAAACAAAAATTTGCCTTGTTTGTGTGTATTTATCATAAGGATTTTTATCATAAGGATTTTTTATAAGTGATAAAAAGATGACAAATGACAGTGACTAACATTTCACAGGTTTTTTTACCTTTCATTGTTGCCTTGCAAAAACATTCACTGCATTTATTAATATCAGAAAAACTTGAATTATTCAGACAATGAAACTACTACATAGATTTCTTCAGGAAATAACAGAGGTAAGGAAATCCCCTTGTTTGTGCACATACTTTGACATTAACTGATAGGTTGCGACTCACCAATATAGAACCGCTCAACATCATCGTCATCATCCATTTTCACAGCCTCATTTTCTGTGTCGCTTTCCTGTCTCTCCCTCTCCACTCTGTGTTTAAGGTCCAACTGGAATTCGACTCCATCAGCCTTAAAAACAGCCCAGTCTTCAGAATTAAGGTTCTCCTCATCCTCCCTGTCATCATCTCTTTTCCCCTCTTCTTTGTCCACCACCTGGCTCTTTGTGTTTTCCTCCTGGTTCACAATGATCTGGTCCAGCACAATCTCTGGTGTGGAATTTTTGTGGTCATCACTGTGGATAAAAGTTAACAGTATTATCATTTTTTCTGCTGTGTGCCTGCTACACATACCTTTTGGTATCTTTAAGGTCATTTTTCACATAATTTAATTAACTTCTACTTCATATATGCCGAAATAGAGTAACAGATTAAATTTTCTTGGAATAAAATACACTAACTGCCTGACTTTTGCTTTTTAAATAAGATTAAAAATAGCAATACCTGAGAGCAACCACTTCATTTTCATCTTCTAGAGAAAAAGGGGTCTCTGAGACTTCAGCAGCAGAAGTGCTCTCTTCTTGTGTTTCCTCTGGAACTTTGAGCTTCTCTTCCGTCTGTTGATCTAATTCTTCCACATCAGACTTAGTTTCTCTCTCTGGTACTTCTGCTTTTACTTTAGGCTCAACCTCATGCTCATTACCTGACTTTCCATCTTCGTGTTCTCCAACCACAGTCACTTGGGTGTCTTCATGCAGGTAGTCTACCAGGTTGCAAGCAGGGGAATCCGGCAGCTGATCTTTAGGGGACACTCCAGCTTCAAGGTCCAGAGGTGTGAGAGGATGAGCTACTTTATCTGCATTCTCTTTGTTGAGTTTCTGGACCTCTTCAAGAAGGAGAGCCTGCTTTTTCAGGGACATATCTACATGAAGTCCACACAAGAACTAAGATTACTCTTTTGAATCTTTGAATCTGATAATCATTTTTTAATATAAATCCAGAGGTTAGCATGGGGTTAATATAGTTCAATTGGACCTCCTTATCTTGCTTTCTGTAAAAACAAGCTACATATAAATTATAAAAATACATGTAAAAAAGTTTGTCTATTGAAAAATGTGGGTGAAAAATTACTGTTACCATTTTTCTTGATACTTTGTGTCAGCTTTTTAAAACTGGAATAGACACTAAAATGTGTAAAAAGAAAGTGTGAGTTGGTCACTGCACCTGCTGCATCTGGGGGCTTCATCTTCTTTTGAGCTTTCAGACTCCTCTGAGTTGCACTGGCCTTGTCTGTCACATCTTTTTCTTTGTGGTCTTTCAACTATGAAATACAAAAGAAAAACAATGAAGGCAGCAAACTTGAGCATTTACCCAAATCAAATTGCAAATCTTCAAAGAAAGAGAAAAAAACTTGCTGAATGAATGTGAGGGTCATATCTTTGCCTTAACTGGTTAATTTTGCCCAAGATAAATCATTCAGCTATGTAATAGTCCTAAAACTTAAACAGAGGGCCACCATATACATTGCCACATATTCCATTATGTATTTCATTATGCTGTATTTGAATATTCCCAGTAAGTGAATTATAATATATATAAGTAAGAATATTCACAATATAAAACCATCATCTTAAGTGCACAACATAAAACAAAGCACCAGTCTGCATTAAGCCAGAAATGCAAAAGCGCACACATAAAAAGTATTTTTAATAATGCAGTATCAAGTCATTACAATCTAAAAGCATGATAAACCTACAAAGTTTCCACATTTGCGTGAGGCGAGGAAATGCTTTGGTCCATGGGGCTTTATCTTGTGAGAAGAATGTAGAGAACTGCGTTCACATGCAGAGGTTATCTCTTGTTTCCTTTTACTGGCTTTAAAAGAGGTAGTTTTCTAATGAAAAGACAAGATGGAAATGCTTAGTAGGGTTATATGGTTGCACATAGAATGGAAAGCATATATTTTCTTCTGGAAAAAGAGGAAAGGAATGGTCCAAAGACTCAACAGGTAAATGTTGATATCTTGGCTTTATAGGCTCATGTACCACATGAGACTGAGTGAAATGGGGAGTGAAACTTTTAAAAAGTTACATTTTCTTTTAAAAATAAAAGAATACAAACCCGTGCAACACCCACCCCACTAGGAACCCTCAGCTTTTATATAGGCACATTGATTGCATGTCATCGCACACAAACTAGCTTGTATAATGGCATGTCTTTGCTTATTCATGGCTGATGGATTGACGGCAGCAGGACAGTGAATTTATAGCTTATCACTTGTCGCGCTCTGCAATGGAATGTATTGCTGACTCTGAATGGAAAATATTACATGCAACTGAGGGCTGTTGTTCAGATTTCTCAGCTGAGGTTTGGGATACTTCACAAACACATTCTGATCAGGTTAGCATGGAAAAACCTGTCTAGAACATGATGTGGCATACACTCATTTCTGAATGTTATTGTCCGATAAACAGCAGAAGGGATATTTCAAGCAGTGTTTTCCCAGAGACAGTCGTACCATTCAAACTTCTAATAGTGACACAGAGGAATACGTCAGAGGCTGTGTGTTAACATTACATGTTAACAATCTCACACCTCTGGATGTGGAAAAAGATGGAGCAACCATCTGGCAAGCACTCTGAGAACAACAAGAGCCCCTGAAACCTGAGCCCTGAAGATTGATTGATAAATGGTCATGAATACTGAGAGAAATCATCTTTATGTAGTATTTCAGTTAAAACCTTTAACTGGTTCTATCAGTCCAGTTAATGTCAATACACAATAGCCCGAATCTACAGTGACGGTATTTTTCCATGTACGTAATAGACATCATATGACGTTACAACCACTCTAATGAGTCTGCACCATGTTTGTAGCTCGTACTGAGACGTAATCTCTCCAGCTACATATAAGTGACAGGAGCCTGATAATGTCTGTAAGTGCTATCCATGCCTTTGCTGCCAAGAAGCACTTAGTGACCTTTTTATAGAGTCATCATGGCGTCTGCCTAATGATGGAAAATAAAGGCAGAGAAATTAGGTTGGATTTCAAGCTGATTTTTTTTTTTGCCACAAGAAGTCATGTCATCAAAATAGGAAAAAAATTGCAGTTTCAGTGGTTTGTTCATTTTGGATAATCAAACTAGAGAAAACATGTCTGAGTCATTTTGGTTCTTTAAAGACTTTAAAAAAAAAATAAGTAGGCTATTTACTATTTTGCTTTTTTGGGGGATAATTGTGACATAAAGCACTTTGCCCTAACTCCACTGCAATGAACTTGGATATTGGGAATTTGGATAAAGTAAGACTATAGTGCTCATACAAGAGATATGCACATTTGTAAGTGCATTAAAGAGACTAAAGAGAGATGGTGAGAAATTTGACTCATCACAAATTGTCGACACATGCTGAACTGAAAGGAACTTAAAAACTCAACAAACACTGTGATCCTGATAAAAAAAAAAAACAGCAAAGCAGGCCACTCATGTTTCACCCTTGGCCCCCTGCTGGCCCTCACATGTGCTGCCAGCGACCCAATAATGGCATCATACCAGGAAGGCCACTTTACACTCAATGTGGAGAAAGATCAAGAAGTTTAAAACGTGAGTTAAATGCAGATTTTATTTGGCCTATAGGTGTCATATTTATTATGCAGTAGCCACACTTTTTTGTAAATAAACAAATGATTTTATCCTTAAACCAGCAAACCCCAGAGACTGCATATTACTCCACCTCATTATAAAGCCAACACACAAGCCAAGGCCACAGTCATGAGCAAGAGAACTGTTGGTCAGCTTTGATGCAATGATCACAAGCATAAAAGAAGCTTATAACAAATACAAGACTACATGCTCATCAAAGTGGATTATGGGCTGTGACAGCAGCCAGTACTTTAAAGACAAATCTAAATTATGTAGTGAAGCTCACTTGCCAGCTGTGTATTTTTAGCAAGAACAAAAGTCATATCACATTAAAACAAAGTTTACCCAAAATATGATATTGTAACATAAATGTCAGGTTTTCTCACCTTGTCAAGTTTCTTAGTTAATGCATCTGAAGACGATTTCCTCTTAATCGCTTTTCTTCCTTTACTGTCTTTGTGTTTTGAGCCCTTCCGAGCAGCCGGGCCTTTGAACATCATCTCCATAACTTTTGAACTCTTCACCATCTCCCCGATGAAGCCTATCACCTGCTGCATGCTGAGGACCAGCTTTTCCATCCCCTCCAGCTTCAGAGCCTGCTGTTCAGACCGCTGGTTCACCACCGACATTATGGTGCTCATCTCCTGACAGATCTCCCTCACCTCTCGCCCCATCACATGAGTCTGATTCATTACCTTGGGTGGAAAATGGATTTCCTCCTTGTCAACCTTCAAATTCTCCATATCCTGTTCAATGACATCAATGTCCTGAGACATCCCATCTAATCGATTGAGGACCTTTTCTTGAATGTGGATGAGCTTGTCCATCTTGCTGCTTAGAGATTCTATGCGGTTTTGGATCAGGTCAAAGCTTGCACTATTGACCTCTCCGGCTGCGTCTATAACCAAGGAACTCATGGCTTCCAAATGTAAAAAAAATAAAATAAATAAAAATATCACGTTAACACACCAACCAATAATGTCCGCCGTGAAACAGACAAAAATACTATTTCAGAAGTAGTAGCCAGCTCTACAAAAAGAAAAACCAGAGCAACAGAAAATTAATCCAGAAAAATAGTTTAGATCAAAAACCAACAATCAACACATGACCTATCGGACAAAAATATTTTAAACCTGTGAATCATTAAACTCAAGTCAACTAAGCTCTGATTGTTATGAAGCAAACCCTCTGCTTCGCTCCACTTGATATGGTATTAAGAATAGAGTGAGCTGGTGTGCCTAAATGTAAATAGTCGGCCTGCGTCAGCAGGGTTCAAGTGTTTGGGGAGGGGGCTTGGCAATGCTTAGGCTATGAGACACTTAAGAGCCATTAAGTGCTAAGCCCACCTTCGTCATTAGCTTGCTAGGTGTCAAAATGATTACTGTACACAGTTCTACCTCTGTATGTAAGACAAGTAGGAACATGTTCATTGACTTGTCCCATGACTATTTCAGCTGTAAATATAATTAACTCATAACAAATAGACACATGGTTCATCATATTAGATGAAATTCATACACCCAAAAAGGAAGAATTCTTTTATCACATAAGATTTAATAAACAGAAGTGAAATTACAAATTTAAAAGGAGTTATATAAAAATATATGTGGCACCAATGAGTTGCCATTGATATACGTCATGTGGTTTTGTGTGTGTACAGTTGTGAATGTAAGTCATGTTACAATGCAAATTCCCTTCCTATCTCTAGAATGCCAGTAACATCCTCTCAGTGTCAGGGGGAATGAGGAGAAGAGGCCTGAAGTTCCTGGCTTAGGGGGACCTACAGTAAGATGTTTAACCCTCATGCTGAAAGAAGAGATGGGTGACATGAATGATTTATATGATGCTTACTCACTGACAAAAACATCCACAGATAACCTTCCATATGAAAGTAAGAGCTCAATTTATACTGAGGTTGTGTAATATGACCATAATCCAGGTTCCTCCAAGTCAAAATAGAACATGTGGGATATATTAGAAAAACACGTCAGCTCACACAGTATAAACAGACATCAGATGATTTCTTGACAACTTTGCTTTACAAACTTTACAAACTCATTTAGTCCCATAAATTCATGGATGATGGAACTGAGGATGAATCCAGCCTGCTCAAGACACCATAAAATACTTTTGACAACAGGAGCACAGAGTGTAAAGTGGGCCACAGTCACTTCAGCCAAGCCCATTGCAGTCCAGTGACTAAAGCCAAAGTCTGGGCCCATGGGTGTAGCGACCAATGAAGTGAGGTAAGGTAAGGGAAGAAGATGAGTCTACCTGTCAGCTTGGATTTAAAGATGACTCGCTGCACAGGATTGCACATTAATCTCTTTCCTGTGTGCAAAGGAAGTGAGCTGTGCTGTCCAAAACCCTGAGATGTTCCTACACTGTGCCTTTTTGATTTTTTGACATGGGGGGTGTTACTCAAGCAACATGTGTACAACAGAGGGACCAAGTAACTATGACAAGGCAGAAACACGTGGTAGGGAAACCAGCCATCAATCACTTGTGGACAGATACGCTCACACCTGTCTTTAGATGCCAACAGATGATAGACAGTGTAGGTCATTTGCAGGTTGGGGAGCAGGCGAATTGCAAATGAGCACCCACTGTCCATGCCCCTGCAAATTTGAGTGGCTGGCACAGCCACTGTCTGTATGTTCAACTTTATTATTTCTGTGGAACATACAGACAGACATACAGAACTCTTCCATAAAAGAAGACAAATCATTTGTAGCAAACACTTATAAAACAGAAAATTAAACCAATAGATCAAACCGTTAAACTCTAGAATACAAGGCTACTACTATAGTGCATCACTCAGTGCTCCAAGGCAAGATGCATAGTGAGATTGTCAAACCCCACAGGGAAATATAAACAGACCTTTAAGTCTTAGAGGCTTATGACATAAAGCAAATATCAAGTTTATACCCCTCAGACCTCACAGTGATTTTGAAGCCAAAGAAAGTACCAGCATCTTGTCCAGTGGTCAAAGTCCTCTCTTGCTTTCTCTGCCAAGAGCAAGCATGTGCGCTACACGCAAGGTGGCAGCTGAGCAATCTCTACTGCTGCGTGATATAATGTTGTTTAGTTAATGTGACAGCAAAATAATCAGGATGTTTGGCGACAAGTGTCGACTGTAGTAAGGATCAAAACAAAAAGTAGAGAATGAGTCTGTTTTTTTTACATGTTAGTGCATGTAAAAAAGAGTTGGAATTACAGTTGAACTTCAAGAGTGGAAAAAATGCAAAGGTAAATTGATATATGACACAGGGGATAGCTGCTTTAAATAGTGAAACTTTGAACTTTTAATGTCAACATGGAACTTTTGTTGCTCTAATGACTGAAATCAAAACCACTTTATTGGAAGTAATTGAACTCTCATATCAGGAAAAACATAACAGGAACATAACATTTTGCAATGTTTATTACTACCTCTTTGAGGAGAAAATATCTAACTGAAGCTATTGATGTTTATTATTATTTACTAATTATTTGACTTATTGCATATATTATAAAGACATATGATCATTTTTCCAGTGCAGAATGTGACATATTCTGTTTCCAAAAAAATAAGATAAAATAAAACATTGGAGTATGTGAATTTTGTACATTAAAATGACTAATCTTGTCAGAAATGTTAAAAAATTGTAAAATATTTCTGCTGTTTTTAATAAATAACTTAAATAAAAACCATAATATTTTAGATCAACACAAGCCTTTAAATGCTGAAATCTTTTTCTATTTAGAGAACAATTTCTTTTTCTTTTCATCAGAGCATCAACAGTGCTAAAAAGAAAAGTGAATGTTGTGACATACATGACCCATATAGGGTGTTAGTCTGGCACTGAGACACGGGCAGCTGTTAAAAATGGAGTGCCACTGCTTTAACAGAGAACACAATGTCCTGGGGAGCTTGGGGAACGTGTGCTGTGTGGCTACTGTCCAGTCACCTCTGCTGTCTTCACTCACACATTGCCCTGCCTGTCAGGTCTGGCTTGGAAACTTCTAGGCTCAAGTTTGTGCGGCAGCTATGAAACTGAACTCCCCATGCTAATGTCTAAGAAGTTGTCTCTGTTCTTTCCCTGGCATCTCCGGTTTTCTTTTGGCATGTGAACGCAGTGTGTGGCTGCACTTACAGTCTTCTTGGTTCTGTTTATGTAATATAATAAAGCCATGTCAGAGCTTTTTTTTTCCCACCAACACATGCACAATGTTTGAGTCTACAAGTCACACAAGCAAGCTAAAGTGTCAAAATATTTGATAGAAAACCTACAAAGATATGAAATACAGGAAAGCTTATATTTCTACTGAAAGTCGTGGAAAGGTTTGGGACAAAAAATTAGCACAAACTTAATGAACTTGCACCTTATTTGTACATTATTTAGAAAGACTGCTTCTTAAAAAGATAAGAAATCTGGATCTTCTATGGTAGTAATAGATTAAACTTAGTAGTAATATTGCTAATCACAAGCAAAAATCTGAATCTCTTAAAAAAGACTAATTAAAAACAGTATTATTAGTTTAAAACTTATTTTTAAACAACACTACATACAACTAGATAACGTTCTGACTTTAAAGCTCTGTACGTCTGACTTGTTTTGCTACACTGACATTACTAATGGACATTGCTGTAGCACCATTGCTCTGCGGTATTCCTGAGCTGGAAAAACAACCCTGTTTTTTATTTTTCAGCCATGCGACAGCTGGGCTGTGCTTTACAACAGGAATAAAAAGCTAGCAACTCCCCATCAGAATATTGCTTATTCAGCAAAGGAACACAAGGATTATCCAAGTAAAAAACAAAAACATGTAACAGAACAAAACATACATCTAGTAATGTCTGATTTCCTTTTACTGGCCAGAAAAAAATCAAACACATAACCCAGAACAATTTTAGGTCTATGAAGCATTATATGATCTCAGGTGTCAATCTTTTTTTTTTTTTGCTTTTGGTGAAAATCAAATTCACCTCTTTTTGTGTGTGTGTGTGTGTGTGTGCGCGCGAGTATGTTCTGCAATGGTTCAATGATTGTTGCATCAAATTTAAAAAAGAAAAGACTCAAACATCTCATTGAATGTGGAGTTTGTATAAACAAATTACTCTCAAAGAAAGCATGAAAGAAGGTGTTTGATTTACATTCAAGTTCATTTATATTATTGTACTTAAATCCCCTTTAGTAAAATCACTGAACTTCAGAGGGTTTTTTTTTTCCAGATTCCCTATTAACATCAATATGGAAATATAAGAGGTGCTTTGCTCTGAAGATTCCATTAAGGGTGCAAAAGTCAGTGACAAAATTCAAGAAAAGCTTGTTCACATGCTTGTGGCTCTCACACAGTAAATGTCAGTGATGAACTCCTAAATGCCAAGATAGGAATTGGAAACAAGAGAGGGTGAGAGGACTTTAGCTAGTCTCTGAGGTTTACTATCATAACATTAAAGATAACTACACTACATGTCTATTTATAAGCAGTGTTGCATACACAATACTGTTTGTGTATTTACAGCCAGGCATACTTCTCTCAGAGATGTAAGAACTCTAAACTTTAAAGAAGCATAGCTTTACTAGAAACACGTATCTGTTAGACAAACACACTAGAAGGTTGTTTCTGCCTTGACCTGTCAAAGTGTCGGGTCTCTTAAATGAGCATTGTTGTTGTTATTGTGCCCATGAAAAGTGATGCTTCACACCAGCAGTAACTAGACGGCATTAAATCAGAAACACTACACAGTGCTTGTCTAGATCTACCACTAGAGTTCACTGTGTGCCTTTGCAGCAGATTCTCCAGAGCCCTGATAGGACTCATGATTGATCCCTTCAGCTTCTATCCTTAACATACCAGCATCTTAACTGGCACACTCATGTTTCACAGAGATTTACATTACTGCTGAGAGAATAATCCATCATACATTGACTAATCCATTTGGCTCATGAGATAAGAGTGAGTGCTGAACTAAAAACCTACATCAAACATCACTTCATGTTCAAGTGTAGATAAGTGCTCATGATTTTCTGCCTTGGACACAGATTTCTTTTCTGGTGCAAAAGTTCTTCCAGGAGTTTTACATTAGGGATAACACCCAATGAGGTGTCCATTATCAGAAATATGGACGCAGAGGCGATGGACTTCATGGAGGCGACTGTCCTCCACAAAGTCAGTCATTTTCTGATATTGGATACCTCAAAGCCCATTATCCCACTTATACCAGGGTCACCTGCAAGGGAAATAAATACGATTGTGCGTTGTTTTACAGTTAAATAGTATGTTTATCACAAGGAGCTGCTGAGAGGACTATTTATTATCATTGTGACGTTGTGACACATGTGAAGTGTATTCTCCTACTTTCTTAATCTACAGGACAGACGCATTAAACAGTCGCAAAATGTCATTAAGAGTAGTGGCAGTGTAGTTCTCAAAGTTGATGTCCCTGTTTTTCTGAGCCAGAAGGTCTCTTAATGTTTAACTGCACATTTTTTGGTTTTCTTCGTTTTCCTCATCCTTTAAATCATTCAATTCCTTCCATGTCTCTCTCTCTTCTGCTGCATTCGAGTCTTCAAAAGGATCAAATTCACCAAATAGGTTAAAGGAAACTATTTAAAAAAATCTGTCATGTTTTGTTTACTGTGTTGCCAATAATTTAAAACAATGAGGCTATTTGACTGGAACTTCTTTCACAGGTTCTAGCAGCCAGCAAGGATCGAGTATTTACCTGGACTGAGGAATAAACTAAGCTAATGTTGAGTTTATAACCATATGTATATGTATACTCAGTAATGTAACTGAATACTAATATTTACCCATTTCTGCCATAAGAAATAAAAAATAAAGGCCCCAGAATAACACATCTACTGATGATTACAGTTTCTTTAAGGTGCCTTACAGGCAAAAGAGGAAAATTCTCTTAGCTAATAACTAGAGATATTTCAGCAAACCTCTTTAACAAGCACAAACCAGGATTGTGAGAATAAATAACAAGATTTTTCCACTAGTATGAAGCTATAAGTATGCTGATACAGTGTTTTCCTAATAAACCAGAGAGTTATTATTCTTGTTTTGATGTGTTTTGTTTGTTATTTATTGGGGGACTCATTTTACAATATAGGTAGTAAAATATGAGATAAGCAGAATTCTGCTCACAATATGGAGGAAAATACCAAGATGTGCATAGCCCCAATGTGTCAGGTAACACTTAATGATTTTGTGACTGTCCTTTCTTGTAGGACATTTCTATTAGCAGAGATTATCAAGCGACTATTAAAGCAAACTAAAATGCTTTAAACGGCTGTTACCCAACCAGCTGCTTTCAGGTGTTGATAGGTGTTATAGCATAAGTCTGACATTCTGCTTGATGGCCAGCAAGAAATTATAACACTAGTAGCATCTCAGGGGAAAATAGAACATAACTCCAAACACAATAATGCTTTTGCACAGTATAGAGCCTCTTGTGTGCAAAAGACCTGTAATGATGATGAATTTCAGACTACGTAAAATAATTATATGCTAATAGCAAGAAGAGCCAGAACATCCCTTTAATCAACTTTGCAGCAGTATAACCTCAGCATTGCAAAGCAGGCTCGAACGCATCTTATGAAGTTCTTTGGAGATAAAACTTAAAAGAAGTGATGTTAGTGTGTGACATTTCCAGTGGAGTAGATGTGACTACAAAGATGTTATCTCCAAAAGGCAGAACTTATTTTTGTCCATTTGGCAATAAATAAAACCAAACATACTCTGCAAATTTTGATATTTTTAACAGACGGTGTCAGAATACACTCTGGAGCAGAATTAGCTGAGAGTTGACATCTTGTCAGGAACAAGAACTAAACATTATTTAGAATTAAAGAATTAAAAAAAAAACTTAAATAAATAGGTCTTTTAATTAACTCATTTCCAACTTTGTAAATCAAGATTTAACATTTTTAACTTCACAACTCTTGTGGTTTGTTTACAATATTTCATTCATTTCATAAGTTATTATCCAATGTGCATGAGGTTCTAACTTCATAAACAAAAGACTCTCAGCATGGGATGTGTTATCATCCAGAAACACTTTTAACTCATAGTGGTCAAAGCTCTAACAAATAAACAAACCATGCTGAGTACAAAACTCAACATGCTGCCCCTGGATGCTACATTATCAATTCATGTGAAAATAACTTTCCTAATCAACCATTTAAAATAGATTACTTGCTTTATTTTAATACATTCATACAGATTTAAATTTCAAAGCACTTTGGTGCATGCTGTGATTAATCAAGGCAGCTTTAGAAGTGAAGTTAAGAGTATTCTTATCAAAATCTGAAAGATAAGGAATAAACCAAAAAACAACAACATGAACACTACTATAAGAAAGACAGTTTGGGAATTTTCAGGTGATAAAAACTGTGTCACAAAAGAAATGTAAAATACTGAAAACCATGTTTATTGAACCCACATTATCTGCCATTAGTAGGCTTATACTTGGTTCATAAGTTAGCAATTAATATACACGAAAAATGTCAATGTTCTTATTTTAATATTGTAGTGATGTACCACAAATCTGAAATCTGGTAATACCTGATGGGTAGTTGTCCTGTGCCTCCTTCTGTAGCAGAGTAAACCACACAGCCTGCGCCAGAGGTAGGAAACAACCAGACACATGCTGTTGACAAGCCAAATATCCCCCAAAGTGACAAAATTCTCCACAGCTTTCATTTTACTTCTCATCCTTCCTCTACAGCCGTGCTTCGCCTATCTATAAAGGGCCCCTTGGAGCTTAGACAGAAGTTGAGCAGATGACAGTGCCTCCTCGGTGTGAGAACTGCCCAAATGCTGCGTCCCCCACAGCCTCTGTTAATTCAGTCAGCCTTCTACTTCAATCAACACTTTGCAGCCAAATGAAGGGCAGCGTGCCCTCCTGACAAAAGAGTGACAGGTGCCAGCAAAGGCTCTAGGAGAGACAAGCTGTTTTTCTCACCATACTCAGTCCCTTCATTTTCATTACAAAGAAATGAAAAATATTTCATTTCATTGTAGGTCATGTTTGTCCCATTTCCTACACTAAAAAACTATGAATTGTGAAATGCTGGCAAAAAGTGGTGAAAACCTAGAGGATTGCGAAAGGGGGTTTAGTCTCTCTCTAAACACAAACACTTTCAAATAAAGTAATTAAAAGTTTTGCACTCTTTAATTACTGTGGCAAATGTCTCACTTGCTATCATGTGGGAGTTCAACTCCTGCACATAAGCACATTTTAAATAAATAAGCATTTTCATATACTGTTAGCATCCATTTAAATTGTAAATAATTAAATGCAAGTCAGTCCAGAGGTTATTCTCACCACTTAAACCGATCCACTGGCTGTGACTGAGACAAAAACACTAGTCTCAAATGACATTGTAGTGGTGCCCTAATGTTCCAATGGTAACATGTGATTAACAACAACTCTGATGGAGGATATTTTCCCAAAAGAAACAAAATAACGAAGTGAGTTTGAGTTCAAATTTACTTAACAATATTTTTTTTCCTTTTTATTAGCAAATATGAAACGTATTATCAGGGCGTGGCAATAACCACAAAATAAAAAAATAAAAAAAAGTAAATGTTTATACGTGAACCATTAGGTCACGTGACTTAAGGTCGCCATCATTTCGCGGGAATCAACATGGCGAACGAGATGACAACTCCAGCTCCAAACACGCTGCAGTGTCCCGTATGTTTTAAAGACTTCACACCTGTGACAATTAACGGACATCTTGACGTATGTCTCCTGAAGAGTGTGACTGACAGTAGTCCGTCCACAACAGTCCAGAGCGGCCCTCCTGAGAAGAAATGTCGCCTTAGTACGGAACATGCAAACAGATCCGCGTCGAGCTCCTCCTCCTCCTCCTCTACGACTGGGTCAGCGGTTTTCTCTGTGTTTCAGAACAAGGGAAAACCTTCAATGCAAGGCGACCGCAGTACAATGTTTACCAGTAAACAAAGTCCTGCTGTCAGTGCTTTTAGTAAAGGGGTGAAACGGACAATGACAGAGGAGTTTGAAGCAGCAGGCTCAGTGAGACTGCAGAGTCAACGAGCAGCAACTGTGCCACAAACTTTAAAGACAAAGGATATCTCACCACAGCTACCTTTTGCATTAGACAAACCTCTGGCGGAGATTCTAAGACCAAGTACATTGGAAGAATACTTTGGTCAAAATAAAGTTGTTGGCCAGCAAACACTCATCCGGTCACTTCTGGACACGCATGAGATACCATCTTTGATCCTCTGGGGACCACCTGGATGTGGAAAGGTGTGCAGGTGACTGCTGAGATAAATGCAGTGAGATTGCCTCTAACAACAAACACCACTTATTTTCTGTAATTATGAAAGAAATTAATTGCACAAGTAACTGTAGGATGTATATAATTCTAATTGTCCAGACAGTATAAAAAAGTATACAAGTTTACCTGAAAAAAATGGCAGTTTTTGCTTTAATTAAATAAACAAACCAAAAATTAAATAATTAACATATCAGAATTTATCTTATCTTTAATTCATATCAGATGCAAGTCGCTTTGAAGAAAATGTTTGCTAAATTACTGTAGAATTATCTAAAATGGAACTTTATTTTGTTATCTAGTAAGAAGCTGTCATAAATCTATGTTAGTGAATAACTGCATTGATGTTTAGTGTGAATTACTCTGAGATTGTTGTGTGATTTGAGTATTATTGGTAAAGACACAGTGTTGTTTAATTAAATTGGCTTCGAAAAAGGGTTGAAAAATTACCCTTAATAAAATTATAGTGTGGTCAAATATTTCACAAGCCTTCTTTTACCTGTGTTTTCTGTTGGTAAAACTTGAGGTTTTGCTTTCCTTGGTGTCTCAGAAAGCAAATTAAAGTCTTGTTGTTCCTTACCTCTGGTTTCTGTCAGATGAATATAGCGTGTATATGACTTTTTTGACACAATAAGCTCCTGCTGTGGATTGTTCTTCAGCAGCTCATTGTTGGATGTTATCTCACTTAACACTTTAACGCCTGTTCTTGATGAACTTACTGGTTATTTTTTTAATCAGTTGTAAATATTAAAATGCCCAGGTTTACAGGGCTCAGTAAGTTGCATCACTGTTTATGAGTTGGCCTTTCATTACCCACTTTTCTGGTTCGTTTTCCTTCAGACAACCCTAGCCCACATAATTGCCAGCAACAGTAAGAAAAGAGGAACGGCTCGTTTTGTGACGCTGTCGGCCACCAGTGCATCTATCAGTGAAGTGCGAGAGGTGATCAAGCAGGCACAGAATGAGCTCCGACTGTGCAAGAGGAAGACCATCCTGTTCATTGATGAAATTCACCGATTCAATAAATCTCAGCAGGTGGAGTATTGATCTATAAGAAGTGTGCTTTGAACAGACTTTGTATTATTAACTTTAGGTAAAAAATATCCAACCACTGGCCAACACAACTAATGAGGCACAAGGACGTAATCTATGTCATTCTGCTTATTTGTGTCTCTGGAGGAGTTAAATCAAGTCACATTTTTCTACAGGATCAAAAACAAGATTGCTTACATAGACTGGCCTTATTATATCAGTAAAATAAATGCAATACTTATGTTTGCTTCTTAAAAAACACGTAAAGATAACTTCTTTTGAATTGTAGCATTTTGTAGCATCCAATCTTTTTCAATTGTGCCAAATAATCATAAGAAGAAAGTACCGTAGATGCTTTATTAAAGTTACTCGACAGTATTTTTTTTACCTTCAGTTATGGCTTTAGTACATTATGATAGGTTTCTGTGATGTTTTGAGTTATACAGTATAACAGTGAATCCCTGTTTCAGATAACTGAAAGGTACTGGTCTAAATATTTTTTTTATGATGTTATAACAAAAAAATAACTTATCTTGTTTTGTGATGGTGGCATTCAAATGAAAACATGTGTGATCACCTAATGGCTAAGAAAGTAATACAAATGTTAACCCTTTTTCTCTCAACTCTGTGCCTCTGCAGGACACCTTCCTTCCACATGTGGAGTGTGGGACAATAACGCTTATTGGAGCAACCACTGAAAACCCATCCTTCCAGGTGAATGCTGCTCTGCTGAGTAGGTGCAGAGTGCTGGTTCTGGAGAGGCTTTCTGTGGAAGCAATGGGATCGATACTGAACAGAGCTGTGGCCACACTTGGGTTCAGTGTACGAGAACAGGGTCCAGCAAATCCTAAAGATGAATATCAGACCAATGGACATGAGTAAGTGCTCTCCTGTCTTCTTTAACTGAAATGTCACACAACCCTAAAATCCTTTGTGGCGACTAGAAAATTCTCTCTAATCTTGGATTTTATCTGCTATGTTTTGTTTGGGATCAGTAGTCAAAGCTTTTTACAGATATTGAAGTTTTTTTTCTCTACCAAACCAGTTGTAGTCTGTTTCAGAACCAGAACCTAACCCAGAAAGTTGAAACACTAAATAACGACTCTCTCATGGACCAAATGTCAAACTCAGTACGTCTGCTTAGAACAAAATTAAACAATCTCGTCTTCCTGCTTCCTCTTCTTCTTTTGTCTGTGAATGCCTTTGTCTACAACTGATATTTTAATAGTTTTCCAGCAACATTTTTTAGCATTCTTAGGTTTCTTAGGAGTCAACTACCATTTATAGATCTCACTCCAAGTGATATTTAACTCTTGAAAAGGCCAGTTGTTGGAGAGGGTGTTTACAAGCACCAATTGTTGTTTATTACAGTGTTTAGCATGGAGATTGGTGAAATTAAGGCTTCCGTTTACTGGAAAAATGAGTCCGACCAAAATCTTTTATGTTGTTGAAGGTAAGCTGTCTTCCTGCACTGCTGCTATCTGCAGGAATACACAATACTTTGGAATGAAGGTTAAACCAGATCAGCACTTGTATAAAACTGCTTAAAAACTGGCTCAAGTATCTTCCAGAGTAACTAGACTGGAACTGTTGGGTAAAGAAAGGGTAATTGGATGGCTCAACTTATCACTGTGGTTAACTAAACTCCACACCCACTACAAATTAGGTATTGAATACAAATCTAGAAACGGTTTACTTTCAGATGAAGTATGGAAAGCTGAAATAATCATTTCAAGTATTTTATTGATAATGATTTGATACAATACTAGATGGAAACATTATACTATACATATTGTACCAGTCAAAAGTATGAACACACATAATCATTCAAATTTAATTGGCAAGTGTGTCCAAACTTTAGATGTATTATGTTCATTAGAAGACATAATAATACATCAAACCTCAAAAGCACTTTATTGGACACTCACAGATACTTTACAACAACATGAGACAAATCAGAGCAAATGTCATAACATGAATGTGGGTTTTGTTTAATAATGTTTAATAACTATCATAAACTGATACTATTTATCTGATATGTTGTTATTTTTCAGACTGAATATATGCATTGAACAAAAAGCCTTGGACACCATAGCCTACCTTTGTGACGGTGATGCGAGAGCAGGACTGAATGGTCTCCAGTTGGCCGTGCAGGCTCAGGTAAACCTAGCACAGCCAAACCTGTCTGCACAAGACGATACTCCTCATGAGATAGTGGTGACGGAGGAACACGTCAAGGAAGGTCTTCAGAGGTCTCATATTCTCTATGATAAAGCTGGTAAGCTCATTCTGTCCTGTAAAAGTCTCATTCGATAGTTTCAGAAAATGTTTCTGTTCTGTTTCAGTTAAATTGACAGAAACTTATTTTAAGGTTGCCTTCAAAGTGACACAGTGGCCCGTTTTATAATATTGACTATTGGCAGACTCGATGTCTGAGTTGAACGGTGAAGTACTGAATTCTGTAAAGCCTTCATTTGTTCACTGTAAAGAAGTTCAGAACCAGAGATTTGAGATTTTTTTGTTCAAAATGCATTAAACATATTTGGTAAAACATCATCTGTGACCTTACATTTGACCTCTAAAGGTTTGCTGCTGTCATCTTATTTAAAATATAATATCTTGTCAGATTGATCTTTATGGGACTTTCATATTAAATGCCTGAATTGTAGAAGAAAAACAACAATTTGAAAGTTAATATAATTTTTTATGCATCTCTTCTTGCTCACTTTTTTTCCTTTTATTTTTTTAACATGAAATCACCATTCACATAGTTGGTAATACAGTGGTGCCATTTTTTTTAATTTCAGTCGAGCCTGCTGCAGTGCATTCATAAAAACTCTTAGTATATTTGTGTGAGTTTATCACTGTGGCCACTAACTAAATCAGAGGTTGCACATTCTTTGCTGTCTGAGTCACAGCTTCTATCAGCACTATGTTTATTAATAGATGGAGTTTTTAAAATCTGCAGCATGCAGCTTCAGCAGCTCCAATCATCAACACCTATTGCAGCATATCCCTGGATAACTGTCTTTATAAGACACAATATTTCTTGTCCTGACCTGTTACACAAGACTCAGTGGTCCTGAAAGATTGGGATTTACTGTTCTTTGCTTTATTGGGTGATTAAACTGAGTCTCATCTTACCACATGACCTTTATAGAAACAGTTTGTCGCTTTGTTGCACCATAAGTTTTTTTGTGTTTATGAAGCATTTCAAGTCATTGTGTATCATGTAACTTCTATATAATGTCCTGCTTTCTTTGCCACATGGGTTCCTGGCAGGTGAAGAGCATTACAACTGCATCTCAGCGTTACATAAGTCTATGAGAGGCTCTCATGAGAATGCATCTCTCTACTGGCTGGGCCGTATGCTCGAGGGTGGTGAGGATCCGCTCTATGTGGCGCGCAGACTAGTCCGCTTTGCCAGTGAGGATGTGGGTATGTCAAATAAAGTATGTCATATTCCAGAAATGTTTAATAATATTGCCCGTCATTGACATTAAAATACAATATTGGAAAATATCTGGATCGATTTTTCCTTTTTTTTTATGGTAACTTTTACACAACATGCAGCTGCTTGTCTGTATCTACAGACATTAAAGTTGCTGCAAAATAAAGGATCTATCACTCTTGAATAATATTGGTATTGGAAATTAAGAGATGGGCAAAAACCAGTATATTGGTAAAATGGCCATATCAAACATCTCTATTAAATATATATTCTTAAATTTGATGATTATTTGTGATTAGAGATGTAACCTAATATCTGGTTCATTACTGGTGGTGTTGCCTCATTTAAGCTAGAGGGCAGACTTTGACAAAAGATAACTGAATTTATTTGGTCTTTTATCCATTTACTTATTATTTTGTATATCTATCTTTTGTTTATTTAAATATGTACTCATTTATGTACTTAATCTTTTATGTTTACTTTTATTGTTCTTATTGGTTTCAGGTTTATTTTGATTCTGTTTTTACTTTGTAACTGTAGTGTTTTCCTCATGGGGATCCTCCACGTTGGGGGCTGTGTTTTCCTGGACTGCAGGGTTGTTCCTGTGCAGATCGCCCTGGTTGGGTTCATTGGTGGGGTCACACACTGCAGCCCTGGCTGTGGTGTGGACACTGGGCTGCCCTAATCGCTGCCCTACTGTTATGACTCCTTCTGTAGTCTGTGGTTAGACAGTTAGACAGGTCTGAACAGTCATCCAAGATATTATTTCCTCACATCAATGTTGTTCTTCCAATGTTTTATTATTGGTGGTTCAGTTAAAAGGGCTTCATAAGCCCTTTTCAGACCTCGGATACATATTCATAATAATTTGACTTGTCCCTCTGATGTTAACATAGTTAACGATGGTAATATATCTGTATCACTTCAATTAAAGCACAAGTTTCTTCAGGAAGAACAGGCATGCACAGCAGCAGGGAGTTTTCTGGCATCTGCTCTTGAGAGCTTGAGTGTTAGCATAAAAAGGGTCTGGATCTTGCTGGTATGCTTACAGCACATATATTATTTAGGGAGAAAGTTTTGTTTTAGTTTGCAGTGCAAGTGCAGATTCCACTCAAATACCAGTAGCTGCTGCAGCATTTATTATTCTACTCCTTGGTGTTTTAAAGCTGATCTGTAAGAATACAGTAGTCACGATTTTTGGTAAGAAAATCAACTGGTATGTCAGATTTCTGACTGAAAGTTAACATATCTGGCCTACAAATAAAAATTAGCTATATTTTCAGTAATAATCTTATTTATTCACACTCTTGCCAGTTTTTGTGATATTAGATTAGTTTCACACATCTGAACTGAAACACAATCAACTTGGATGAGACTCCAATCCTGGTTCAGAGTTGAACTGCTGAGGCAAATAAATGCTGCATTTATTAAACTGATTAAGCTGAAAACCTTTTGTGAGGTTTTTTTTTTTATATATATACAAATGCTTTCAGGGCAAATGTCTACAATTACGTTACTCTTTGCAGAAACCAGTACACCCTGGACCAGGGGTGAGCAATTCTGGTCCTCGAGGGCCGCAGTCCTGGAAGTGTTAGGACTTTCTCTGCTGAAACACACCTGAATCAAATCAGTGCGTAATTAGCAGACTTGTGTAGAGTGTGATGTTAAGTGCTGCACAAGTCTGCTAATTAAGTTTGATGTGGATCAGGTGTCCACCCCTGCCCTGGACTGATTGTTAAACAAAACATTTAATGTGAAGGAAACATTTTCTATTGTTTTTTACTGGTGTGTCTTGTGTGTGGTGTTGTGTCTCGCCAGGTCTAGCAGATCCCTCTGCCCTTCCTCAGGCTGTATCTGCTTTCCAAGCTTGTCATTTTATTGGGATGCCTGAATGTGAGGTAGGCTCACTTGCCCAGTCATTAGTTGTTTTGTAATGTTTAGTCATTCTTCTTTTTCATTCCTTGTTTTCCCCCATTTGTATCAGGTGATCCTTGCTCAGTGTGTCGTGTACATGGCACGAGCGCCCAAGTCTGTGGAGGTCTATAAAGCCTATGCCAATGTGAAGGCATGTTTAAGAAACCACAAAGGCCCCCTTCCTCCTGTCCCCTTGCACCTCCGCAACGCTCCCACCAGACTCATGAAACAGCTGGGCTATGCTGATGGCTACAAATACAACCCAGCTTTCAGTGGTCCTGTAGAGCAGGAGTACCTACCCGAGGAGCTACGGGGAGTTGACTTTTTCTCCTGGATGACCTCGGATCCATGAGAATTATAAAGTATAAATCTAAAACCAAGGCCCAATAGTAATACTTAACTCAAGGTTCAAAATGGCAGTAATGATCCTACCTTATACATTTTTATTCCCTCATTATTCACTAAATAAATAAAGTGCGATCATCTAATTAATGTACATTCAGATCGGTAAAATATTTTTCCTAAATTAAATTTCTTCTAGATACATTGATGTCAGAACTTAATTCAGATACAGTGAAAATGCTTTTTTCTTTCAATTAAAGTAATTTCAACTGTTTTCTTACATTTTGTTTCTTTTTTATGAAACTGTATTTTCTTTAATCTGTTTAGATTTTAAAAAACAAGTCAGGTGTAATACAATAAATGTTTATTGCTCAGTCTCTTCACCCGTTATGAAAACGGCCTCCATGTTTGGCCATTGTCTGCAAAGAAAAATTACATAATTAACTTATCACACTTTACAAAGCACATCCTGTGTATTCTTTATGTAAAATGAATGCTTCTGGGTTCTCGGGTCACCTCACTGATCCAGGGGATGAAAGAAGCCACGCGAGTAAAGACTGTGGGTTTTTTAGGAGTATTGCATCCACGCCCATCTACAAAGCTAGTGACTCCTTCAACATACCATCTGCCATCACTGCCCTGACCGTTCAGAGGACCACCAGAGTCACCCTGCAGTTTCAAGCAAAGCAAATAAATTACTGAACGCAGTTCTTTCAATGAAACTATTAAATTGAGTTCTCTTATTGTTTCTCACATGGCATGCTGACTTGCTTTCTCCTCCCGCGCAGACCATTGTTGTCTTAGCCGAGCTGCCCCACCAGTCACTTTGACTACAGACACTGTGACCTACCACAGGAAGCAATGCCTGCTGTAATGTAGTTGCCCGGGGACCCCCAGCTGAAAAGACATTTTATGGTAATAATAAAACAGAATGATATTCATTACAACTTCAAGATTTTACGCAATTCCATATACTGAAATATACAACGACACCTAACAAGAAGTGAGTATTGGGATTATCACTTACAGTAAAGACGACCCCAGCCTGTGATGTAACAAGGCTGGTTGTGGGTGAGAGTAGCTCCATGTTGTGGCAGGCAAGCAGGCTGAACCTTATCATTGAGAATGGCACTCTTCTCCAGTTTAAGCAGGGCAATGTCATTCCTATATAACAGACCGACGCCATAAATAAGTTTTTAAGTGTAAAGCCCATTCTTTCTTCACATGTTTATCTAGGACGTGAAAAAATGGATCAGCTGCTTTTTTCACAAGGACTAAAAGGTATATTTATATTTCATAGCAGACCCGCAAGTGCAGCTTACCCACAAGACACACAGTTGTCATTCCATTTGGGATGAAGGAACATTTTTGCCACCTTAATTAACTGTTCAGGTCCTTCTTCTTTGTTCATATCATGTTCAGCGAGAACCACCTGATATGTGTGAAATCTGGACAGAAAAACAACATAAAGAAAATGTTTAATTATGCAATCATTCAAATACATCCTGTCATTTGTACTTTTAAACTGCAGCTAAATGCCACAAAAAACTGTTACGTGATACAATGTGCAGCAGTCAAGACCCAGTCAGGAGCAATAAGTGTTGCACCACAAGTGGGGAAGAAGGATTCCAACGAAGCCTAAAAGTTCAGGAAAAACTTACTTCAATAATCTACTGGTTTTACTTTATTATACATGCAGTTTTATCAGTGAACAGGTTAATGTCAAGAACTAAAAACATCTTAACCACTGAAAATGCAAAAAATAAATACTTTGTCCTAAACTTAATATTCCCAGTAGTTTTTATGCTGGTTTACCTGCCATGGCCAGCTGTATGGACGAGCTTCCTCACCATTCACCACACGGTCAGTGTTGGGCTGATAACTAGGCACCCCACATCCAGATACTATAACACAGTTAAGAGACAAAAACAAGTATAGGAAGTGTGAAAGCACTAATGAGTAAAAAAAAGTCATGACAAAAATAAGCTTGTGTGAAATTAAATAGTTGCTGTTGCCTTTTAAAAAATGATCAGGTGTTTATTGTGAACTTACCAGCTGTGACAGCCAGCAGGAGGGTGAGTGCCTGTTCCATCTTTTGTTTGTTCAAAAGAACTCACTTTTTAAGCAGAGTTATTTATAGTAGACCAGAAAGAGTCTGGGAGTTTTTCCTCATACTCCAGGTGGCAGTACTGCCCAAAACTAAATGTGAACAACTAAAATTAGCGATTAACAGACTTTGATACATATAAAACTAAAACTTTACTAATATAATCAATAAAGGTGGAGCAAATATTGTGATATACCAGATTGTAATGAAGTATGAAGACAAATTGTGATTACCTTTGGATTTGCAGTGGAATTAGTTAAGTTTTTTATAGGAATCTTTTGAAATACATCAAGTTTCATCAGTAAATGTCTTTGTAAGTGTTCTACTTTAAGGAAAAATGTATGCATACATGGGATAAGTGAATAAGCCAAATGGGTATAGGACACTGTGGAGTCAAAGAATACTTTGACTACAGTCTTTGTTTGATTTCCCCATTAACATTATGTATTATTACATTTAAATGCCAAGAAAAAAAACACAATAAATACAAGAAAAACTGCAAAATGACTCAAAACAGAGACACCACTGCAAAAAGATTCAAACACCTCCATAAAAGCAGCCTTAAAGACAATTATAACTTGCACCTTGTTACTTCAAAAAATTGAATTACTGCAATTTGTTGTAGCAATTTCATACATATGCTTCTCATATTAATTAGCTCATATGTGAGTTTCATCCTCTGACATTATGCTGAATATGTCAGAGGATGAAACTCACATATGAACTAATTAATATGAGAAGCATATGTGAGTTTCATCCTCTGACATATTCAGCATATGTATGAAATCGCTACAACAAATTCCTATTTATGGGCTGTACTAAATATGCCCTGAAAATTCTTCAGCTGATCCAAAATGTTGCAGCGAGGCTTCCGATGGGAACTAAGTAATCATACTTCTCCAGTTTTACCTTCCCTTCACTGCATTGATGTTAAAACGATATGACAGTATTGACATCATTCACATTTTTCTCCTTTTTTCTCCAGATCTTCCTGGATAAAAGTTTCAGTGCATATTGGTCTGTCTTTCCTAACCTCTCCACCCAAACCAGTGGAGGCAGATAGCTGCCCTCCTTTAGGTTCTGCCAGAGGTTTACCTTCCTGTTAAAAGAGAATTCTCCTTTTCACTTTCATCTTGTGCATTCTAAGAATAGGAGATTGGATTTATTGCAATCTGTTGGTTTCCTTTAGCTAGTCTGAAAATGATTATTTAACTTTAAATAAAATAATTAAGTGAAAAAAATGACAGCTGCACAGTGGATTAGTTATTAGCACTGTGGCCTCAGTCACCACAGGTTGCTGGTTCGAGCTTTGGCCTGAGCTGAGAGGAGGTTCAAACAGTATCTTTTCTCCCCATGAATGCAGGTTCTCTCTGTGTTCTCCGGCTTCCTCTTATCATTCAAAAACATGCATGTTAGGTTATGGTCCCTAAGAGTCAGTGTGAGCTTGAGTAGTTTATTGTCTCTATATGTTGGCCTTGTGATGAACTGGTGACCTGTCCAGGGTACCCTGCCACATCCCTGGCATATGCTTCAGCAATTAGACCCCAATCCTAGAAATATGAATGTATAGAAAATGAATGAATGAAGATGTAATAACAACTTCAACTCTGTTTCAAGTGTTTAAAGAGAGACATGTGACCCATAGCATTTTCTTCATTGTGTATGTCGTTCACTACATAAGATAAAAATGTCAGGTTTCAGACGTCTATCAACCTAATGATTGGCAGAAAATAATAAATTAAAATAACTGTACGCTGATGTACAGGTTAGAGAGCATCTGTACTGTTGTTTTCGTTGTTTCCGATCGAGGTTATTTTGGTGGCTTTCAAACACGTTCATACAAAGTCCTAATTTCCACCATTAGGGGTCGCTGTGACACACGTTGTTTACTACTACGGAGCAAAGAAAGAGAAGAAGAATTTGTAGTTTAAAGATGGCGCTACCCGGGGTTCTACTCGTGCGAATAAGAGCGCTGTGCAATCTTGCCACATGCGTTCATATTAAAAGAAAAATAGCGTTTACTTGTAGAGGAGAAAAACGGGGATATGGAACAACAGCTCGAAGCTTTCGGGAACACGGCACGCCATATTTACATAAAAAACGAGGTAAGCGAAAAACGCCGGTTAGCTTACCTTTAGCAAAGAGGTGACAGCTCTGACCAGAAGCTGTAATCACAAGGACATTGGTCTGGTTTTAGCCCACCATTCCATCTAATGTTTTGTTCTGTATGTATTATGTTGGCTGGGCAATCTATGGATGACCCGTCTATGTGTCTGACGTTTATTTACCAGTATGTTTTTTTATATTTGTTTTTATTGATTAGGCAACATTAACACAAACCTCTTGAAGGAGTTTCCAGAACCCAAAAGTCTACTGAACGACACAATTTCCCGGTCACTGGGAGTGGGCGATCTTTCCCAGCTTATCCAGTACAGCTGCACAGAACAATCCGGAATCAAGGTCAGAAGAGTCATGATGATGGGGCACTTCTTGACTCACACTCCCACAGCTCGTGGAGCCCCCACCTTCCCATACCCACGCTCCTTTTCACTATACTTTTATGATGTTTGTGTTCCTGCAGAAAGCTACTGTCACACTGCTGTGGCCCTGCAAGATTGAAGAGCAGGGTTATGCTTCCAAAAAGATTGATGCAGAGCGATTTGCTGCTGCAGCTGCTTGTCTCAAGCTTAGAGTAAGCCGATGTAATAAAAATTACACATATTTGAACATTTTCTTACCTATATGGAGATGTTATCTTTTGCCCTTCTGTCTGTGTGTAGGAAATGGGAGTTATTGGTCCAAATAATCAGCTCCCTAAAAGAAGAGCTGGCCATAGGAGAGAAGGACACCATTCCCCCATTTATGATTGTGAGGAAGACTGCTGGACAGATAAGGATGTGACCAGAACTAGAGCAGAGGAACAGTCTCCTTTCAAAGAGGACTCCTCCAAAGTCTCTGAAGCTTTTTCCATCTTTCCTCAACCTAAGGCTCTCCTGACAAGGATCATTCAGGTGGCTACATCATCCAACAGAATCAAGGTATCTAGATGTCTTCCTCTTTTGCAATCCTAACTTATAACTTTTAATCCCCTAAATTCATGCTATTACCCTGTAATGTATTACTTCAGGAGTTAATACAGTTCAGAACAACTGGAGGGAAGCTAAAGAAGTGTGAACTGACTCTGCTTTGGCCTGAGGAGATGACATTTACAGCCACAGCGAGCACCCGAGTGATGGCAGAGAAAAAGGCTGCAGTGCTCGCCTGCCTAAAGCTAAAGGTGAAGAGAGATTTGTTAAACCACTGTGCCTTTTACCAACATGTCAGAATGGTGTCAAAATTAGTTTCATACTGTCTGGAGCAGGAACTGGAGCTGTTGGATAAAGACAACAAACCACTAACTCATGCTAAGTATCATCAAGAGAAGGTGAAGGAGGCTGGAGAGAGGGAGCGACGTCCACTTACACTGGATATCCCAGAATACCTGGAGCAAAACATGAGCCAGTATCTTTCACAGGTTAGTTCTTGTCCCATAGTGTGTGTTTGTTCCTTATTTTAACATGTAAGGTTAAAATGATAGTTGTACGTATTGACTAGATGTCTTTTCCACAGTACCCAGTAGTAACAGAGGTTCAGAAACTATGGGAGGAGGAAGAGGCAAGAGGACAGCAGACGGTAAATTATGAGGAAGAGGACGAGGATGATTTTGTAGTCGACACCATCACTGGCAGGCCGTACAGGCCTTTGTCTGAACAGCAGGCTCAGCAGCTCAGCCTGTATCTGCAGATGAAATGGGAAAGGGCAAACCCTGGACTGGGCGTGCGGCTGCCAGTCGATGACCACCGTCAGCACGTCGTCTCGGCTGTGCAATCCTCTCGGGTGGTTGTGATTGCTGGTGAAACAGGGTGTGGTAAAACTACACGGATCCCTCGCTTTGTGCTGGAAGAACATGTGAAATGTGGAGAAGGCGCAGGATGCAATATCCTGGTGACGCAGCCTCGGCGGATCAGCGCTGTGTCAGTGGCCCATCGTGTTGCTCATGAAATGGGTCCAGCACTGAAACACTGTGTGGGATATCAGGTATGTTGGCAATTATCACTTAATAAGGTTTTAGTTTCTCTAAAGTAAAAAAATATATATATTTGTGTATTTGAGTCATCTTTCTTGTACTCAAACACAGACTTGTGCTTTAGATAACTGTTTGCTTCCACTTTTGTTCTGATACTTTTTAGTCTTGATGGTAAAACTTTTTTTAAAGGAAAATTTGAGAAATTGGCTGAAATTGTTTTTGAAATATGTATTTTAAATTAAATAAATGGCCTTCTGTGAGCAAAACAAATTCATTGCATGTTAACTAGCTAGCTGCCAAAGAGACCTATCCAAATCCCTTCGTTTATTCCCAAAGTTTTTAGCAGTTTTGCAATGTCTGTAAGTCCCAGAACTTACTAAAAAATGAGCTAAAATACTTAAACCCCAGTGAGTATAGGCCTCTCTGCTATAACAATGTCTGATACCCAATGTGTTAAGGCAGTGTCTGCTAAACTGTGTTATATGAAGAAGGTATTCATATCCTGTTTTTGCAAACCAGAAAAGTTTTCATAGATGATCTGCAGGCAAATCCCTTTAGTAAATGACATCACATTGATCTGATATCAATGATACCAAATGAATACATTTCTCTACATACTTTTCTCTATACAGGTGAGACTTGAGAGCCGACCTCCGGAGCAGAGTGGAGGAGCCATGCTCTTTCTGACAGTGGGTGTCTTGCTGAAGAAGCTACAGTCGAACCCAACTCTGAAAGGAGTCAGTCATGTTTTGGTGGATGAGGTCCATGAAAGAGACATAAACACAGACCTGCTGTTGGCCTTACTGCGCTCAAGCTTAAAAGAGAACCCTGACCTTCGAGTTGTGCTTATGAGTGCGACTGGTGATAATCAGAGGCTGGCTGAATACTTTGGAGGCTGCCCCATTGTAAAGGTACCAGGCTTCATGCATCCAGTACAAGACAGATTCTTGGAGGATGTGCTGAGAGAAATGGGATGCCCACCAGCTCGAATCCAAGAGCGAGTGGTGACAAACATGAAGGTGAAACACAAATCTCTAAGACTTATTAGGTTTTTTTCTGAATCTGATGAGTTTACATCATCCAATCTTGTTGTAGGAAGGGTCAGATGAGGCCTCACCAGATATAGACTTAATTGTGGATGTTCTGGAGCACATTGACAGAAATGGAGAGCCAGGTAACTAACACACTACTCAACAATGATATCTTACTGCGTCTTAAAAATTTGGCCTGAGTTTATTCCTTTTCTTTGCCCTTCATTCTGTAGGTGCAGTGCTGTGTTTCCTTCCTGGGTGGCAGGACATCAAAGCAGTTCAAGAGAAACTTGAGGAAAAACCACACTTTTCCTCAGGCTTACACATGATCCTGCCATGTAAGAAAGGACAGCTCCACCACCGATCTTGTTATCCTGGCATTATAACTTCTTAATTTCTTCCATTTTCATTTTAGTGCACTCTAGCTTGTCAGTGGCTGACCAACAGGCTGTGTTCCAGAGACCCAAAGCGAACCAGAGAAAGATTGTACTCACCACCAACATTGCTGAGACCTCCATTACAATAGATGACATTGTTCATGTGGTGGATGCAGGAACACACAAAGAACAGAATTATGACCAAAGGACGAAGGTTAGTTAATTAATTTTCCATTATGTTGTTAACAAGACATAAACAAAAGTAAAATCTTTTGCTTTATAATAAAACTATTCAATCCAACTGGTTATCAAGGTCTCCTGTCTGGACACAGTTTGGATATCTCGCTCTAATGTTACACAAAGAAAAGGCAGAGCAGGACGTTGTCAGCCAGGAAAGTCTTACCACCTGTTCCCAAGGAAACGGCTGGAATCGATGACTCCTTTCCCCGTTCCTGAGATCCTTCGTACTCCACTTGAGAGTTTGGTAGTTCAGGCTAAAATCCATAGTCCCAACTGCAAGGTACTAAATTGCTACATTGCCATTAAAACTTTATTTTTTAAGTAAATGCATATGAAGTTGGTGCTAAAATGTATAATTCATCTTTTATGTGTAGGCTGTAGATTTCTTATCCCAAGTGTTGGACAGTCCAGAGCAAGAAGCGGTGAGAGACGCTGTCCGGAACTTACAAGAGATCGGTGAGTGACCCAATAGCTCAGAGGACTGACATAAAACTATTTATTAAATGTTTATAAATGTCAGTGTAGGTAGGATTAAATTTACCACATTGTTTTCATTGACAGGAGTTCTGGACAAAACGGAAACCTTAACTCCGTTAGGAGAGCGTGTTGCCTTAATGTCATGTGACCCTCGGCTTGGAAAAGTCCTGGTCCTGAGTAGCCTCTTCAGATGTGTTCTGCCCATGTTGTCTGTAGCTGCTTGTCTAACGAGAGACCCCTTTCACAACAGCCTGCAGAACCGAACACTTGTTAACAAGGTGGGATTTCTATTCTAAAAGTCCAACATTATCAAAACTTGCTTATATTTTAATATCCTTTTTAAGGTTTAAATTATTAAAAGGGACAAATGTTTGCAGTTAAAGTAAAGTTTTTGCTATCCTGTCATCCTTTTGTCCATGTTGTCAGTTTTTCAAAATGGCTTGATTAGGGGTTAATGGAACTGGTGCTGTACTAACCAGCTAAATTATTCGGTTGTAATCTAAATGTGTATTTACAAATACAAACTTTTTTTTTTTTTACAGACAGGTAAAATTAATTAAATTGACTTGAATTTTCTTTTGATCATTTCTATTCAGGCCAAAGAAGCTCTGAGTGGCTCAAGCTACAGCGACTATCTGGTGTTCAGTAGAGCTGTTTTAGGATGGCGGAGACTTCAGCAGGAGGGCAACAGAGAGCACAGAGACGAGTATTTGGACAAACACGCACTGTCTAAAGCCAGTCTCCGATTCATCAATGGTTTGTCAGACTCACTTGAATTTACAGTCTGTTGAAATGTGTGTTTTGTTTTTTTAATACATTTAAAGATAATTCCTGATCTTGGTTAATCCTATGGCAGGTCTCATCTCTCAGTTCAGTGAGAACCTGCAGGAAGCGGGACTGGTCTCTCGTGCTAGTGAATGTCAACGTCACACTTCTGTATACAATGAGCACAGCACTAAAGATGAGTTGCTGAAAGCTGTGCTGCTGGCTGGAATGTATCCAAACCTCATTCAGGTACATGCAACATCTCAAAGTAGCCAAAGTGCAGTTTATTTTCAGTAATGTTTATATGGGATGAAATATGTGCTACAGTAGTTTAAGTATCTACTATTCCCCCACTGTAAATGATCATTTGGTAAGATAGGTATTAATTAGCATTTTTTAATATTTGTTTTATAGTAACTTTATGAAACTACATGGCACCTACCTATGTTTCCCAACTTACTGTGTTTTGAAGGTGAAAAAAGGTGTTGTGACCAAAGGGGGGCGCTTTCGTCCTAATAGTTTATCTTTTCGCACTCTCAGTGGACCAGTGCTGCTTCATCGCTCTTCAGTGAACAGGTTTGAGCATGCTCAGAAAGTCCTCTGCAAAAGTATCAACTTGCGTAATGTGCAAAACGATTTCATGTTGGGGTTTTTTTCCTGCTGCAGGGGAAAAGATCTCCCCAGTCGGTGGTTGACATTTTTCAGTGCAGTTAAGTCTAACGAGAACGTCTTCATCAGAGACTCTTCAGTGGTCCATCCACTTGCACTGCTGCTCCTCACAGACTGTGACATCACAGAGACAGGTAGCGTATTGTTGTTGTCTACTATGTTAATGACACAGATCCTGTTCTGTTTGTGGAAGATCATGTTGTTTGTGTGTGTGTGCATCTGGTAAACTACTATTGTTCCTGCTGAAAACAGCTTTAAAATTTGAGGGGGCAAAAGTGTTTATACATAGCAAATCTAATCATGTTAGGCTGTGTAATAAAAAATGCAGCAAGTTGGTCTTGCTATTATTAGTTTGGGAAATGTAGGACGTATTTCATTAGACTGCAATGTTAAAACACATGTTCTTTAAACAGTCTTAATTTGTTAAGAAACCATAAAAAACAAATGCCTTGTCTACATCACAGCACAACACAAAGGTCAGATTTGGGTCAATGCTGCCTGTGGGTTCCTTCCTGTGGTTATTAATCACAGCTGTTTGGTGTTGACATGATTTTTTTCTGTATCTCTAGTGGGATTTTTGATGGTTGATAATAGGTGATTGTGGTGGGTTTTTCAATGTAAAAAAAAAGTATTGATTTTTTTTTTTAGACCTAAATGTTGTTTTTCCTATCTTAGTGTATGATGACAGAGTGGAAGTGTCATTCCCCGGACGCTCGTTGGTACGCTGTGAGCTGCCAGTTAAGACGTGGGAGCTGCTGTGGGAAATTCGTACTTCCATTCAGACCATGCTGTACCGGAAACTTCACGATCCCAGCGGTGCAAATGTTTCTCAGGATGGAAAGCTCATCTCTTTAGTCGTAGAGCTGCTCAGTGAGTCAAATCCAGTTCTTAACAATGAAAGCAGAGAAAGTGAGGTGGACTGAAAAGTACTGTTCTCTACATCTGCATGTCGACCAGCTTCCTGGTACAGAAGAACCAAAGAGCAAGTTTTTTTGTTTGTTTGTTTTTAAAGCACTTTTTGAGTAATGTCATTTGTTAATGTAAGTTAATCAGGAACTGTTTCATAGAGCAGGAATCTACAGTGGACTGTTGGACTGCTGCTTTGCTCTTAATAAACTGTCAAACTCGATGTAGTGTGAGGAAATTTGTCATTTTTTATTATGTAATTTTTTCATTTTACTGATTGCTTTAATTGTTTTCTGGAAAGCAGAATTTGGACTTTATTCTAAAGAGTAAATGCAATTGAACTAGCCTGTAAATAACAGCATATTGTAATATTCTGTAATAAAAATTGTAATAAAAATGTCTTGTGAACATGAGACAGAGGTTAATCTTTATTGACTCCAATCACAGAAAATCTAACTTTGTTTTTAGGAGAAATCCTTCATAAACTTCATATGAAAGTTGGTCAGGCGCCTCAGTAATTCCTCCATTAGTTTTTGAGTGGTCATGATGCAAATTCTGCAGAGACAAAAAAAAATGGCCGTGGGATATCTCAAACATAAATGTAGTATTGAAAATGAATAAAAAAAGTAAAATATAGTCCTGTTATATATTCGATGATAAAACGATGCATATTCATATATTTAATCACATAGCATCAATAAAAAAATATATACTATATATATATAATATAATAATAATTTATACTGTGTGTGTATATATATATATAATTATTTATAGAAGAGATATTTATTGAAATTAATATCTTTAAAACAAACCACACACATTTGAGGGAAAAAATACTCTATGTATCAAAATCCAGGAACTTAATTTCTATATTATTAATAAAGCAGACTCAAACCTGATGTGATAGGTCCCTTCCTTTTGCCCGTACTCATAACCAGGACTGGTCATCACCCCGGCTTCCTCTAGCAGTCTGACACAATAAAATGTGTCTGGTTGCAGTCCTTCTTCCTAAAATAACCAATAAAACACTAAACATTTTCATTTTGACTGCTTTCCTATACGTCATCATATTAAACTATTTAGGGTATACTTTATTCTTTCTAATACTACTCTGACCTTGGCTTTCTGAATGGCTTTAGGTGGAAGATGCACTCTCGGGAATGCAAATGCTCCTCCTTCCACTGGTTGGCAACTGAAACCAGGAAGGCTGTTGACAACCTCACAGGCTTTCTTCACATTTTGAGTTAGCGTGGCCCTGATCTGTTCTGTCTCCTGCACAGGACAGAATAATCTTGCTAAAAGAATGGGCAATTTCACTGGACAGACAACAAACTGTTGAATTTATCAGCTCTCACCTGATGATAAAGTAGGTGTGAGGGGTCTCCTTGCTGTGGAGGGTGTGTCATCAGATCCAAGGCAATCTGCGCCAAGACTGGTGCGCAGGTATCCGTGGAGAATAGACTGTAGATGTATTTCATAACAGCAGGGTCCAAGTTTATGAGATCAACGTATCCACCACGCAAACCACACCTGTTGGAAGAAGCTTAATAAAGCACCTTAATGGCTAATGCAGCTAATTGTCATAGTTTGTTTAAAAATAAAATTCCATTACGATTATTTAAAATACTGTTTTTAGCACCAGAAAGTAATGTTTAATGTTTTATAACATATGTGATTTTGTGTGTTAAAGATAGAATTAGTCTTTCAGATGAAAGGCTTCACTTTAGCCCAACTATAAAGTTTTAAATACTCTTACGTGAATAACCTTCCTGCTCGCTATAATACTTTAAAATACGTTCATTGTTTAATCCTTGCTTTTGAATGTTAAATTTGGGATTTACAAATTATCTGTTCAGTTTCTGACACACTTCAGATACACAGGAATGAAAACTTACTCCCCCATGAAGCCTTTGGATGCTGAGTGGAAGGAAGCCAGCTCCACTGTCTCTGAAAAAGGAGGCCCCATCTCTGCCAGAACTCTTTTATAAGACACAAACTTGTTTTCCCCATAAACACAGTCCTGATACACCTGAGGAGGAACCGTTCTATCTGTAATCTGATTTACACAGACGGGTACATTCATGGTTCACAATATGGTTGTATAGATTGTGATAACGCGAGCAGTTCACCTCATCAGCCAGAAGTACGAGCCTCTTCTCTGAAACAAACTGGATCACATCCTGCATTGATTTTTTGCTTTGAACAAGACCTACAGGCAACAAGGCAAGCCAATTACCAAATGAAATGTCCTTTTAAACACAAAGAAATACCTAAATTACCCTCCTGCTGTTTGTACTGCACCACCTGCAGGGTTTCCAGGGTTGATGACATACAGAGCAACAGGATTGCAGACTCCCTTTGCTAACTCCAGTGCTCGGTGTAGCTCCTCCACCTTAAGCGCCCAACCCTGCTCCTCACTGAGATAGTAGGGGATGACCACTGCTCCCTGTTGCATGATGGACAAAGTGGTAGTAGCGTGGCAGGGCACTGGGGCCAACACGCCTGTTCTGGGTGAAGCTTCAGCATTCACCAAGATGTTGAGAATGTTCTAATGATCACAGTGAAATACAAAATGCGTTAACTTGATAATCAGCACTAAAAAGAGATCATATATAGTGTCAGTGATGTTACCGTAAGTGCCCACTGGGAGCCTGGACAGATGTAAATGTTTTCAGGATTAGATGGAACCCCACCGTCTCGTCGTGTTATGAATTCAGAGATTCTTTGGACTATTTTCGGTATACCAGCTGTTGCTGTATATGAACCTGAAGAAATATCAAAGATGTGAAATTCACACATGGATTAATAAGCAAATTTGCAATGAAAGAGTTGAAAGGGTTAAATGAAAGGGTTTTTACATTATATATGTGGTACTGTGCTCCTTTCTTTATACATATCTGCTTAGATCATTTTTACCAAGGGCCTTAGTTTGTTATGCATATGGCTTGTCCATCCATTTGTTGTCTATGCCCATTTATTTCAAATCAGGATTGTAGGGGAGCTGGAGCCTATCCCATTTGCTATCAGGGTACACCCTTGACCAGGGGTTGTGGTTTCTTCTGGAAATGTCACATTGAGCCATTCTAAGTTACTGTTGATATAATGAATGTCCACATGTCAGGAGGCTTTTTAGGTGGGTGAGTCCTCCAATTATGATTCAGGTAAAGGTAGTTAACAGAAGTGGTGAAAGCTAAGCTAAAGTTTAGAATACCAGGGAAACTTTCCGAAAGAACTGCTTGTTGGAAGCCTGCTCTGATGTAGTCCATGCATTTTGCCCCTGTGCAATCATGCAATTAAAAAAAATATTTATCGGTTTTTATTTTCCTTTAATTATTGCAACAAGTGTAGGGTAAAAAGTGTAGGGTAAAAATAAGCCCAGCTAATTTAATGAGCACATGTCTTCAGCTAGTTTCTCGAGCTTACGTTGCAAATGGTGACACAGACAACATTTCACTGAGAGAGAAAAGACTGGATTTTGTTTAACACAAGTCAATTCTGAAAGTAAACATTAAACAGTGTAAAAAATGACAGGGTCACCTCCAGGGCTGAAAACTAAAGGTTGCAGTACTCCAACCTATTAATCGTTAATTATTGTCATTGTGGATTCAATTGAATGCAGGATTATCAGAGAACATGATCTTTTGCAAGAAAAATGGGAACAAATTCTCAAACAAGAACTAAAAGACTCACTACAAAAAGCATTTACAAGTTGTAATATGTGTCAAAGAGAATGTTACTGAGAACACGAGACTCCTTTCTTTCTTTTTTTTTAGGTTTTGCTATCTTAAAGCAGAATAGAGAGAAAACCAGAAAAAAAACTAAACAGAAATGCTGACCAATAATGCCCAAATTTTTACATATAAATTATTCTTATATCTATTAAAAAGAACAGTCTAATAAAACATATACATTAGTTCTATCCACACATGAGTTAAAAAATGAGTTAGGACCTTTATCATATATTTGGTATGTGGAACTACAATGTTTTCAATGTATTTGCAGAGGCTCTAGATATATTTTCATCATACCACCACATAAATAGCACCTACCTACACTCCCTCCATCACATGTCCCCAACAGCCTCTGAGCTCTCTGTCTGACATCCACTGGAAGTTTATCACTATCCATAAGCTTGGGGTAAAGACAAGCAGCAAGAACCTGTGAGACAGTAAACAACAGATGTTTCTACCAAAACAAATAGAACAAACATTCAAAGCTATTATGAAGCTCAAATTACCTGTCTGACAAATGTCAGAGGTTTCAAACCTGCCCTGTGTGAGTCTCCCCATGAGACATCTATCACCTCCTTGTAAGGCTTATTCACCCCCTATGGACAAGTGAGTTGAAAACACACATGACAATACAGATGACAAAATTGACTTCACAAGGTAAAGACAAGGGAAAAAAATATCATATTACAGCTCCTTCATTATTACTGTTGATCTTGACCTGTCTGAGCTCTTCCTTAATCCGGTTTGTCCGTCTGGCCAGCAAAGAATATTCTAACTGCTTCATGTTTTTCACATTTGAGCTGATCTCCTGCATCAGAGACATTTTCTTGATTTGTCTTCACTCTAACTGCTGAGATGCCTGAACTGTTCAGGTTAGTTTCTCAGTGGAAAAAAGGGAAATTAAAATTCTAGTTAAAGATACACATGGAAGAAATGTGGTAATATGTTTCATATTAACAGACAGTGCTACCTACTGTATGATTTACTGTTAACTGGGTTAACTGCTTTGTTATATGTTAACATGGTCTTGCCATTGCTTAATAAGACAAACTGCATGCGTCTTATCTCAACGGGACAGTAAAAATCAATTAACTGTGGAATATTTTCAAATATGTAATAATAGTATCCTGAGGAAGATTAAAAGTCATATTAAATCTATTACATTTTAACTGGTCTAAAATTAATTTAGATTTAACCACAGTTTATTGATTTATAAATTTTATATTAAACAGATAAACATATTTACTCCAAATAAGTTTTTATAAAGCAAAAACAACTGTTATTGTTTAGAAACAGGAATCTGTGAAGATTGCTTCTACCTTACAAGTTTACAACATCTCACCACAAATACCAAAGTACAAATGTAAAAAAAAGGAAAAACATGGAGTTATTACATAGTAGTTAAATAAAACTGGGGTTACTTACTATAATCATTCATCAAGGGTTTACACAATTTACATATATAAATCAGTTACAGTGGCACCCATCATTCATTGGCTGCTGCTGCTCATTAATCATTGTCTTATGTAAATAGCTCATTGTATTTCTGTTCTGTTTTATTCTGTTCCTGTTCACTCTAAATTACACCATGTTTGATGTTTTTCTGTGACTTGAATGTAGCTGGGTGCTTTAAAAGATCTTTATCAAATGTTTTATCCTAGAAATAAAAAAACCTCACAGAGACCATGTAATTAAGTTTACAATTAAAGTATTATGACAATTTAAGTATAAATTAGATAATACATATGCAGATAGTTTCCAATAATTTTTTTTAATGGGGTCAAACCAAGCTCATTAATTCAGTGACTAAAACAACAATAACAATGCTGAATGAAACATTTGCCAGTCCATCACAGAGCCAACACAACCAGACACACACACATTCACTCCCAAGGAGGATTTCAAAAGGCCAATCAACCTAACATGCATGTTTTAGGACGGTGGGAGGAAACTGGAGAGAGAACACATACTATAACAATAATAATAATAATAATAATAATAATAATAATAATAATAATAATAATAATAATAATAATAATAATAATAATAATAATACATTTTGTATACAGGTCATAACTTAGCACTTTATTAATTTATTTATATTACATTGAATTATTTTTCATTCATAAAAAGGAATAGAACATGTGTAATAGATAAATGAGCATAACATATCGATAGATAACTAAAAAATACTTTTAGGAATGCACTCGATATTCTAATTTAAACTGTATTTATACTGTGAGATTGAAAGACTTCCGCGCTCAGTTTCTCAACGGACATAAATAACAGACGTACTTCATTACTTCCTGTTTTGTTTTTCTTTCGCTCCTGGTGTTTTTGGGTTGGATAGAAATGGGAACAAATGCGCGGCGAAGAGATGACCACAGTCTCCCCGTGAACAAATGTGATATTTCAAAACATCGGCGGAATTTATAGACTCAACAGCTGAAGTCGGCGGCAGCAACGACCCTCTCTCCGCTCCTGGCGACATGGCACTCAGCTCGGGCGGCTGGGCTCCTCCAGCTACGGTCCCTGCCTCGTCCCAACAGGCTGCACGCGGCGGCCCTGTGCCGAGTGCTTACTGCAGTACTGTTCTCATGTCTGTACGTGTTTCGGTGTCCCATTCTGGGATCCGACCCCTGTGCCTCCCGGGAGCAGGCAGCGAGGCTTTGCGTCTACAACTCAGCATGGACCCGAGCCGGGCCGGAGAGTTCCGACTGGCGCTGCGAGATACGAGCGGAAACCGCAGTGTGGTGAGATTTAACGCACACCTGTGTTATTGAAAGAAGTATCGCAGTTAGCTGTTGTGGTGTATTTATAAGGATTCCCCGCATTAAATCATAAACATCTTTTATACAGATATGGGCCTGTGCTGTACACGCCATATTTAGACTTCCAGCCACGCATATTTATAATGAGGCTTATGCATTTGAGACAGGCTGTCTGTTGAGTTACCATCAGTTTATTCTCAACTTTCTTATAATGCCATTGGGTAATCCAACTTCTTTAATATATCTTTAATATATCTTAACACAACTTTGACACAAACAATATTAATCTGATTCATACCTTTGCCTCAGAAACTCTTCTACTGATGAAAGGTGGTAGATCATTCTAAGATGAGCAAAGGTAAATTTAAGTTTGGCCTTTTTAAATTTATAGATGTTTACGGACATAAATACAGCCTTATTTCCAGTTGAAAAAGATGCTTCTAGACTCACCTTCAGCTTCATTGATAAATATAATCTCAGTAAAACAAACTCTGAGAGAAATTGGTGCCTAAATCAGTTTTTTTAAGAAATCCTCAGTCATCTTTTAATCAATTCACTAAGGTGAATTGATATGTATCAATATGTGTCAATATGTATCAGTCTCAATGATACAGCCTACAGAAAACTTTTCTCTGAAAGATATTTTTATTAAAAAAGACACCCCTACACAACATAAGTAATTTAAAATAACTTTAATACACTTTAACTTTAGTACTTTAGTGCATAAAAGTTTTTCTTAATGTTTTATTTCTTCGATAGTTGTACACTAATGACACTTCAGGGCCCTTTGCATATTTCCTGATGTGGTTTACAGATGTGAAGATTATACTTTGGCCAGGTCATACTTAGAAATGCTTTGTATGTTTGAGCGAGACCTTTGAAACTATGCAACTCTGTAAGTAAACTACACATGAATTATTTCTGCATTTATACAAAGCTGTTGAATATCTGTTATTTGATTCATTATTTTTGCTCTAGCTTATGTAATAACATTGGATTGAACCAGAACCAAAAATAAAGCATAATACTCAGGCATTGTTATGATCTGATCAAAGATCAGTGGAGTCAAGCAGGGAGATGTAAGTTTACTCCAGAAGTGTCGGGTTAAAAAAGCAACCGTACCTCTTCTGGTCTTAATCTTTTTGTCTGCTTGGACCGACACTGACCCTTGTTTGTTGTTTTGATGACTGATTGGGATGCGTGATGTGGGTAATGCATTTTGAAGTCACTAAAATTGTCTGAAATCTTGATAGCAAAGCACTAAGAGGAAGAACTCTTAACGTTTGCTTTTCTCTTCCCTACTCAGACTCTGCCAGTTCAGAGACTGCACTTGTATCTTTACCCTGAATTAATGTGAATATTGATCGAACATTAAACTTGCATTTTGGGGTTTTTGTTGGAAAGATAGATGGTGCACAGGCTTAATTTAAAAATGCTATGAATAGCAGCTCCGTTTTCTGCAACGTTGATTCTCTTTTACAGCATTTCCCAACATCATTGAATGCAAAAGATATTTCATGAAATGAACTTATGTATAGCGTTTACATTCAGCCTAAGTATGGACACTTGATAATGATCTTTACCTTAATTTGCACTTTGGATGGCTCAACACATCCAAACTCCACGCTCAGATCTGTCCCTTGCTGCTAAGTTCGCTGCATAACGTCTCCCTAGTCTCAAGTACTGATTTTCTTTTTCATCTCAAAGCCAGACAGATTTCCCCCAGACGACAGAGATGCTTCCTGATTTGCATGGTTTTACTTTGATCAGGATTTCTTTTAGATCATCTGTAAGATTTTTGTAGTCATTTCAGCAGATCCAGATACTCTGTCTGGCAGGAGGCAATTCCCTTTTTGCTGCCTTTGTCTCCAGATGACAGACTTCAAGTGTTCTTAAGTTCCCTCTGTTGCAGCAGCAAATAAGAGAAAACAGATTATGTAAAAGAAACTTTTCTGCTGCCAGATTTACTCCCTGGTGACAGTCTGTGTCAGTAAAGATCTCGCACGTCGACCATATTCTGGGTGAATATTTCCTTCTCTTCTGCAAAGTGTAGTTCACTTCCCATCACCTTTTTTCCAAGTTCATGTTGAGTTTAATGAATATGAAAAAGTTTGCAGTGTCCCATCCTGGATTTACAGATTATGAAAGGTTGCCTTTTGTGGATCAAATCCCAACCATTTGCAATTATTTATTGTTCTAACTTGAATAAATAATGTTTTGAGAGATGGCTGTTGTAAATGTTTAATGAAATTGTAATAATTATTAGTTGATGTTTTAGATTAAGTTGTATTTGCTTTTATATCACATGAATTTAGGACAGATTAGCCTCATTTCGTGTTATACCTTCAGTTCATTGCAGAGTTTGACTTGCGCTCGGTGCAGTATGAGGTCAGATCCTCTCGTTGCCATGAGATGCGTCTTGTTGCTCCACCTCATGACTGCATCCGCTTCAACTTCCGCTGTGACAGAGAGGCTGAGGAGTGGGCCACTGTGGTGATGTCGTCTCTAAGAGAGGCACACAGAGGTTAGTCTACCACCTGCTTTTTGCTTTATTTTTCTTTAACCCTATATATTGTTTTTGCAAACTTGATGGAGCCAACTTGAACATTTTGGAAGATATTAAAAAGGGATTTGTGTCGTAGTGAAACAAAACGCATTAATATTGCTACATAGAGTCATTAGTTTAACAGGTGGTGATAATGACATCCTTAATAAGGCTGGGCGATATGACCAAAATCTCATATCACTATATAGCTCAATTTATATCTTCATAGCGATATACATCACAATATATACATTTTCTTTTGTAATATCAATTAATATAGTTTATATGAAATTGCAATGTAGAAATACAGTTAGAAATGTATACGAAACAAGTGCAAAGGTAGTATCTAATGAATATTTATTTTATTTAGACATTTTTCCCAAGCAAGACAAAAGATCCGCCACAAGTTTGTTGGTTTGTGTTGGGCGATCATCTTTTAGATCATTACCCTGCTCTGAAACATGTCTGTCCTCGTTTTCTTTCATGTTTGTTAATGCAGCGTGCAAGGGCATGCCTTAAAGCACTTCTTAAATAAAAAGCATTTTAATGTCTTCAGAGAGATTTTGTAGTAGCATTGCCAGAAGAATCTATAATCTTAAAACATTTATATTAAACTGATTTATAGATCAGTGTTACGGTGACGGTTCACGGCTCCTGGAAGAAATGCTGACATTATGAGTGTGTTTGCAGCAGGTTGTTTTAAAGCACTTTAATTAGATTTTCTCTCATCACTGTTCTCGGCAGTTGCAAATATGAACTCGTGTGAATCGGATGGTAAGCTGAACAGTGCATCAGCAGCAGCGACGGAGCAGTGTTCAGCTACGTTGCCACTCTGTGGTGAGTATTTCGGTGTATTTACACACAGCCTTGCTTTCTCTGCTCACATGCTTCATGCTTGGATTGATTTTCAGAGGAGCTGTGCTTGGAGCTGGCCAGGGCGATCGAGGCCGGCGACACTCGAGCTGCTTCCCAACACGCGTCACAGCTGGCTCGACAGAAAGCAGTGCTGTCGATACAGCTATCCCAAAAAAACTACGCTGATGGAGAAGTCGGGTGAGAAATAAAGAGGGCCTGTCTGTCTTAAAATGCTTTTCAGGTGACTGTGTGGATTATTGTGCAATGGCATATCTGTGTTTTAGTTTATCTGTGGTGGTGGAGGACGCTTCATCGTCCTGTTGTGTCACAGTGAAAGTCTTTCCCTTCATGACCGTGGCTGCACTCAAGCAACAGGTGAGGAAACCTTCAGCTAATGAAAGCTTAGCTAGTGGTGAAATGTATTCACTAACTTTCACAACTGTTTTTGTTTCAGGTGTTTCTCGAGTACGGCTTCCATCCTCGCGTGCAGCGCTGGGTAATCGGTCAGTGCTTGTGCACCGAGCCGAGGTCTCTGGCTTCCTACGGGGTGCAGAAGGATGGCGATACGGCGTACTTGTACTTGATCTCTGCGCGACAAGCCCGTATTACACGGCAGCTGTTCCAGCAGGACCTGGAGAGCGCATTCCTCGCCCCACCTCTCCCCCCAGGCAATGGTCCGTCATCCCAAGACTGGAGGGGTTACAGCACCCTACCTTCAAAGCTTTCCCACAACAATCACGGTGAGTTAAACAAGCCTGTATTTTTTGGTTTTATGACACATATTGTTTGTCTGTGTCGGCCTACTTCATCCCTGCTGAGTCCAACAGTTGCTGCATTGACTTCCTGATTGATTTGACAGTTTACTTCGTCATTTTATACATTTCTAAATGATCGTATGAGCTTCCGATTTATCTTTAAACTTGTGCGCTATCACAGAACTTACAGCAAAGCCTTTGAATACTTAAAATTTTGATTAGTTTTTTATGATTGTATGTCTGCATTTGTTTGTTTAGTGTTGGTTTATTAATCGTAGTAACTCCGTCTGGGTGGTCCCTGTTGTGGAGCCCTCTTTGGTCATGGGTGGGCTGGATTCCAGTATAAATGTAACTATATTAACTCAACTTTTAGATTAGTTACAATAACAAGTGATTCCAGTTTATCTGGGAGGGGTGAATGGGATGGGTGTGTTTTTATATGGTTTTGTTATGTGCTGTACTTTTGTGTGGGAAGGCTTGTTTTATTTTCATATGCAGAAATTGTTGTGTGATGTAAAGCACTTTGTGTTGCTCCCTGCAGGAAAAATGCTTTGTGAATAAAATAAACTGCAAACATACTTCCTTCCTCTGCAGGCTCAGAGCAGGTGAGGCTGCTGATATGCAGTGTGGTCATCCTACTGGATTTCAGCCACTTACAAAACAATATCTTCAAACATTTGAACTCGATGAAGATGTAACTGATTTAAACTGGTGCTGCTTAAAAAAAAACTTCCAGCATAGTGAGCTAGAAAAACTACAAACCAGTGAAAGTATTTTAGGGCAAGCTGCTCTTTGCCGACCTGTGAGTCAAATCATTGTGTTGAATATTATACTTAAGATGGACATTTTCCAAAGCAAAGATAACAAGCGGGACATCAGATGTTTGTGTCAAATTTCCAAACTGTAGGAAAGTACTGCTTGGATAATGATACGTCTGCAGCACGAGTTCTGAAGATGTAGCCTGCACTTTATTCACTATTCTGTTTGTTCATCATTACAGAACACAAGTTTATTTACTGCTAAATAAATTTAACATAACTGGAAAATGGGATTTAAAAAGTCAAGATAGGAGAAGCTTAAAAAATGCTAAACCCTATATTGCAATTTCTGAATCTTTAGAAGATTCTGGACAAAAGCAACAAACATGGTGGTGACACCCCTACACACACACACACACACACATACAATAAAAACCCAACATGTTTTTATTTTTATGATAATGGGCCATTTCCATAATATGGGGGAGAAATGGTATACTAAATACTCAGAGGAAATATCAGAATATTATAAACTGAAAGATTTGATGAAAACAGATTTCAAAGCAGGATCTTTGTGTGTCATCTTCACTGATTCCACCAGGTACAGGTGGAGGGAGTGATAGACCTGCTGACATCAAAGATGTTCTTGACATTGAGAAGCTGCAGCTCAGTGATCATACCAACAAAGCCAGTAAAACACAGGTATGTGATCTCTTTGGTTAGAGTATGACCATGTCTGAGCTTTCCAGGTGAATAATAGATGTAACTCTAAATGAATCTTCTCACATCCCAGCAGACAGAGTGGGCTTGTCCTTCATGCACTTTTATCAACAAGCTGTCTCGTCCCGGCTGCGAGATCTGTGCTACAGCCAGACCCGACACGCAGAGCTGTATCCAACAGGTAATGCAAGATAAACACCAATCAGTACATTTGATGCGCTCCTCTCAAAGTTGTCTCCACAGTGATAGTCTTTTTCATCCTCACATGAAGGACAAAGGAAGGCGAGAGGATCGTGGAGAGGCCGGTTTAAGCAGCAGCTGACTGCCCGTCATCGCTCTCTGGAATTAATCATACTCACCTCCATACATATGTACACACACACACTGTGAGGCGGCTAATTCTGCCACAGTTATGAAGAAAAAATACTCACACAAAGACAGTCGAGTGCACTGAGAGTCCTCTGACAGCTGGCTGCTGAAGACTGGAAGCAGTGTAGCATGACGCAGAGCCGCACCGGTCGAGGCTCACGCGCTGAACTGCTGACACAGCTTTGTCTGCTAACATGACCATGACATACATATGTATTTGGACCTCTTTGCTATTTATTTTACAGGATTTGTGCGTGTGTGTGTGGCACAAACACAGTCTATTTATTTTAGAGGAGAGGTGATACAATTTCTTTCAGCTGAAGGGGAGTGATGGTCATCCTCAGTGTCTGCCAACTGTGAACTTACAAAAGAGGCGAGCATGGTGCAACACCCTGGTCTGTCGGTGTGTCGTCTACGTTGTTGGTGCCAAAGTAATAATGGAAGTATAAAGACAAGGAAAGTAAATGTGGCTTAGTGGAGGAGGAATGTGTTTACAGGGTTGTCAACTGTGTTAATTTTAAAAAAATGTATTTAGTGTATAATTTTTAACAATGTATTTGATGTACAATTCAGTAAATGTTTTAACTATATTCAGTTTCCTTTGAGTTGAGACAGCAAAGGAATGATTGGTTTTCATTGCATAATCTAATGATAAAGTAAAGAATCTCTGTCTGCACATCTGGTCGTCACTTTATCTCAAATTCTTATTTGGTTTAACCCAAAGAAGTGCCTATAAACAACCTGAATATAGCACTTAAAATGTGTATTCTGTCTAAAAGATGTGATTTATTGGCGTGATTTAATATAGGGGGGCAGTGGATTGCATGTGTTGCATATTTTTAGCATAGCAGTGCAAATTCTCTGATATCATCTTAACCGATCTGAAATTTGGCTGGCATTAAATTCAGAAAGAACATTCAGCTTTTGGGTACAATTTCAGGAAATTTACTCGTACTACACAGATTTTATATCATAACTGTGGGACATCCTAAGTGGTGCTCATTCCTTCATCCAAAAAAATCGAACACTGGTGGGTGTACCACGTCAAATGTCAGGGTTTCAGTAGCTTATCATTTACGAGTTGTCTTGTGTCAAAATATTCAGTAAATAATATGAACGAAGGGCTGTTTAAGTACAAGTCACCATGAAACTGAGGCGTTAGGAAGTCTATTTACAGTTCAGACACTTCTTTTGTGTATTTTGAGGTTATTCACCTTATTAAGACAACAGCGTGTTGTGAAATAAGAACTTTGACATTCAACAGCCTACATGTGCAATGAAATGGTTAGAAAAGATTTTTTCTGGTACATTCTGACATCGTACAGAAAGCCAAAGTTTCTCAACCTTTTTTGAGTAGCGTGTATGCTCTTTTACATGAACTTTCACTTAAATCTGTCCATTTAGTTGCTGATATCATTCATAGCACTACTACCTCTTGAAAGATCTTGAAATGTCTAAAATGAAAACATTTTATACAGTGAATCCAAAAAGTATTTCATCTTAATATTTATTTTGGCAGTTATAAATAAATGTAAAAAAAAAACCATGAAAATGTTTAAACATAGTTCTAAAAAAAGAAACATGGTACTGCATTGCTGTTCTTTATGTGCCACAAGTCCACTTAAACTTTCTCCCCAACCTTACTTAAATTAAAATCTTTCCTCTCCTTTACGCGTTTATCATTCTCAGAGTGATGTAAAGTACAAACAATCGATTTTGCTCAGTTTAAAACTGTTTTAAATCACTTCTGTGTTTCAGTTGGTTTAACTGTTAGTGCTTCACATTCCTCTAGCACAGATGGACCTGAGATCCTCTTAGAGGGTGGCTGTAAACGCAAAAGCCTTCGTTGAACCTGCAGACTACTTCCAAAAGAGGATGTTCCAGAAAAGAAGCCAGCATGGATAGATGAGCAATGCAATAAGAGGGTACACCAGAGATCCATACAGGCTGTGGTCCAAAATGCCCTGTGAAATGACTGAAAGGTACAGCAGCCAGCCATCTTGGAAGTTGACTGGCATTTCCTGCAACTCCTGGAAGAAGAAGACTGAAAAGAGGAGTGTGCAGGCAGGGCTGAGTATGACCAGGACGAAAGCTGACAGAACTCTGAGGACAAATGAGAACAATGGGGTTTTGTTTTAGTGAGACTGAACCGTGGCATTTCAGAATAATAAAATCTGCAGTGATATTACTTGGGCACATGGGGTGTGATGAAAGCAGCAACAGGCACCAGGGTGATAGCCAGGATGAAGCCCAGGGAAAAGTTGATGAGGGCGGTGCAACCCAGCAGCACAGCCAGATACAGGACAGCAACAAGCTTCAGCACCCTCCAACCCTGTTCTGTACCCTCACCGGAGAGCAATCTGCAACACAAGACAAGTGGCTTACTTCTGCAATACAGCAGCCCCCCTTTTATCTGCAATGCAAACTGTTCAAGTAGGAGTCAATTACTTTAAAGCTTATGGTTATATATCTACGACAGCATACTGGGGCCACAGAAAATCAAAAGTAAACAAAATATGAGCTGTTTGGGGAGTGGTTGGACCCTTCAGAGAAAGCACATACGTTTCAGTGATTATGTCTATAAAACTATGAGTACATCAATAACAGTGTTAGGACTGTTGATTGTCCCATAGGTTCCTGTTTTCAAGATCTGGTATCTCTGCTCCCTGATGTGGTTTGAAGCTGTATTTTTCTAGCTAAGATTTGGGAGACTGGATTTTTTAAGAGAAAGCTATAAATGAATGTGGACATAAACATGAAATACCATTTAAAATAGCAGCTTAGAATATCAAAACCACTTTGCAATCTTTGGGTTTGCCCCCACTGCATGCAAGTTGAACCGATTTCTAAATCAGATAAGACAAACCGTCTGCACTATTATTTGTATGTGATGTCATTGCGTGTGTGGCTTGATGAGGTATTTCCAGCTTAACCTGTACAGGAACCAACAACTGTCATACAACACAGTAGTGAGCAGGTCTACAGCAGTGGTGGGAACTATGGCCCTCCCTCTTCCAACACACCAGATTCAATTGAATGAATCAGTTACAGATCTTGATAAGCTGTTTGATCCATTTGATTTGATTCAGATGTGCAGGAGCAGGGATGCATGGAAAACCTGCAGGATTCAACAGGATTGGACCAGGGCTCCCACCTCTGGTCTACAGGGTTATCCTAATTGCTTAACTTTGTCAAAGTAAGCAAAAACAGTGAACTAGCTATAAAGATCAATTCAGAATAACATTTTTATAAACACTCCCAATCCTGTCTGGATTTCATTTAACCTTAAAAAGATGCTTTTTTGTTGTCTAGGCTTTCTTGCCTCAATCCAAATAAAATTGGGTTATGACAAGCGGAAGGAAAATGACCTCCTGAGAACGTGAAACTACCTGTTAGTGTTATGAGGCAATGCCAATCCTGCTGTGTAAATAGCAATGGCTGTCAAGACAACCGCCTCAGTCTCAGAAACTGGGAAGTGTTCGACAGCCATCTCCTGAAAACGGATTGGTAGCACGTACAGAGCTGCTCCAGTCAGGTGGCTGATCACCAGAGGAGTGAGCACAGAGAGCACTCCTGGACTGGACTGTTGGAAGAAGGCAGAGAAGATTAGATATATCCTCTTTAAGAAGATGGTATAATTTTTCATGTTTTTATTTGTATCTGACCTGCTCAATATCAATAATTCCATCCTCAGTTCTGGGTGGTGGAGTTGAGAGTTGGACCCAAAGATCTAAGGCCTAGATCACAGTTAAGTGAACAGTTTCTGCTCAAGTATATTTCTATAACATGTTTGCAATGGCCAACGCTGCATAAGTTAGAACAATAAAAAAAAAAAATGCATCAAATAAATACAGCAAATTAGATTGAGGGATAAAAACTGTTGAAAATAATGCATAAAATAATAAGAACAATTGCTATGAATGATCAACTCTACATTTAATCCATCATAACCAGTGTCAGTTGTCCTGCTTAACATTTTAAGTCATAAAAACTATTAAAAGGTCAGGATACACGAAGCAGCAGGATAAGGGCGAGGAGGCCAAAGGCTGGCATGTAGTATCCAATAGAAACAAAATGGGAGAGTGATGGCATGAGGTAGAAGAAATAGGACTGGTGGAGACGCTCCAGGAGGTTGTTTAGTTTACGATACATTCCTTCCAGCAGCCTAAAAGTAATAAAAAGTACTAATTATAACACACGGCTCATCACATTTAAAATTTAGACTAAAAAAATAAACACAAGTAACTTGTTCTAACCTGCCAATGGTGGTGGTGTCAGTCTTATACTGGCGGAAACTGTTGATGCCTTTGATGGTAGCAGCCTCAATGTGATAGCGCAGAAACAGACCGTGGTCTCCCCAAGGCCGCCCGCTGGCCTGCTTCATTACCATTAGCATCATTGTCTGAACTGCATGGCTGTAGCCAGAAACACTGTCCCAGTCATTCCTCTGCAGCTACAGACACAGCAAAATAAAAGCTCATCTCCCTTCATCTGCTGATGAAACACATGCGATGATTTTACAAGTCTTTACCTTGCCCTGGATAGTGCAAAGCACTCCGATCTTCTGACAGAAGGCGTAGAAGAGGTTTGCTAAATCCAGGTTGGGTAACTGGCCGTTGAGGCCTTCTAGTACTATGTCTAAACTGGTGACAACATCACTGCTAAGCTCCAAAGACAGGGCTGCCTGAATAGAACCCCCACGACCTTGTAATGGAGACCAATCCATACCTAAATAAGCCATTCCAAAAGAAAAACATACAAAAAAAAACCTGCTGTTTAATTTATAATAATCTACACAAAGCTGAAAGCACTAACTGTGTGTATGTGACTAACTTTACTGTTTCAGGGACATTTGTTGAAGCTTATTTGTAATGGTATAAATCCAGACAATTACCTGTAGTGTTGGTGTGATGATAGCCTTCCAGCCAGGCCTGCATACCAATCAGATCATGTTCATTTACAAGAAAGATGATGTCCTTTGCCCAGTAAATCTGATCTATTAAACAGAATTAATAGGAGTAAGAAATGCTGCAGCAACATCATTACAGTGTTGTCCAGCCGAGATCATAGAAACAGCAGTTAATGTTAAACTCACTCCGGAAATAATGAGCCAAGCCGAGTAATAGTCCCACAGCCTGGTTGTTGCTGTCGCCTGGGCTGCAGGGAGCAGTGAGCACCAGTGCCTCAGTCCGTGGAGCTCTTGGTGCCCGGAGGATGCCATATACATTTGTGCCTTTTACCATCTGCAGATAAGGGAATGAATAGAAACAAATATTTTTTTAAGTCTGTCAGTAGCTGAAGGTAAAGATCTGAAGAGAGCACAAAAGCAGGGAAATACAGTAGAACATCTTTTCTGCCATCCACTTACATATCTCTCTTTGTTTTCATCTGGAAAAGGTAATGTGCGAGAGAACCTTTGTGTAAACACTTCCAACCCTCGAGCCTGCATAGTTTTCATCAGCCAGTCCACTGGCATACCCCTACAGAGGAAGTAAAATGTTAACCCCAAAACAACCAGAGAACATGTTATATTATAACAGGAATAAAACAATAGCAAGAAGTATATAAATAATAAATAACTGACCCAACTTTTTTCTTGTGAGCAGCAAACTCTCTGGCTGTGGCCAGTGCCCTCTCTCCTGCAGGAAAGCGCTCCTCCACCATGGTGGATCCCATAGCATTCTCAGACATGTAAGTCCGTAGAGTGAATGGCTCAAAAGCCAAACCCATGAACCAAGCCACACCCGCAAAGTAGCAGACCACACTGACATGGAGAGATGGAAAAATGGAATAAAAATTATTAAATGTGCAAAATGATTCATTTCAAGTACAACTGGAAAGTAAAAGACATCATCCAGCGACAAGCACTCACCAGATTGGTGCATTGAGGCGGGTCAATAAGCTGATCAAAGCCCGTCTTCTGTTGGGGTCAGACAACAATCCCATGTTGTCTGCTGTAATGTTAGCCTCTGGAAACACCGGCGGACCCTGTATGCACCATACACCGAACTATTAAGTGTGCTTACATATTTTAATATAGATTACCGTGAGTAATCTGATCGTGCAATCAAATGAAGGACGTAATATAGTTATTATTTCATAAAAGTAAAAAAAACATTAGGTAGATTAGCTCGAGCTGTATTCTGCTACATATATCATATAGTATCGGACAGAAACGCTTAGCTAGACGCTAGCCAGGTTAAAAAAAATAGCTAATGCTTCAATTCTTTGTCCTCTATTATGATCAACTCGTAATGATAAATATTGTACGATTTTAAAAGTATATACTTACCTCCGACCACTGCTCACGTCCACCTGCAAGATTGGCAAGACAACAGCTCCTTTACATTGGTAACTTCCTTGTTTCTCGGGGAACATTAAAACTGCGGACGGATTTCCGCTAAAGCAAGCAGCAGTAGTAGTTGGAAGAATAGCTGCTAATATTTTTAATCAATTTGTCTTAATCTGGTGAATGCACTCCCACAACACCAATTAAGAATTGTTTATAAAAAAGAATTTTTAGCGTGATAAAATCAAACTAGTTGAAAATCCTTATTGGCTTATAGAAACTGTTGTTCTGCCAGATGTAAATTGGTTAAACTGATTTGTCTATGAATTGGCTCTGTGCACAGCTCCACTACTTCCTGAATTTAGGCAGCACATTTGTTTCCCGTCTTTCATTACTGGTCACACTAATTAATCCAGGTGTGTCTGGCCATTCCTGTTGTGGTTACTGAGGTCAGGCACAC
>JBAMHV010000008.1:14334341-14347098 GCA_037177535.1 Pseudomugil gertrudae
AAGTTTAGTCACTTTTTTTTCAGAGAAAATCCTCTAGGAAAAAGGGATTTACGAAACAGGGAGGGTTGAGGTACCCCCCCCCCCCCCCCCCACACACACACACACACACACAAGCCTACTACGTGTGTACTGATAGTGTCCATTCAAATAGAGGGGACATCTCTCCATTTATGCCATATTTTTATTTGTTAAAGAATTTTTTATTAGATCATTTATTACAAGCTGTTTTTCTTTATATTTTAAGTTTTTTTATGTCATTTTTTAAAATGTCATTAAACATGTTCCTGTTTACACCATAGTTAGGCTTTTTTATGTTTTGCATGTTCCCCGAGTGTACCAAAAACCTTGTAACCTTAAATCCAAGGTATGTACTGTCCCAACTGTGAATTTGACATATTGTTACAACCATGCAAAATGGTAAGTGATCCCAACAGCAAGCAGTCTTGTTTAGTGATGTGAAAAAACACACAGAACAGTTTCCAGTTGTGATAATAAAAAATGCATGCCCCTACAACAAAACAATCCAGTCATAACCAGAACCAAAATACATGCAACGTTCAAGAAAAACTAAAGTATGCAATAAAAGATTGCTTTAAAAGAAATTTTAAAAACAACAAATATGTAATAAACTGATTTTCAAATTTCTCGTACTGTTTGATGCTTTTGTGAAAAGTGTTTGGTATCTTGCCTTTCGCTCATAGATGGCGATCCAGTCAGTGGTAGCAAACCATTTATGACCCTTAATGTCGTTGACTCCATTCTTCAGGTTACCATAACGTTTGGTCAGATCCACCTGCAGGAGGTTCCTCAACAGATCCTTCAAATCGGAACTGAAGTGGGAAGGGAATCGTACCTGGAAAGGTTTTTACATTTCTTTTATAAACAGTAAAACATGAAGAACGCATTTTTTAGTGAGAGATGTACACGATTGTTCTACGTTACCAGTACCAAAACCATTTAAATGCATTAAATCACAAATGAACCATTCTTACCTTTCCTGACACAATTTTCTCATAGATCTGGATCGGCTGATCTGCAAAAAAAGGAGGGTAGCCAGCTGCCATCTCATAGATGAGGACTCCAAGAGCCCACCAGTCCACAGCTTTGTTATAGCCCTAAGACAGATGTGACAAAAGTTAAGAGAAAAACTTCCACTGAGAGCAAAAAGGAAAAACAGCTGGTCGTGTTTGGGAATTTCATCTGGATATTTTAACATGATGACAACTTTATTATATATACTAGACCACCCCAAAATCAAATCATCTGACCACCAGTAAGTAAGTAACGCATTGTCTGCATGTTTGGATGTAAATATGTTTCACTGACATAATACAACAAGCTGTGTTAAAATAATAAGATAAATTTTAAAAAATGCATACTAATTAGTATATCTTATGTAAATAGTGGCAGTAAAAGCATAGCTCTTCATTTTATGCAAATAAAAGTGTCAAAAACATACACACACAGTAAATATTAGACTTTAGTGAGACATTTATGTATGAATATGAAAACTGAACATGGTTGTCATAGCAACATTTTGTGCGACACAAAATGGGATGCAAACAGCTGGCTCTTTATGGCTTTAAAGTTACAAGTGAACAGGATGCACAGTTTGGTGCTGAGCGTAATTTAGTGCAGAATTTCCAGATGAATTTAGAAGATCTGCAGTTCACTGAATACATCAGATCAATACTGAAATAAATAATAGAATGTAATAGGCTATAATCAATGCAAACGTTTCAGTGTATGTTTCAGTATGTGTGTATGGCAGAAAGACACACTGGATGTTGGAGGGGCGTATGCAGCAGCCACTGCTGTTCATGAGGAAGAGCAGACTACACATGCTTTCACACAGCTCAGTCACACTAGACTTGGTGATAATTATTTTTCTTTAGTCACCAGAAGGGGTCTGAAAACACCCTAAACATAGCCCCAAAGCTGCAAGGTTATTAGATAAGGTCTACCTTAAATAATAACGTGCATCACTGTAACTTATATCAGAACATTGTGGACTGATGGGTGTTCCATATTCTGCTATTGAGTGAATTACTTTTTAATATATTAAATATAAATAAAAATCATACAGTGAAAATGTTGTATTGCATTTCATTTAAAACTCATACTTTGCTGAGAATGATTTCAGGTGCCAGATACTCCGGTGTCCCACACAACGTCCAGGTTCTGCCTTTTACACGCTTGGCAAATCCAAAGTCTGTCACCTGAAAAACACAAGAGGCTTCAGTATTCTGCATGTTGGTAATCAATGCTGCACAAATTGTGTTATGAATTAATTACTTTATTGCATTTTAGCTCACCTGAATGTAGCCGTGGTGGTCAATGAGAAGATTCTCAGGTTTCAGATCTCTGTAAATGAGATCTAGCGAATGTAGGTATTCAAATGTCAGCACTATCTGAGCGGCATAAAATCGTGCATGTGGTTCACTGGCAAGAAAGAGAGATGTGTTCAGGGTCAAAAGAGAAAAAAAAGAAGTCCTAATAATAACAAGTCTATAAATCAAAATAACACGAGGTGAAATTAAAAACAAAGACACATCTAACTTATACAAATGTCTCTCACCTGAACCTTCCAATTCGTCTCAAGTGTGAGAACATTTCTCCTCCTGGAACATATTCCATTACCATGTACAAATTGGAGTTGTCCTACACACAAAAATTAAATAATTACATTTTGCTGATAACCAAAAAAGGGATTCCTATTTTCTAACTTAAAAATAAGCAAACTGTACCTTAAATGCATACTCGAGTCTGACAAGAAATGGGAAGCTCACTGCTTGTAATATCCTCTTCTCATTTAATGTATGTTCTATTTGTTTGAGTTTCACCACCTGACAGGAAAAAAGATAACTTTGAAAGGAGAATTTTGCAAAGATAACACCAAAAAGCAGAAGCAAATTTGGATTATAAATCATTTATTTTACTCATAATCAGTCGTTTTGTTTGCTGTTGTAAGTAGCACCCAACTTTTATGGTTTGTGTATATTTACTGCTTATTTTAACATAGTTGCTTGTTTGCGTTTCCCCCATGAGGCCTAAAGAAGCTGCGACTGACCTTCTGCTTGTCCAGTATTTTCATGGCAAAGTATTGCTCTGAACCTTTGTGTTTCACCAGCATGACTCTTCCAAACGAGCCTGTACCCAGAGTCTTTAATCTGTCAAAATCATCGAGGCACGTTGTGCTCTGTGAAGATAGCATCCTGTTAAAATCACTGGTGTACAAACAATATAAATTATGTTCAATTATTCATCAGACTGACCTGTGGGGGGCATTCCCATTTCCGCAAAAAGTCTTCTTTGGCTTTTGCTAGGAACTCTTTCACTAAAAAATAAAAAAAAGTGCAGAAAGTCAGCTGGCACATTTTGTTTTTGGCAAAATAATTGTGGTTACAGGCACAAAACACAGATTTGGGATTCAACTGAACTGACAATAAGGTCAAATGCTATCATAAGAGAAGCGGAAAGGAGGAGAAGCTAGGAAGAGAAATTAAATTGTAAGTCAAAGGAGAAGAACATGGGTAGAGTCAACTCTCATCTGGATATGAAATAAAATGTCAAATCATTTAGTTTTAAAAAGGAGGGGAAAAAACACAAACACAACAACACCCACAACAGACAGAGAAGTGATGCATGCCAAGAAACTCATTAAGTTTTCTGTTATTTAGCAGCCTAATTCACAAGGGTAAAGAGAAACACAACACTCAGAAACTTTGGTAAAAGGTTTCACTGAGCATCTTGTGCATCACTTACAATAATAATGTGGGAAGGCTATTAAACACAGCTTAAAAAATGTTGAACAAAGACAAACCAATGAATGGGAAACACAGCAGACCGTGGGTATCCAGATTGAGAGAGTGCAGATAACAAAAAACAAAACAAAAAAGAAACCACTGACTTGTTATCAAAGCACGCAATAAAAGCAAGCACGTCGAGCAGGTTTCACAATAAAACCAATGCTGTTCGGCCATTCTACTCTTTTTTTTTTTATATGGGCGTACCAAAAATCTCTATTCATCACCAAGGTTTTGCAGGAACAATCATCCACATGGATGGGATGATACAGAAGAGAAGACAGAGAGAAATGTCGATTTCATGTACAGAACAAGTATATCACAACAACAAACATGAGGCATATGTTATGAATTAAAACAACAAGAATGAGAACATTGCTGACAATCATCTAAGGAATTTAAACAAAGACCAAGTGTCTACAGTGGTACTCGAAGAACAGGTGTACCAAAATGCCATGTAGTAGAGATTCAGTCATGCACAGTAGGACAGATTGAAAGGATAGTGTTCCCAAGCAAAAAAAACCAAACAAAAACATTCAAAATATAAAAGTTAAACCATGCAACTATTTTCTTCCCTGTCCTTTGGTTTATAAATAACTATGAAATTATAATAAATGCACTGTATAAAAAAAACTGAGCATTTAATAGCTGACTAAATAAAAACTCATTACATACTTTAATAAAAATTTGATTTCTAAAACGTGCAAACAAATATGTAAATCCAGGTTGCTTTTCTCTGTACATCAGAAAGTGGCAGTTACAATTACTTTCATTATTTGCTCAATGCAATAATCATCACTGCTGGGTAAATATCTTGTGTTTCAAAGCCAAAATGAAATATTTAAGCGTCAAGCACAGTAAATCCGTACATTTATTAAGCTGGAACCATCAAATGTTGAGGATTTTTTTGTATTACTCAGATGAAATACTAATGAAATCATGTGCCTTGGAGCAACATAACTACTGGACACATTTTCATTTTTTTTGCTACTGGTTCTGAAAGTCTGCACTGTTACCCAATCCTCTCTGAGATCAATGTTTAAATTCAGCCAACCATAACATGTCTTGAGTTATGTCAACCTATCTAGTTACACTATGGTGTGAACACAGTACATGGGTACAGTGAAATAAAATAGGTGTCACGATGGCAAGTGTTTAATCCCCCTGTCCAAGTGGGACTGTGCTGGTGTTTCTCCAACTGTTCCAGCTAGTGATATCTATATACAGTAAACACAGGAAAGTGCTGTAGGTAACCAGGTCATCTTGTAAAGAGCAACTATACTCCAGACAAATCTGCAGCTCAGGGCACAGTGTCAGCTTATATGGGTTTAACAGTTAGCCATGGTCCAACATAAGGAATATAGTTGCATTTAAAAGAAGTGCATGGCAGTATAGACACTACAGCTGATCTGATCATCTCTGTCTGCTGGTTGGCAGCACTCACTGCACCTGCCTGGTATCTCTCAACAGGTCAATAAATCTCAAAGGAACACATTCAATGCTCTGGAACATCATAACTAAGTGCTGACTGCCTCATCTATTGATGTCAATTTAAACAACCTGAACACAGATGATTCTCTGTTTTTAAGAGTAAAAAATCGATTGTATACTTTTATAATTTCCAAGAATAACTTATTTTTGCTCAACACAATAAACCCCTATATCTTTAGTGTTTACAACCAAGCACAAGGAAGCAGTTGTGATTTACAACATGATTTTACATGGGGTGTTCAATGATGATTAGCTACACATCAAAGTATACAAGTGTAAAGTAACCCAGCCTAGGCCGAGTTACGTCAAACCTTACAAAGCTTGTAATACCCCTTATCCTCTGACGAAGGTCCGATGACAAGCTGCTCCAGTCAATGACAAGCTGAGTGTGAGAAGTGAGCCATGATGGATCTTTACGACAGCAAGATTATAGAAGGGGTTCTAAACAAATATAAGTTGCATGATTTAAGGGTGTATGCAGATGCTGGATAGACAGTAGCAGGTCCTGTTTTTCTCAATAGAAAGAAGGGATTTCTAATTTCATCACCATATTTGGTCATGGTGCTGTGCACAGAAAGTTTTGTTTATGTAGTTAAGAATAAGATGTGGCAGTGAAGCCTGTGGCAGAAACAGTCCTGCACTAAGTTCAAATAAAAATGTATTGCCTATTTATCCCAACTATTCATGGACATCTGGTTTACAGCTGCAGATTTATAATCATAAATACAAAGTTTCTGTCTGACTTTGCTAAGAAAGGCATGCAGCTAAACATGCAATAAAGAACTACATATTTAATGTTACTGGTCCAAGAACGACACTGCACAAGGCTTTTGATGTGAAACTTTAAAAACTTTTAATCCATCTCCATGTATTTTGAATGGAAAGGCGTGCAAGCCACGGCTAAAGGCCTGAACAACCACCACCATTAGGAGGGACGGAGGGGCCTTCTGAGTGCTAATCCCACCCCCATCAAAGCTATAGTTAGCAGGCTAGCTGGTCTCTAGACTTCATTTTTTTTAGCTCCAGTTGGCATAAAAACGTCAAATAAACGTATGCAATTAACAGTACCTGAAATGTATTGTTAAGTATTCATTTGACAGCTTCTTCAGAGGAAATAACAGCTTGTTTACACCATCAGTGCTCCGCTTCCCCACTCCCTAGATGCTAAAGCAGCAACAATATTGAACACTTCTTCAGTAAACTACCTTAGGCTACCAATAATTCTATAAGCAACATCATATGGACATTTCCACCTGGCTCCTTTTCCGACAACGCAAGTAAGACTGCAGCAAAGCTTGTGAAATATGTGAAAAGCTGAGAGATGACGGCGGCCCTAGCTTGCTTTACAGGGACTACCAGTTAACTCAATCTCAGGGTTATCACAGGCTATCTAGCTACTTTATGACTGCTTCGCGAAAAGCCAAAATAAGCCATAAAACACCACTGAGACCAAACATCAGCCCAAACTCACCGCTTTCTAGCTCGTTGCCCTTCTTGGCAGTGGCAGCGTTCCCCATGGTGTGGAAGACACGGCGGTCGCTCCGACTGAGAGGAGATGGCGGCAGCTAGCTAACCTTCCAGTTGAGGTTTTCGAGGTCCTTAAATTCGTAAAACCAAATCGATACAAGTGCTTATTCTATTAAAAATAATGTTCTATTCCCTTCCGGCTGCCCCCCTCACTCTCCCTCTCCTCCTTCCCTCTGAAAGACTTCCGCTGCTCTTACTTCAGTGATGTCTCCACGGTGGACATGAAGCTAGCGGTCATTTGTGTTTCTGACTAAGCTGCCCCCCCCAGCCCTCACGCACCAGCTCGGATTGGCCCGAGATGTTCTGGACGAGATAACTGTAGGCTTGCTTCCGCGTTTTTTGTGATAGTATTCATAGATATGGGGTGACATTTGATAACTTTGTTGACTTTTAGGATTTTTTGGTTTGTTTTAGCTTCCGTTGGGAATGAAATAGGCTACTGTAAATCACTATTTGACAACCCCATTTGCGCTTTTAGGGACATTCTTCTGAACTGATAGTAAATTATATTACTGTCTGACAGAAAATATTATTATAACCTGTTTACATTTTTGTTAATACATAATAAAATAGTTTGAATAAATAAATTATGATAGCAAAGACCAATGCAAACGCTCCAGCTCCCACCTCATCCTACCTTTCTAATTGGCTTCTGCTGTAATATTGCAATTAGGAGCCATTTCATTGGAGACAATAGTAATACACGCCCCCATCTGCAGGATGAGTCATAAACATTTTTAACTGTTGCACAGGATTTTTGCCCCGTGGGCCAGATAGGCCAGAACAGCAATACAGATTTCTGAAAATGGTTTCATGTACATCTCAGGTGCATTGTACACATTGAGTCTCTCTAGTAGTAATCTGTTTTATCCAGTGAAACTGAACAAAATGAAGAAGTCTCCTTGTACTCCACTCAGGCTGATGTGAAGGAAACCTTTTCCTCTCATGTCTTGATTCTATGTATCCATGTTTACCCATGGGAATCAGCCAGCAGTTTATTCATTGTTATGAGGCTAACTCTCTAATCTCTAGTGTGTGTGGGTGTGTGTGTGTGAGAGAGAGAGAGATACTACTCTATTTGTGTTTGTTACCAAATCTGTAATGTATATTTTTAGATACAGTCATAGCCACCTCCGGTATTAAAAATACCTAATGTACCTACCTAATGACAATCAGGAAACAGCTGTTATTGTTGCAAACAAACAAGCAAAACAAAGCCGTCTGAAATGAATATGCATTTTTGTCTCAATTGAATAATGGCCTTCATAAAAATATATAATAATGTGTTTCTGTTCTTAATTGTTAAATCAAATTTTCAGTAGAAAATGAAGCATTAGGTGATTTATAGTTATTTGGTATAATTTGTACAATAAAACAGACTCAAATGCAACACTACAAGGTGGGAAGCAAGCAGGAGCGTAGGCATTGTTTTAAAAAACAAAAAATTATTCAAAGACAGGATTTTCATGGTAACTAACTAAATAATAATAGTTATAATGAAGATGAAAATGCTGAATAAAGCAAACGGAACAAAGGAGACAGCAGCAGACAAAAGGACAGGCAGGTTATAAACTGAGAGGCTATTAAAAAATATGCTTAATCAATATGTGCAATCAATAACTAAGGACCAGCTGTAACAGTGGGAAAATAAAAAGTACAGAATATGTAAGGAGATAAATTATACTAAATAAAGTGAACAAAAAAAAACAGCACTCCGAGAGCACAGACCTCTGCCAAGCAGTTTGTTTCCACCCATAATTATTTGACTTATTGTGCTATATTGATTTTGTGTTCACCACTTGCAAAATATTTAGTTGTAAAATGTGCTGTCTATAATTCCTTCCAGATCCCCCCGAAATTTAATGCAATCTAATCTAAACACCATTCTTAGAAATAATAATAATAATAAGAAGAATCTGTAGTAGTTTTTGCATAAAGTTGCAAACACATAGATAAACACTGGCAAAAAACATAACCTCCTTGCAAGAAGAAAACCAAACACTCACAGACAATGACAAACTAGAGCAAATATTAGGGAAGGATTATTTTAAAATTGACAATCTCGCTGTTAACAAGACTTTGAACTTAGCTGTGTGTCAACTTCACACAAATATAAAAATGCCCCGAAGGGAATGTAGTTGCTGGAAAGCTTCCTAGTTTGCTGTTACCCTCAGATAGTCAGTAGACTGTGATCTAAAAGTTTCCGTAGAACCTGAATCACTATTTATACGAGCAGTTTGCATCTGAAGTCGTTACTTCTCCGGTAGATTTCTCAGATCTTCTCATCGATGCAGGTCTCCACTCAATAAGAAGTGTGTTTATGTTATCTACTGTAGTTGCACATCCAAAAGGAGAATAGAGCCGTTTGCTTTTGATGTTTGCTGTTTTGCCCACAGCAACTTACAGGCAGAGGGAAACCCATTGCATGTCCATAGCATCAACATGGCTGGCTGTTTTCCCCTGACTGTATGAGAATCAGCTGATAAACTAAAAATGAAACAAGAGAGCACCTCACACCTGTTTCAGCATTCACACACTGGTTCCTGAAATCTTTTAAATTGATTTTAGGATTGAGTTATTTGCTTTCTAAGCTTTTTGTGCCTGATCTTTTAGTACTTTGTGAGCCCATGCAGACTGACATCCTTCAGCAGAGATTTATTTGTTTAAGAGTCTGAAGATCAGAGGTGGGCAGAGTATTTGTGGTCAAAGCCTCCAAACTGTAGAGCAAGCTCTTCTAGGAAATCAGGTCACCTCTTATTGAAATAATATTTTATTCAGACAACTTTAACATTTCCTAAATTTACATGACTCCTTTTACTTTGATTTGTACTGCTTGATTGATGACTATCATAATGTTTCAAATAATATAATTATATTTCTTTTAATGAATCTTTCTGGCGTGATCACGATTGCTTTATCTGATATAGTGAAGCTCTTATCAGGTGTATATTTTACATACACACACACATGAATATAAAAATTAAAGGAACAGATGTATGAGATCATTTTACTACATTGCTTAAAATCCTCTTCACATCTTGATTGCAGCCAATTAATTAAATGCTCTACTACAAAACTAAAAAGTGATGTTATTACCTTTCACCTAACCCTCGGTCAGAACAGGTTGGTTCAATGAATACATTTTTTTTTAGTTGTGCCTGTTTCACATGTGACTGTTTTTAATTTTGGGATCATAAAACAGGTGTGACATGCTCACTTGTTAAATTTTTCAGGATATTAATGGATTCCTGTAAAGTCAGGGGAAATAGAGTTTGGGTGGGACTAATTAGGAGGCTACTGTAAAAGCCAAGGTGTGAGAAAAGGAAACTGTATAAATGACCTCTCTTCAATGCTTGGAATTCACTGAGATACAGGGCAACAGCAACCAAAAATACTTTTTTTAAAATTGCCTTTTTATTTCTGACATTCATTCACATTTCTGACCAAGTTTTTATTGCACAGAACCTGCTCCAGAGCTTGAAATTTTCCCATCACCTGCATTTTGGAGGAAATCTGTAGACCTAATCCACCCATTAGTTCACCTCAATAGGATTGTGTCAGATCATGATGATACAACGTACAGTATGCTAAGAATCAATGCATTGGTTCTGACACACACGATTTCCCCATCTCTCAAAGCTGCAGGTGTCTTAGCTCATAGCAGGGTTGCACGGTATCATAAACTCCAGCTCGACAATGTTACAACCAGAGCACAAAGGCAGAGAGCATGGCCATTCAAACGTTGCAGCACACAGTACCTTTCAGTAATGACTAGGTCAGGCCACCATGTTCAGTGATCATTGTCAAACATAAAGTCTGAGTCAAAAGCATAGAAAGGACTTTACTGAATATATTTTCCTTTTACATATGCAATTTCTGATTTTTGGATCGCCTTAATCTTAAAAGGTCCAGGTATCTCTCTCGATGCAACATGGAATCCATTTAATTCTCAGCATATTAGTTAAAAGCATATTAATAAAACATTTTTACAGACTTACTAAAACAATTAAATAATGTTTTTCTTTATTCGTGAAGGAAATATGTTTCAGCTTACAGGCGTACATTAGTATGCTGTACTTTCTTTTCCATACTTTAACATCTTCAAAATATGCATGAGGGAAGTCCAATAAAATGGTGTCTTATGGATGGAAAGATCCTCGCTTACTGAAATACTGGCTCATTTGCACTATTTCTTTCAAGATCTAACAGAAAACACCCATGGTCCTCATCAATGCACTAGGCATGTCTGTGAGTTGGGAGTAGAGTTCTTTTTACCCAACATAACAGACCCCTTTCATCGTTTTGGGTTGGCTCGAGATTCAGACTGCTTGCCAACTTCTTTCTCGTTCTTTGACTCAAGCATACTCTTACTAGTATACCACGAGAGGCAGTGCCTAGAGGAATTGAGGCTGCTCTCTCGAGCTGTACAAATGATTTGGAGTTGTTATGGAGAGAGGCTCGTGTTTTTTCCTTTGACAGAGTACAAAAAGTTGACATAGCTTCAGTGATCTGTCACCCATTTTGCAGACTTTAGTTTAGCATTTTGGCATGGATTTCTTTTTCTTTTCTTTCTTTTCTTATTGAACATGACAAGAGAGGAGTTGATCTGAATGATAATCCAGAGGAATTTCATATGTCCATGTGGAAGCAATCACAAGGTGTCATCACCCTAAATCATATCCTACCTACATTCTCCTATATCCTACTGTAAACGGGACCACGATTTTAAAGTGTACATCATAGAATATTGAAGAAGACTGAAAGCTAGCATCAGAAGCATATTGACTCATCAGAACATTTAGTGAGGTAATGACTCAAGTCTCTACGCTCAGTGTCTCACAGATGTTATTCCTCTCATCTAGAGTCTGTTGGACAGGAACCTCTGGCAGCCTCTGATCAGGATGGACCACTGATGGGGTCAGCAACCCTTTGCTGGTCTTGAGCCATCAGTTTGGCAAACCGTATCTTTCTCAAGGACACTTTCCACAAGAGTAGTTTCCCGAAACCTTAGAAAAAAACTGTATTTTTATAATGGATTAGATGCAGGGATAGATCCAATTTCCTTTCCTTAGCCCCATAACAATAACCTAAAAAGTATTTGGAGCTGAATATAATGATTTTTCGTACATTCAAAAAATATTGCATTATAGTAGCTTGTTAAAGGAGCTGTTAAAATGGCTAACAGATCAGGACATTGAGTAAAATTAAACTATCTTTGATGTAAGGATTATGATTTTTGCAACGATGTACATGATTTAATGTATTTTTAACATGTGGTACTTTACTACCCTGTAAGTACATGTCAGTACTTCTTTTCATCACTGCGGTATTGCATACTCAATTACTGTTTAATGATTAAATCCCAGAGTTCCAATAACGAGACCTATAGTGAGCCTGGAAATGATTGGATAACCATAAGCTTAAAGATCTCAAAGCACAGTGCATTAGAGAGTACATGTCATTACAGCAGAAGTGCATGAGACAGAAGCGCTCACTGCTTAGCCCAGTGCACATATCAGGAAGTTAATTATTATCAACATATGGGATGGGAGGTTCCCTTTTTACTGACAAGAGTCAACCAGCTGTCACGGTTTGATAAGGTGTCAGATGACTGGCTTCCTGTTAGAGTGCAGACTTACAGCATATATATGACATTCTCTGTTGAAGGTACACTTATTCATAATAGAGCTTTGTTTCTGCTTTACTTTAGCTAATGAGCATTATAGAATAGACTTTGGCTTGAAAATGTCCTTTAGACTTACAAAATGACTTCAGTTATGCTTAAAAATGTTATTTATCTCCATAACATCTGCATAAACTAGATACATTTTGCAACATCTTTGACATTTTAGATGCAAGTCTATTCTATTCTATTCTATTCTATTCTATTCTATTCTATTCTATTCTATTCTATTCTATTCTATTCTATTCTA
>JBAMHV010000008.1:14347198-14406960 GCA_037177535.1 Pseudomugil gertrudae
CTATTCTATTCTATTCTATTCTATTCTATTCTATTCTATTCTATTCTATTCTATTCTATTCTACAGTCATTTAGCAGTTGGTTTTCTCCAAAGCAAAGAGTGAGAAAAACACATAAAAGAAATCAAACAGTAGGAGACATCATAGTTAAGTGCTTGTCAAACTGCTGCGAATTCTGTTGGACACGTGCGGCCATGTCTTGCTAGAGGCAGAGCAAATTTGTGGGTCCCCCATCCCCCTGCAATGTTCCCTTTGTTTAATTACAAGAACACCATTTCATCACACAATATAGTTATGTGAGCAGATTATTCAGTGCTGAATTGTGCCAAAGAGCTGGTCAAATATTTCTAACTCTTTGAGTAGAAGAGTTAAGTGCAGAAGTGCTGCCTGAAAAGCTGAGTCTTAAAAGTAGATGAGGTATGATGATAGGTAAGGACGCTATGGAGTAAAATAAGGACTCTACAGAGTAAATGCACTGTTTTAAGTGCCCTATTTTCAGACATTTAGAAGATGTAAGTTGCAATTGTTTAATATTTTCTCAGATCTATTGATTAAAAATTAATTCAGAATGTAGCATCATCTATATGGTGTTCATCTGAAAATCTATGATGAAAAGTTTATAAAAATAAAGAGCTGAACGTTTACATCACACCTTGTCAGTTGAAGAATCTACTGATTGGCATGAAATGCTGTTTTCACTGCAGTCTTGGCATCACATCAAGCCAGCCAGACATACTGTCTGCTCATTATAATTTACAACACAGGAGGGCAGCAGATCTCTGTTACATATTCTGCAGCAATAACCCCCCACAATCTCTGCGTGCACTCATGTTTTGCCTTGACCACCATCTGAGGGAGTTGATTTAATTTCTTGATTTAGGTTTACTGCGGTCAGTTCAGTAAACTCTGTTCAGTGTGTCTGTTTATATTTGATTTGGCTGATGTAAGTCTGCTGTTTGTCTACTGTGTAAATTTAAGACTACAAGGCTTTCTCTTGTAAGTAAGTGGCCTTTTTTGTAGCAAACATGTGACAGGGTGTCCTGTTCAAGCTGTGGCACAGTTAAAAAAAGAAGTACTTTGTGGATTGCTAGCAATCCAAGCGGTTTTTATCTCCCCTAAAAACAAGTGTAGTACCTCCTTTCGCTTTGCATAGACAGTGTGTACAAGTCTGTAAGCGATATATTTGTTATTAAATGGTTTTCACTCTTTTATCTCCTTATTTAGCTGTTTTCTTCTCAGCAAAGAGCAGGTCATGCACATCCCAGTTGACCAGCTGCTCTCTATACTGGCTTCTTATGTTTCTTGCAAACAGGCCTTGGTCTGCTTCAAAGGGAATGATTCATGTCTTTAAATTACCGGTAGTGAATGAAAAGCTGTATCTATCTTGTTTGAAGAGTAAGTCTTTTTGGAGTTAGCTGTAGAACATGCTGCATTATTTTTAAAGTCATTTCTCAAGTTTTGATCACAGCTGTGACAAGTATTGTAATTTGGTGAGACAATCTATATTCACTTGCTTCTTAGGGTAATGCATAGATTTAACACTATTCTAAGCATTTATTTGTCCAAGCAATTGAAATTTTGGAAAGAGTGGCTGTATTCCAGACACACCCTGCTTCACATTCACACAAGAGCTGCCTAGTACAACCACAGATTTCCTCTGCTGGCTACTGACCAACTCTACTCCAGTGGTAAGGGCTTGAGTGGCTTCCTCCAGAGCACATCAGTTGAATTTATAGGGAGTAGGGTGTGTTATATTTGCAGCTCTCCAGCCTCTGGTTGTCACAGACTTCCAAATTTACTTTATCTTGCTGGGATTCAAACCAACAGCCCTGCAAAACAACAGGCTTACTGCAATCATTTTGGGATTACCGAGACCTGGAGGTTGCAATTATTATACTCATTTTGTTTCAAAATCTGTTTTGAGGGCAGGTGGTGTGAATTAATTGGTTGTCACTGGCTGTGTGTGTTTTTTTAAGTCATTATTGAATCCTGGATATTGTTTTTTAAAAAGAGAGCAAAGATGTCTGTTTATCGTTACATAATTCCTGCATTATTTTAAAGTTGTTAGATGGTTAAAAAGAGGAGAAAAAGGTTACAAGTTGCACACAGACAAAGATGGTGTGATTATCTAGCTCTTATCAGTCACCGGCTTCTATTAAGAGATTGCATGTGGTTCCAGGACATTACCCATTTCCTCTTCTGTATATCAAAGCCTCCGGGTCCCCCTCCCTTCCAGCACCTAATTCACTCCAGATGAGCACAATGGGACATTTGATTTAGTGTGCAAAGACACATGTATACAGCTGTGTCAGCCTGCCTCAAACAGCTGGACCAGAGCTTCAGCACAACTTTTAATCATGCATTGTTTATGTAATTAAGCTTAAAAAAATAGCACTGAACACTGTGTTGTACTGTCCTCAGCTGCAATTTGATCAGATATTTCAGCATGATGTAGGTCCTGTCTTTGTTTTAGTTCACATTGCTTGCAAATGCTCATGCTTTAATGACAAGCAGGTGATACAAATCATGTGCAAACTGCTGAAGGTCTTCCAAGTGTGTTTCAACACACGTGACAGCTCTCCTGGTAAAAGTATTTCTGTTGAATATGTGTTTTGTTTCGGATCTCATACAACAGACTCCAATGGCCTGCTGCAAAGACCCAAAGTACATTTTTTTCCCATATAGCTGAAATTTTTGTCAGCTTTTATGAAGACGTTTTAAAGTTGACAGGAACATGAATGCAGAACATGCCTTGTGTCCTCCATTCCCATTTATGTTTTACAGCCTTCAAGTATTGGAGCTTGAATTTGCAACTTGGCACTCATTTTTCTGTGTAAGCTCCAAGCAACACCAAGCATGAAGAGGTGCTGCATATTTACAGCACGTCTGCCTGGGAATGTTGATCTGAAAACCATAAGCGCTTGTCTCACTTCAGTCTCTATTCACTGTTACAGGTCTGCATTGTGGCTTCGTGCAGGCATATATCCATGTTTTTTTGTCCTTTGGCAGGCCCAGTGGTACACTACAGCATGAGCGTCTGTAATTTTACAACCACAAGATAATGTATTCTTACCAAGAGAGGATGGTCTCAAATGCTCAGACAGTTGCACTGGCAGCTAATTTAGGATGGATGCACAATATCCCTTTGAAGTTCTGCTTTAGAGCCAGCACTCTGAAATTTCCCCCTAGAAAACAGCACATCACCGAGTCTGTGTAGAAGATGGTTTTATTTGCTGAAGGGAAGCTGATGATGATGCATTTGATTAAGTACAATGTTGACTCATTAACAAAGGAGGGCATGCATGAAGAAGCACAAAGTATAGCCAGAAAGAAGATAGGTCACTCCGTGTATTCCATTTCAAAGTAGTGCATTATTTTTATTCTCAGGGAGGTTAAACTATGTATTCTTAGGGTTTTCAGTTTTATTCTCAGGATGATTTGTGTTTTCCGTTAGGGGTGAAAATATTGGCTGATGCAGAAAAACAAACAAAAAAAAAAACGACAACAACAAAACCCAGTCAGTGTCTTTTCCACAGATATGGCAGAGATTATGGGAGGATAACAGTGCACAACATGGTCGCCCCAAACGAGATCAAAGCAAAGACAATCAAAGCCAGAGTGAAAGCTACAGCAATAAGCTCTTTTAAATGTCTGCCTCCCCCGCCCTGACAGAAAACAAGCAGTACCCTCAACTCAACTGTTTCCATCCCCAGTCTTTGCTGTTCTGGGATCGACATAAGACCCCTTTGCTTGGAAACTGGACGAGTGGCCGAGACATAAATCCTTCAAAGCAATGCAAACAGTGCACTAAATGACCTATGATGATATTAAACCTGAGTCGTCATGCTGCAAAGCCTGTGTAATGCTAGTACTGATAAGACATGACACTGGTCATAATCATTTATGGGGTGGATTTAGGCTGAAATATCGTCACGATAAATGATTTATCTTGACTTGTGCATGGTTTTACATGACAGAGTTAAAATTGGGATTGAGGACTGCAGCTTAGAATACGACACACAGTCATGCATGAAAGTTTGTACACCCTATAGAATCATCTGGATGTCTGTAAAAATGCAATCCTAGACATAAGCAGATTTTCCTACAGGATTTAGTAGCACAGGAAGCAGATGAAGGGAAATGAGGAAAATAATTCAATTGTTAAATATCTGTGGGCAGCAAAAGTGTGTAAATGATTTCTTTTATTAGCTATTTATTTGAAGGTAAAAATTAGATTCAGATGTTTTTAATTAATAAGCCTTCCGATTTAGCTCAACCTGACTCAAGTATAGTCTATGCATCCATTATCTGTACCGATTACCCCCATTCAGGGTCGCTGGTAGTCTATTCCAGCAATCATTCAAGACTAGTAATCCATCAAAGTCCAATTTTCACAATACATTTGCAAAAGTGTAGTATAGCATCAATAAAATAGATTTCTTAGAAACTCTGAAGCTCAATTAATTAGGAAACGGTACATTACTGTCTCTAAAATGTTTGAACTTCTTTAAGTCACAGTAAAAAGCTTTTGTACAAATTAAGGAACTTCTTTGTTGCTCTCTCTTACATCCCCACAACACCTATTGTGTTTGTGCAATTAAGTTCCTCCCATGGGCAAGGTTTACAAAAGTTTGCAAGGTCAAAAGGAATGCGAGGTAATTTCTAAATAATTGAAGCCCACATTCCCATTTGCTAATGGTAATGATAATGGGTCCACCTTTAGGAAAACACAACTGCATGCAAGTGCACGGCTGCAGCAAGTAAGCTCCTGCTTTCCAAAGGAAACATTGATGGTTAAAGATCACAAGGGCAAGTTAGAAGGCTGTTAGAAAAGAAAATGTTTGTAGATGGATACCCAGGAAATGGTTGTATCATGATTTGAGTTCATTTAGCTGTCTTTGGACCAACACTTTGATGAAATGATGCATTTTGAGCTATTCTTGGTAATTCTAATGGGATCAACTGTCTATAAAGGTAATTACAACAAAAACTGGATACTGGGGGAGGACACGTTAGATAGTCTGTCACATGTTACGTGAATAATAAAACAAATGAAAAAAAATAGATAAAATTTTAAAACAGGTAAACAGAAAAATAGAATATATACAAGAAGAACATTAAGAAATAAGTGGTAATATTTATAGGACTACAAAATTTATGAAATAGATGCAGTTTGTACAGTGGTGAAGAGATATTATTACATGTACAAAGTCAATCCTGACCTTCAAACAGAAATGTTATTGAAAGGTCTAAAATGAACACAACAGGGGTGGAAAAACCCAGCAAGCATCACTATATACCCCCTGTATATAACAGCTGCACTTCACTATACGTCCTGGCAGTTGAGCCTCCTATAAGGCTTTGACATTTGACCTTCTTGACTTGAACACATATTGTTTTAGAATTATGGTTAATGATTTTCTTCACCTCTCAGACAGCTGTTGGTTTCATTAATTTTAGTATGATGTTGAATTTATCAGACTTGAACCTTTCTTCGGAAAAGTAATCCATCAAAGTGGAGATTTATCTTCATTGTTAGCCGGTGTAACATAAATGATATTGCACTTTGTAAGCTTGAGCTGTAGAGAAAGCACTTTGAAAAATGCCGAATGGAAGTTCCACCTGCAAAGAGTTGCTTTTGAGATTATTATATGTTTATGTATTAATTTTAGATTCAAAACCAGGCTTCAACTACATAAACTGAAGCACTTTATGATACGCTTCATGATATCAGAACTTTACAAATAATCTACATATAATCTTTTAGAAGTTTTTCATGTTAGATAAACTTTCTTAAGCAACTTTTAAATATCAGCAAATTCATTTTCAAATTGAACTAACATTAAACAGTAAACAGTGGCTCCCTGGAAGGAATAAAAACACTTTGATCAATCTATAAAGCTGCTGTATACTTAGGGAGATAGTTGGCAGCAGCATTTAATATGCACAGTACATAGTAAATGGGCAAACCCTGGTAGAAATGTCTATAGACTCTGAGCTTGCATTTGTAAATGATTGATTTTGCCTCAGGGACAGAGGTGAATGGTACAATATACAGAGGCACCTTCCTGAGAAAGGTTTACTTCTGGGAACATGGATCAAATGTTTCACCTGGACCTGCAGCAGTAGGGGACAAAGGTATATCATTTAAGAGTATCGCAATGATCATGAGTGAGATCAAACACCCGACCTGGCCTTGCTTGTCAATTTCACAGGCAGCATCTCTTGGACTGGCGGTCTGGGAGAGTGAGGGTGAGAACACTAAGGGGGGACTTTCATTTTGATGATGTTTCATCAATCTGTTTGAAGTCTTTTTGTCCCCTTTTCCGTTTTTAGCTGCAGTCTGGATTGGCTGGCAACAGCTTTCAGTCTCAGTGGTAACGTTTTACTTGCCTGCGTGTCCTTGAGCATTTCTTATAAATGTGGAGACATTTAAATAAAGTTTAGATAGATGAAGCTTTTAGTAGGTTAACTAGGAATTTGAGTTATATGTGTGCAATTTAAATAAGTCAAACTATGGGTTAAGTGGTGGATTGGTTAGTTTGTGTTACATTCCCCCCAAAAAAAGGTCAAACAAAAAATGACTGGATCGATGATCTCATCAGGTATATGTGGGTTGTTGTTGTTTTTTTTTTTAGAAAATAGGGCATTAACTCTGTATTTTTCCTCGGTATTACATGAGTTATCTTGTGAGTCAGCTGCTGTTTCCTTATCTTCAGCATAGCCATGTGTTATTTTCACCAATAGTCTTATCAGTAGAGCTTCTACTATTGTGTCAGTTCACTTTATAACTTCTGCATTGTTCTTTTTTCGCACTCTTTAGTTTTCTGAGTATTGAGTAAATTACTTTTTGGCAATAGCACAAGGCACTGTAGTTGTGACTTCCAAGCCAATAAAATGTCAACTGCCTCCGCTCTAAATATTTACTCATTGCAAACAGACAATGTGTGTGTGTCTGTTTTAATAGTATGTGACTTTTTTTGGATTAAACTCCATGTGCATTACTGCTGTTTTTGAATGCGTCTAAATTTTGCTTTGGACATGGGAGACAGATTTGGCCTAAGGCTTCAGTGTTCAGCAGGGAATGGATTGTTAAATAGCCCCAAACTCAGAGCTCAGGAGTCTGCACAGGCTCCTCAAACACACTGCTCAAGACAAAGCTGATTCCAGCAGGGCTTTCTGATCTTTTCGGTATTCAGCTTGTCTCCAACTTTTCCCTTATAAATCAGAAATGTGGGAGTGGTATTCTTAGCTCATCGTATTCTTTTTTGATAGCTCTGCTTCTGTGTTCAACATATTTCAATCGCCCAGGTTTGCCTGGTTCTACTGTAATTAAGACAGAATTATCAAACTGGAATCAAATGAAAGGCTCATAAAGAAATGTTGAATTCAGTCATATGCCAGAGGCCAGATCAGTTACAGACTTAATTCATATTCTCTTTGTTCCTCTCCAATCTCACAGAGGGCTTGAGGCAGCTGAATGACTGGTGAGTCTGGTGACAATATAACAGGTATAAAGTGGACCATTTCCAGTGCCACCATGTGGTACCCGAAGGCTTCAAAGAGCTGGCAATTTGCTATGAAATTAAGCCAGGAATACTGTATATCTTTAGCAATGCAGTGTGAAATGTTATGATGAAGACATTTACCATGCCCTCAACAGATTCCTCAACAACATTATTTTCTTGTAGATATTAGCCCACTGTGGCATCCGCTTAGGGAGTTGTGTTTATTCATGTTGCATATAAATTATGATGTGTTTCTAGAAGATGATGCTGGAATTAGAGTCCTGCATCATGCTTTTCCCCTTGCATTTATAGCTGAAACATGCAGACAGGATATTTAAAGCCTGCATGTGTAAACATGGTTGAAATTATAATATGAAATTATACTTTGAATCAAACAATGCAGTTCGTAAAGTCTGTTTGGAATTCTAGTCATTGCCAACCAAACCATCTGTTTGCGGCCTTTGCACTCTCCCAGTGGAACATTATTCTTAGTAATCGTGTTGCCCTATCACTTGCTACCTCATTAAAATGAGTGATGATAATAAATCCCACAAGCCATGTGAAATGAAATCATTGATTTGCAAACACACATATTCTTCCACACCATATGCATGCATATCAGTTTGACAACAAGTCCCTGCAGAGGCAGTTCAAACCACTGCACTATTAAAATATTTCATTTCAAATCCCTTTTCACAGTCCAGCACCTTTGTAGGTGCTCAGTATCAACACACTATAGAGACATGGTGAAGGCTGGGTTTTCAAAATAGAGACTAGAGAGGAATATTTAATCAGCCAAGGTCAGTGTGTGTGCTTCCACACACCATTGTTGAAGGAGGTTCTGGGAGGATATCAGGACTCTTTTCTCATCTGTATTCTCTTCAGATGGCTTAACTTAGTAGGATCAACAGACATGGGATTTTTTCACATGGTACTAAAAACCAGTTGTCATACTAACAGAAACACGCACATCCTTAACACAGTAAAATACAATTTATGGCTCTGCAGAAAGCAGAACTAATACCGACACTCAGCAATCAATCACTGTGAACAATGCAAAAAAGTGCTTTAATTTGAACTCACTGCAATAATCCACTTCTTCTCCGTAGCAGAATTTATCTGCCTTCTTCACTCTGAAGACACACCTTTACACCTGAACACTAAACATGAAATTATTCCAACAAAGAAAAAAACATTTTTTTCTTATATTTTAATCTGAATGTGGCCTCGTTCTAGATACCAGAATTAATGTCAAAACACATTCTTGATGATATAACCCTTTATAGCAACGGAGAACGCATTTCCCTTTGCCTTCGAATGGGTTATGTAGTATACAAGAAGTGTGAATATTAAGTGCTGTCAATCAATACTTTCATACTGAGGTGAAATATTAAATCCTACATTCACTTCATGTGTACAACATGAAACTGCCTATTCAATTTGCAGAAACACAAAGTAGCAATATTTTGTATTAGAAGCCAGAGATTTTAATGCCATGCTTCTCATTTTATATAATACAATCACTTTATGTTTACATGGCCTCACTGTATCACTGATTTGAATATATGATATATATTCATACATTTCATCATACAGGAGTTGCTCCACACCTATGCTGAAGTAGCAATTGACTGAGCTGCTGATGCAAAACTGTTAAGAGCGTTCTGCTGTTTTACATAGAAGAAAGGGGCGTTGATGTTCCCAGATGAATTGTACTGCAATAACCGTGTCTCAACATAGGAGACAACATAAACACATTACAGATGAAAGCAATGCACCAATATACCCTCTGTGTGTCACACAATATTTGAGTATGGTAATGCACTAAAAGTAAACCCCGGCATATTACCAAACAGCAGGTTAATATGTCTTTTCTTTCACTTTAACTACAAGCTGCAGGGTACAGTATTTCTTATGATTTGTTGCTTAATGACATAAAGCTTTTTACCTTACAATCATAATTTAAAACTACTTCTTCTGTAAAATACAGGCTGGATTGAAAAAGTGAAGCAAGCAAAAAATGTATTTGAGCTGACTAGTCTTTGTTTTAATGTTTCTCTGACAATTATTACAAAATCTACAATTCACATAATGAGTTATAGATGTAAATAATATTAATACTAACAAGGCAGTTTGTACTATAAATTGGTTTAAGAAAGGGGGTGATGCCAAACCAAAAGTAAACTGATAAACCTTGGTAAATAACAGTTTGGGTAGAATTTCTCCTCTCTGCCTTGTTATGATGATGACAGTCTTTCTTTATAGAAATATAAATACACACATATTGGTTCCTGCTTTCCTCTCTCGTGTCACATATTATATGGCAATTATTCTAAAGCCAAAATATAAAAAGGAAATAAAGAAAAGAATGCGGAGGAGAAACTAGCCTTGACATTTGCAGTCTGAAGGGCACTGCTAACTAAATAATAAAGTCTAGAAAACAGATGTTCTTTTTCACTTATACCAAACATTAAGGTTAAATGAGTGAATATGTTGAGCTTTAGTGAACAGTATGCTCAGGTATTATTTTAATTACCTTTGCAATAGTTGTGCTGTTTTTAAGCTTTGTTTCTCTGTTATCACAGATACTCTGTTTTTGCTGTAAAATATATGCATGGCTAAGTATACTTCAGATGTAAAACAGTCCAAATACCACATGTAGAGCCATGATTTAATGTTTTTTTTTTTTGCTTTGTGTTTTTGTTGTGTGTATTTATCATTGCTTTCTTTAGTTTAAAAGAGTACCATTATTTGGAATTAAACACTAATAGGTCAATTTATGTGGGTATCTATCAATTAACTTAATAATTATAATAAAAGCAGAAAAAAGAATAATAAGAATTTATGTATTTATTTTTTTAAACAGTTATTTGAACCAAAACGCACAGCCAAGCTCTTTCAGCCTGTCTTTTTTTCTGCATTTTTCTCTTGTTGGTTTAATTCCACACAGTGGAAAAGTGATGTGAGCTTATGCCAACAACTTATGCTTAAAGCAGAAGTCATCAAATGGAGACATACCAAAAGTGACACAAACTTGGCAGGGCTAAAATAGTTTCCAGATAGTTAATTAACCTCAGCGATTGGAGTAGCCGTCTTGCATGGCTGGTCAGTTGCAGCCCTGTGCAGGGATAAATACATCCAGTCATGTTGTCATGTCAGAGTTTATACATGTCATGTATGCACTGCCCGCATTTACACTTTGTTTGGAGTCGAGTTCACAGGGCATTTTCATCAAGCAGGGAAAACCGTATATAGACATAATGCCATGTGATTACACCACAAGTCTTTATGTCCAAAACCAACTAGAGCAGTTTGCAAAATTGTACTTGTGCTAATTTCTGAAACTTTTATTTTTGTTCTTGTGTTAATGATATAGCAAACGTTTTAAAAGTCAATCAATCCTAATTATAAGATAAGAAAATATAACTTGTTTTCACTTTCTTTGTCCTGTTGATAGTTTTATTACCCAGTTAAACCACATTCATTTCAAATTCACCTCAAATAAAACCAAAAAAAAAAAGTTTCTAAATGCAGCAAGAAATCATTTTGGGGTGATCTTCACACAACATTTTTCTGCAGCAGCTTCTCTCTACTCTTACTCATACGCAGACCATGACCCTATCATTTTAAAGCAGAGTCACTGAACTTTTGCAAATGTTCATGCTTCGGTGACCCAACAATGGTTGGTTTGGCATTCATCTTACTTCCTGTCTCTTTGAACTGTCTGATCTTGACTCTTGCTTTATGGCTTGTCCTGTAACTCTCTTTTTCTTATTCTTACTTCTTCCAATAATGTCCTTTAGAGTGTTTGCTGAATTAGGCATGATGCACATGTATGGTGCAATAATATGCATTATGAATATCAGTTTGCTATTAAACTACCGGTAATTAAGAAATTTATTTTAGATGACCAAAGCCCTGAGGGGATAAATCATGTTCTATCAAATCCAAACTTTACACTTATTCAATTTAAAGTCATCCATTGTCTCCATTTTTCAAAGTCCAAACTGAACCAATTATTTGCCTCTGTTTCACATATGTGAATAATGTAAACACTGCATTGGAAGATTGAAGCATCAATTCTGGTCCTGCTCCAAGCGCAGGACATTTTGGTGTTGTATATCTGGTTCTTCGCATCAGCATGAAAACCAATTAGTATATCACCTCTGTTGGCCCTGCAATGGACTCACGACCTGGTATATGGTGTATGACAGGTGTACCCCATCTCTCTCTAATTGCTGGGATGGGCTCAGGTTTTCCACCTGATGCTGATTTGGACAAAGCGGTATAGAAAATGAATGGATGGATAGAAACATCAGCATATAATAGACAATTATTGCCAGATATCCACCTTGTTATTCTTGGTATTTTGCAACATGCTCTCATGCTCTTGGAATGGTGGTTGCTAAAAGGCATTTTGAGTGAGAAAAAAAATCTGATTCCCAACCATGTTTAAATGGTGTCTAACAAATATGGTCTGCTGTTTTACACCTAAAAAAAATTGTACTCTGTTTCTGACTAAATCTGAAGACACAAAATTTCATGACATTTTTTATTTTTAATTGGGTATCTTTGAGATTTTAACTGATGGTGAAACAATTCAAATAAAAAAAATAGCATTCACAAATATTAGAATGAGCTCTGATCAATAATCTTCACTCTTCAGCCTTATATTTTTCTGAAGAAGCCCAGGAAGTGAACATATTATTGCTTTACTCTGCCTTACAGCATTATGAATGTAAATAAGCTGTGAAAAGCATTTTTACAATTCAAGCATTAAAATGGTCCACATGTCACTCTGCTGTAATTTAATGTGGCAGTGCAAAGTAACTATGGCAACGCACTGCAAACATTTATGCGAATCATACACTCAGGTTTTTACATTTTCACACGGCATTTCTTACCCCCATCACACACAGTTACATCTCAGCTAGGTCCTGGAAAGCTATGCTCTAATCGAAACATCTCTGAATTAAACGAGCATGAAACATCTGGTTGGTAACACCTCCCAGCTTCTGGACAAAGAAAAAAAAAGTCATCGCATTTGTTGAAAGAAATTGCATGTGTCAAGAAAATTGATGCAAAGTTGGTGGAATGAAGCTCAAACTGGAATGAGGGAATGATGACACATGTATGACCATGATTACACAAAAAGAATAGAAAACAGGTGGAATCGGCATGCACTCACTAGAGACAGTTTTATGTGTTTTAATTTTTTCAACAATCTTTTGGTGAGGAGAATCCTTTTTCTTTGTTCACATCTGCTTATTTAGCCACAGAGCCTCCATAAAGCTTTCCCATTGCATGACAATTTCTCATATCAGGCTCTTTTTATTTAAGATGCCGAGTTTTGAGACTTCTCTTTGGAGGAAGGCCACTTATTTCAGTGGAAAATTCAAGTCATAACTGACAAAATACTTAAGTCCAGATAAAAAAAAGGGTCTTACAGCAATTAGCCGAGGACACCAAGTTAGTTTGAAATACATATTAACATGATATCAGTTCCAAAATGACTGCAGAAGAAGAAGAATATCACACCTTTCTTTCAGTGAATATTCACAGGTATCATACTCATACATCTATTGTTGATGTGCCAGATTATACCCAGATATTTAGTATTAGCTGAGCTGAAGTGATTTAAGAAACTCTAACAGAAGATGACATGCGGTTTGTATTCTCATGGCTGTCTAACTGTATCCAGATTTTTTATGGAATGGATTGCAGGGGGTGATTTGCTGACGTTATTTACACGGGGAGGGTTTTGCAGCCTCCCTTTTGGCCAGAATATCAAGATTTTTTTCTTTTTTTTTTAGTGACCTACATCTGGATTTCTGCGTTAGAAGGTGCCCCAACCTCTGAGAGCCCCTTGCAGAGCCACAAGCCAGATTCTCTCTCCTTTTCCAAGTTACACTTCAAGTCACATAATTGTGAATGCAGCCCTTCAGTGGTGTCTGTCACACCGATTGAGCTCCAGCATTGTCCAAAGCAACGCTATGTTGACTTTGTTTTTGTTGCAAATGTGCAGAGAGAGAAGAAGTGACAGGCAACATCTTTTTGGTTTTTGTTCCTCATGCCGTGTAAGGAGTAAAATTTGGAGCACCCAGTCTGGTTTTCATCTTCCGTGCCCCACCCTGGCTGGAATACAATGGATTGCAAGCAGGCCTGCGACTTTTAACTCACTCCGCAGATTCTATGCTCTGCCGCCAGTCTGGTCAATCAGCAGCCCAGAAAAATCCCTTGATGTGTTGGCCAAAGCAGCTTTGAATTGAATCATACAGCCATAAGTTCCCTTGTTATAGAGGATCTGTGTTCTTTACTTAGAAACAGGAGAACTGTATCTGTACAAAACAATGTGGAAAAGACAGATTAATTTGAGTTGTGAATCTCAGCTCCAAAAGTGATAGATTGCAAGGCAGCAATAGTTTAGTGAATGTTTTCAATAGTCAGTCAGTGAACTCCCCAGTGTTTCTTTTGCTGGAAAACACTTATTATAATCGTCAATGCTTTGTCAGTTGTTGAAATTTCACAGTAATTTTAATATGCAGTCATCTATACTGGTGGGCACATTTCCCAGGGTGTGTAATCAAATCTATATTTGTCTTTGTTACTTCCAGTCTGTTATTGAAGCATAGCTTTCCATGAGAGAACAAGAATGGACACTTTAATTAAAGAAAGCTGGGATGAATGAGTGAATGTCAGCCTATGAAAGCCCAGTTGTTCATTTGTCAAACTTTGAACTGCAGCTCTACAGACTTGAGTGTCTCTGCAGTGGGTTTTGAATGATTTTCTTGTTGTAGCCACCGTACAAACAAAGGCACCCCTGTAGATTTATGTCTCATCCCTCTCTCTCATATTGGACTCTGAGGGCTTTGAGGCTGTAATTAAATTCCAATCCCTACTCTCACTTCTCCACTGACTGTCCCCGTCTCTGTGGGAGGCTGAGAAGCTGGGTTTTACCGCCTGTTGTGGTTTGTTTGAAAGATCCAGAAATCTCTGGAAACCCCAACCATTGAGATAGAATTCACACATGTGGTGCAGGCGAAGAAAAAAATGGCCTGTGCCCATACTATGATGCAGGTCTGGTGTGACATCCGGTCTGGTCCAACAGAAGATGCATTGCAGCATATGTGCATGTTTTACCCACATCGCCACCTCTCCCTGTGAACTGCAGGATGTAAGCATTCTCATGTCAAAGTCAGGAATTGTCATTCCGACGTGCTGATATTTCATGCATATGATAGTGCTTTTGGGGCGTTAAGATGCCCATATGAATAACTCCATCATTGTACCTATCAAAGCTTTTCCTTACCAGACGACCACCCACTGCCAAAGCACAGATTGCTGGCATCAGCCCATAGCAGGACCAACAAAGTGGAATCAGCTGCAGCAGCAGGCTGTCAGTTGGGACTCCTGACAGCGATATGAGGGGCGAGACTGAGCAAGTCCGGTCCGACGGGAACCAGCAGGAGAGGAAGGATGAGTTCTGCACCACTGATCCAGAGTGACAGTGATGGACAGGTTCAGAGAAGAAAGCTGATGGCTAAGGTTTTTCTCCTGTCTGGACAGTGTTTGAAAAGATGGACATGACGGTCACAAGGCTTCTAAGTCCAACAGGGCACCCATGTGTGTGTGTGTGTGTGTGTGCATTTGCATGAGTGCCTGTTCCATAGTGTTTATATTGATGCACATGAAAGTCAAACTGTCAAGTAGAGTAAAAAATGTGGAAGTTACTCTGAGATTAAAGATCAAAACCTTGCTTTTGTGTTTTTCCTTCATTTAAAAAGTAAGGTGCTTAATGTAATGTGATAGAGATAAAGAAGGTAGGTTACATTTATGATTATCCCACACTTTGTTTTTCTGTTAGTCTGATCATCATAAAATGTGAAAACATATATTTAGCACCAGATATCAGACTAAAAGCAACATCAAAATTCTTCTTTTACCCAATGCTGACAACCGTGTTGGGTTAAAAACATGAATTATGCGTCACAAAACAAACTCCTCAGCTCGTTTGCTTTGTTGGGAGTAGGGCCCCCCTCTGACAAGTAATTACATCAAGAACAAATGTTCCCTAAGGCAGTAATTAATGCTGAACTCAACACAGAATGATACCCTGGAACCCCAGATATAATATGAAAGGTGGCACCTCTTGTTGTGTATTCACCCAATTGTCTACTTCAGTGACTCACACAGTTGTGTGCATGTGTGTGCCCGGTTCATTCACTCACTCAGTATTTCTACAATATGTCAGTGTCCTGGAGACGGATTATATGTGGTGTCATAACCAAGGACAACTAATAAATTTTTTTTCACACACAACAGTACAATTAACGGAGCCAGGCTATATATTCTTTTTATGATGAAATTAATCTGTTTTGACCAGGACTTTCCTTCAAGATTTGCAGCTCCTTCAGAAAATATATGCTCCTTACATCCAGTACATATCCCCTCCCCCCCCAAATTAAGCTAAAACACAAGCCCTGTCCTCCCCATTTCTCTTGGATGACTTCAAGGTCTCCACTATATCTCATCCAACCCACATCAAAATTTGAATAATGGGAGTACATATGTGGCCAGAAGAGGTTTTCAGAATTAATGTTGATAGGCTCAGTCAGAAAAATGAAAGCAAAGTGACCACTGTAGGATGAGGAAGTTTGACATGCAGTACTTTGAGTCTGGCTGTTTGAGGGACAGCTCTCTCTTTTGCGTGAGGCGCTCAGAGACAGCTTTGGGTTTAGGCTTTGGGGGCTTTGTGAGGTTGTTAAAAATGTTCCTGTTCACTTTTCCAGCTGCAGCCTTTTAACGGTGCATTAAACGACAGTTAACCCCCGAAAACCCACCAGGGAAAAGAAGAAATGCTGTCTGAAAATCAAGAGAGGGTCAAGAATAATCCTTTGGCACTATGGACATGCAAAGAGAAAAAAACCCCAAATACTTTTAAGACCACTTTAGATAAAAAAAAAACAACCTAAAAGAAAATCAGCAACAACAACAAAAAAGTAATCAAGAAAAATGTCCTAAAAAACTAAATCAATGACACTGCAAGCTACAAGGCATAATGAATGTTATGTTTATGTTACTGTACTACATGAGCGCTTTCATCACATACCTTACTGCTAGATCTCAGTTGCAATAAACATCACAACACAATCTATTCTGTTTAAAAGAATAGAAAATAAAGCACCAAGTTCTGATTTCAAGTCAGTTTTTTTATAAGCCATTGATCATTGTACTGTAGTGTAGAATACAAATCTATCTGGTTTATCACTGCAATTCTGCACGGACATTTATCTTTTCAGTTGCCTTTTATACTGATAATATGTATTCCAACTGCTTATGCTATCTTTAACTTTTATATCTTCCTCATTTGCCTTCTTGACACATAATGCTTTCTTTCAGTGTTTTTAACACGCTAAGTACCCCGCTCTTGAGGGTAAATACTATTAAAAGCAGAGAACACAGATTTAAAAAAGAAGAAAAAGAAACGGAGAACAAAAGCTTTACAGATGCACTAAAATACATCTCAACATGATGATTATCATGCAAGTTAAATTACCAACACATCACCAAATTTATAAGAAGCACAAAATGTGAATTACAAAATGTCAAACATATCCTCCAAAGATGTCAGTGATGTTTCTTTCTTTTTGTAGAATAAACCTAAAGACAAGAAAACCCCAAAGCTTATCCCAAAATTTCATCCTTAAAATAGCTGAAATATTTTACCAAGTGCTGACTATTAATCTGTATAGTCTGTATAGTAATATAAGTTAAATTGCCTGTTATATAAGGCAGAATGATCTTTTATTAATCTGCAACAGAGCAGCTTCAATTTTAGCTTTATCCAAAAATGAAAAAAAGATTTTCAACATGCATGTTCTTTGTGATTTACCACATGCAAAAGCAATTAAGTTTGACTGAAAGAAAAAGTTTTTGAGGGGAAGATATCAGGAAAACCAGTTTGCAGTGGTGAGATAAAAAAAAAAGACTTTGGACGTGTGATGTCAGTTTGTGCTGTAGTTCTGCTTTCACATGTGCCGCTTTCTCTGGTGTAGTATGATTTGCAGGCTGTATTACAATCATCCCTGAAACACAAAGAAGAGAAAGACCAGGGTACTTGTTTAACTGGTGTAATTTTCAAGTTTTTTTGCATTTTCATTGGAACACACTTTTTATTTTATTTTATTTTATTTTATTTTATTTTATTTTATTTTATTTTATTTTATTTTATTTTATTTTATTTTATTTTAATACTTTAGACTTGCCCTGCATTAGGAACTTAGTTTTTAAAAAGCATTCAATTGAGGAAAATAGCAGAGGCCTACAGGTTCCCTAAGTCCAGTAGAGAACTTTACTTGATGCTTTTACAGACACATGTTCATGTTTCTCTACCAAAGCAGATTTGAGTTCACATAGTTTATCATCATGTGCATCCTTAGTAGAAAAGAAATGACTTAGGAAGGAGCAAGCATGCTTGCTGTACACTGAGATGTGGAAGACACATAGCAGCATTGCTTAAAGGGTTGGAGAAATGTTGGGATGCCCTGCAGCCTTTTGACTCTGATCTCTCACAGAGAACATAATGCTAACCCTCAGCGTGATTTTAAATTACAGATTTTCCACTGTCAATTTCTAAATAGTTACTCTTTCTTAACATGATCTAAAAGAAAAGAAAAATTAAGATGCTTTTTTAGACAATAGAGAGGCTATTTATCCTTGTATTTATTATTAATTCTAGACAATCATGATTCTTACATTTTTAAAGCATTATTATTCAAGTAAATCAGTGAGACAGTGAGCCAAGACATCTTTTACTTTACCTTCATCTTCTATGTACCATAAAAAGTAAATTAATTTTTTTAATCTTTATCTTTTTGTCTTGTAATGCAGTCCTTTGTTGTCTTTTGCTAAACAGATAGCCTGCTTGTCAAATTTTGATCCTGTTTGCTAAAATGTCAAAAAAAATTTAAATGAGTACAAAGTATAGGAAGAACCTTTTCTTGGGATTTGCTCATTTACACAGTTAAAACTTATTATCTAATGTAATTCATATCCATCAAGCAAAGCCTGTGGTGTTATACTCATGCATCAGCAAGCGGATATATATATAATGAAACATTAATGAGTCTATTGCGTCAAAAGAGCATTAATTTCTTACTTCTACAAATGGGTTACATTATGATTTCAATAACACTCAAGCCACCTGAAAGTTTTCCTAATGTGTGAAGAACAGTGATGCATGATTAATGTCTTACAGCATTATGTGACGCTGAAAAGAAAGTTTTAATATGTAATGTGTCTTTTTACCTTCTTTCTAAACTGTCTCTAAATGATGGCGAGACCCTCAAAATATCACAAATACTTTATTTTCACAGATACAGACTGAAACTATTTTAGATCATTTTCATTAAGTCGTCTAATATCCATGAAAAAGAAAAACAATCACACGAAACAATTACATTTAGTATTGTCAGCATTTGCTGCAACTGCATTAAATATTTTATGTACCAATAATCAGAGCTCAGTGTTGAATCTGCAGTGTTAACAACTAGAGTTTTAAATTCCCAAAACTCTAGACGTCTACAAATCAAGCTTTGCAATTATAGAAAAATGACATTTTTGATGTGTTTTGCATCTGATAAAGTATGAACCATGCTCTCAGATGGTGATGTAGGTTGAGTTTTTGCTTATCTGGTCATAATAAACAATCCCTCAGCGAGTCATCCAGGAGGCATTTAAACCCATATGTCCAGACCACCTCATTTGGCTTAGAAAATGTTTTTGCACTGGCATACATCACAAAATATTCCATCAATAATAATGTACTGTTATTCGATCAACAATTTCTGTATTTTCCATGTTATTACGGGTCAGTGTCTGCACAGAGTGTAAATGTATTTTTTTTGTCAAGCTAAATGTTCAACAGCTCTCCATGCAGCTGTTATGACATTCATAGCATGGTAATATTAACTAATATTTAATCATTTCTTTATTGCCTTATTTGCAGCAAACGTAATTTTTCCATGATGATCTTAATTTCTTTTCATGCCTCTTTATTTATCCGAGCCCCTTTTCCTATGAGCGAAGGTGAACAGTGGATTTTATGCAGAAGAACTGTTCAATGATGTGTAAAATCCCCATTTTACGTAAATCCTTAAGAGGATAGCCTTAGTCAGGAAACATCAGAACCACTGTCACATTATGCATCATCTCTGAGCAGATGTTTAGGTTTGGTTAGCATACTAACATGTAAATCCACAAAGCTCATGATGGCATAGGTTATATTAATTTTAATTGAGTAGAAGAAGAAGCAGTACTAAACAAACTTGGGAGTGGACACCCAAAAGGGCTTTCCATCAGGAAATTTAATTTCTGGAATTATCTGGCATATTATATCCTTACCGTATATATTAAAATTCTTTATTAAAGTATGAGAAAGAAAAAATCTGTCCTTCAACATGAACTGAGTTTCTTTTTTTTCTTTAAAATAAAATAACATGCAAAAGTATCCCAAAAACCTGCAGAAAGATGTGAAACCTAACGATTCAGACAACAAATTCAGTGTTAACTCCGGTGGGAGTCAGAAGGGAAGTAGAGTCAATTTCCTAGACTTTGACCAACTCTAATTTTTTTTTTAGCTTTGTGTTTTATTTTATCGGGTACTTATCTCCTGTTTTTGCAAAAAAAAAAAAGGTCTTCTAGTCATGTAATGATTTTATGTAATGCTTGTTTTAGGCACTTATTTGATAGCTTTTTTCCCCAGATTAATTTCCATTGTTCAGCCTTATTTATTTATTTATGTACAGTGTGTGTGCGCTTTTTTGTGACCATTTCTAGTTAACATTTCCACATTCCTTTTGGCTGGCGGATGCAACCACTAAAGTTGCTTTAGTTCCATTTTTGCTCTGCCTTTTCTATTTCTTTCGCTTAGTTCTGTGATTTAATTGTTTAGTTGAACTTTTCACATACCTTCTGGCAACTGCATAAATATACCATGCGTACCTGCTGGTTACCAGTTGCATGGTTACAATATATTTGCCTTAGGAACTGATTGTAAATGGAATTGAAAATGGAATGAATCTGGTCAAAAAGATAATTAACCCTCTCCTGTGATTTGGTCTGCTTTGATTTTCCAAAGTTGCTACAGAAAAGGAAAGTAATGTATCTCACTTTTATGGCACAATTTGGGTTTCCCAGATGTGAGCTGAACCTGGGAACGATCTATAGCATGGTCTTGCTAAAAGGCATGTTAATTGTTAGCTGACATGACAGATGGGTTTGCTTCTGAAATTTGATCTCAAACTCTGCACAACTGTTAAGATTTTTTTCCCAGAGCATCAAAGTATGCAACCCAGTTTACACCTTCATCAAGTTAAGATACTGGAATGCTTTCATAATAGTTGCTGCACTAAAGTATTTTACTTATTGTCTTTAATTTCTTTTCATTCATTTAAAACTCTTTACGGGTAATTTGAAGCCTTGTTGTCTGACTAACCTTGTAAACTAAACGGACTGATGAAATATGAACATTATCAATTTACATTTAGTGTATAAAAAAGAATATTAATTATCTGGACGGAAACCATACTAAAGCACGTTAGTGTGCTCAGTCTGTTGTTTAGTTCATCACTTTCCTGCAGTTCCAAAGGTGAAGCTCAACATTTTTCTTTAAAACCGTCACTTTGATTTTGAAACCAATGGCTCAAGAAAACATTGCTTCAGGCATCTTTTGACTACAACTTCAAGCATGACATTGATTATCTTCACTTCATAATTATCTCCACATGTGACTGTAAAACTGTATTTTACATTTCACATGGCTGAATGTGAAATACAGTGGTATTTGCATGAATGATTGTAGCAACTGTAAGTAAATTAACTGTGAATAAAAACCTTTTAGACGAGAGCACCCTGCAGTTTAATGCTATCAATCGTTCTAGTGATCCAACAGCGATGTTGGTGACAACAAAAGCTCTGAATACTGTTTGGAAACAATTTATTCAAAACTTTTGACACCAAACTGGTATAATCATTCTTTAGCCCCCCGCCCCTAAAGAAATCTTCTTTCAACACTCTGCTTCTTGCAGATAGACAGTATTTTTGTGAAAAATTACACATGGAAAATAGTCCAGCAGGGATTTTTTTTTGTATAAATAATGACTATAAGTTAGGAGATATATAGAAAACGTCTGCATGAATGACCTTTAATTACCACCCTCCAACATCATTTCAGTTTTATAATATGCAACTAGAAAATCAAACCCTTGATTTTTCTTTAGACCCTGTTTCATTCCCATTTTTCTTTGCAATGCTTGACGAAGGACATGTATGGAAAAGTGGTCATGTTCTTGTACCACATCTTTCACACTTTGAATTCATTTTCTCCTGGTCCAATATTTTTAAAAATTAAAATCATTACTTTTTGTCTATAATAACCCCAAACTGAGACTAACTGCTTAAATATGGGAAAATTCCTCTCTTGAGCATTTGACTAATAGCAGTCATATGTTATGCTCATGTCTCCTGGGAATGCAGTGCTATTATTTTAATAGAGGTAACCCAACAAAAACATGAGCCTCTATAGAATGTTTACTGTATAATGGGTGTGACATGCTACCTTAGCTCAATTCTGAGGTCAGAGCTGGTGTTTCCTACGAGGCATGACAGCTTTACAGCTGCGGGGCTCAGACTCGGATTGTTTCTGACATGTCAGGCTGCTGCTGCTCGCCGTCTGTCTTACAACGTACCCCCTTCTTCTTTGCCCATTTTCTCCTCCTCAGTCTCTCTGGGTCTCTCTGTGAAACAATCCTCTTTTGTTTTTCATTTCCTCTCACACACACAGGTAAGAAATTATATAGCTTTCTCAGCCAGACATTTTATTTTAATCCCAAAGACTAAATGTCTCATAATGACGTCTTTGTAAAGGCTGAGAAGGAAGCCCACATGTCTTCATAAACAACCCTCTGTTGCATTGGTTTAGTACTAGTGATTTCCTAACAAGCTTTTCAAATAAAGCTGAAATGTCATGAGGCTAAAATGCAATAATATTATGAGAACATTTGCATATTGGCTGATGTGACTAAAATAATTTTCAAGGCAGCTTTTAGAGCTGCTACATAGGAACTTGCACCAGTTTTTACACACATTCCTGCAATCTCCGTCCATTCAAGACATTTAAGACATTTTATAAACCTCACATTAACAGCAAGTAGAATAGAGGAACACATTTCTGTTTGCAGACAGGAATTCTTGGTCTTTACTAAAGATCTTGATGCAAAGAATTAAGGTTAGCTTGGTGGTTTGGTGGGACAGAGCAGAAGTAATTCAGATGTTCCTTATCTTCATGCCACACAGGGAAATGTAGTGGAATGTAAGCTAAGGCCCTCAGGATATACAATACCCCTGCATTCTGGTTGTGGTAATATAATTATGCAGAGGTTCTGTACTGGTTGAAAAAAGATTGCTATCTAATAATATAAACATTTTCTGCTAGACCTCCTCTTAGTTTTACCAATAATATTATGTTTTTTTTAAGCAGGACCTTTAAGGAGTGGGTCAAAAAGCAGATTCACTGAGCATTATAATATGTCCAAGGAATTAAGGCTAACTCATTAGCAGAAAAATATAAATAAATATATATATGAAATGAAATGAATGAATGAATGAAATGAAAAATACTTTATCCCAGAGGGAAATTCAGATATGCACCCAATTTTGAATATACACAGTATATATGAGCAAAGAGCACCCAGGCAAACATAAACTAAGTTTTGGTCCAGGCTCTGTGAGCTGATTTTGAATGCAACATCTTGTTTGATGTCTTTTTGATGATGGACATGAAATAATGTCCGAATCCCCAGAGGCTGGAACATCAAACAGTTCCAAATGAAAACACGGTAATGTCTTCTCCGACCAACCAGGCCTTATTGCGCCTTCATTTGCTACTGCCCCATGGAAGCTGGGTTTTGACTGCAGACAGATAAAAGATGAGTTGATAAATGAAGCACTTTAATCTTCAAGAAACTTTGGCAACTTTTTTAATTTGCAACGCAAACACTGCAAACAATGTAATCAGATAAGAACAGATGGTAATGTCAGCGACTCAATGAAAGGTCAAAGGTGTAAGAGATGAGAACGAATGACAGGAAATCACCACTGCATTAAAAGGAGAGCCCAAGAAATGCTAATTTTTTAAATCTAGAGCCACTGCATCTTATTTGGGGAAAACATAGCATCATCTATACATTGTTCAATATCAGAATCCAATGTTCTTTAAGATGATAGGTTGAGAGAGTGTCTATGGAGCACAGGTGACTAAGTGATAATGAACCAATATATATGCATCATGCAAAACTGTTCCTTATGCTTGGCAAAAGGAGCTCAGCACAGTCATTCATCACAATTGTGTCTGTTATGAAACACAGACCAGGAAACTCATCACACAGGCGGAGGAAACGGTCCTCACAGTGACATCACTGCAGGGTTTTAGTCTCGAGTGAAGCCTGTTGTGGGCTCCTATGTTTATAATGAAGAAGGTTTCACAGACAATACCAGTCCATTTCTGCTGAACCCCATGCAGGTCATCGTCTTTGCATTTAATTTGATTTAAAACTGACGGCGAGCCAAGTTTCTGTATGATATATGGACAAGTTTGGTGTCTCTCAGGGCTTTTGGAGGACTCTGTGTAAACAGAGAGCCTGATATTCAAACAACAATGCTGAGAGCCATAGTGGATTCAGAGCTTTGCCTTGGCCTCCACGTCAGTCTCCTGACAGCAAACTGGCACCCAGCTTCCAGTTAATAAACTGCACCACCCAGATCCTGCGGCGACTGCTTGGACTGTTTGCCTGCTGAGTGTGTGTGTGGTCAGCTAGAGGGGAATACTCTTGTAAATCCACAAATGAAAGACATATTGAATGCTAAACCTGTGATGCGAGTTTCATCTAGTCTTTTGATGATATTTTTTAAACAAAGCAGCTCACAGAGCATTCTTACAGCAGCCATTTAAAGCTGTGGATGATTACCGCTTTCTTTTTGCTTCGCTGACAAATCCCAAAAGAACAATCAGCTGATGTAATAACGACTGTTACCTACAAAATCTGTCACAGTTCATTCCTGTGTGGCATGGACCAAAAACGATTAATAGTTGTCTTAGCTATACTGGCATGACCTGATCCTCATATATAAATTTTATATGGGAAGCTATTAAATCTATAGTTCACTTTCTCACCACTAATCACCCAGAATGATGAAATATCCCTGTGACAGATTATATTGTAAGATCTGTTTGTCATTATAGATTAAACTGCTCTGTAACGATATCCCTCATATGTGTCCACATCTACATGCCCAAAATGAAAATGCTCTCATGCAACATGTTTGATCCAACTGTTTCTGCTCTGCAAACAGAAATGTTGGCTTTAGATTAGATCCTGCAATGTACAGTGAATTTAATTCAAATGTACAGTGCACATTTTTGTACTAGTGGTGCACAGTCCATGCCAATACACATTTGAAGGTACAAAGGAACCAGAAACAAAGCCCAAGCAATTAGAGGATGACAGTGTTGGAATTGAAACAATGTGCAGTACTTTCTCACAACTGGATATCTATTTTGTTATAAGAGAATATGTAGGGCTGATTGAACAACATCTGGCATTTGGGAGGATTCTGGGTAAGCTATTTTGTAACAGTGTACTTTATAATAGTCTCAGGCTGCAAGCTGGAAATTCCTGCAACTAAAAAGATTTGTCAATATAAAGTATGTCACTTGTTTGCCACAACAAATTATGGGAATTTCAAAATCAAGTTGGAGAAAGTTGACATTGTCTCCAAGGTAATTGTGCCAACTAGGCCATTGCAAAACCTCAACATGTACAGGAAGAGAAAACAATAGTTATCATTTTTTTATCCCTATAACACAGCCAGTAGATTTCTATTTGCTTCCATATCATGCATTTCCACATTTTCCCAAGGTGTCTCCAAGTGGCTCCACAACTCTACAAAGGATTTTAAACTATATTTTAGTTTTCTTTTGCAGCTTTACCTGCTCGATAAAAAAAAAAAATAATAGAAATTACAAGATTTTGGCAGAACTTAGTCTCACCTGTTTGAAAGACTTTCTTCTCATGCCCAAAATGCAAAGCTCATACAGTTTTGCTCCGTTCCTTACACTTGATTGTTTTTGCTGAAACACACATTAATAAATGCTTACTGCATTGATGCAAAACATAGACTATTTTAAAATAAAGCAGTCATTCATAAAAGTAACACATACTCTTTAGCGCTTTTCTTTTTTCTTCTTTTTCTAATTTGCTTTTTTATTTTTTCGACATCTTGTTGAATTTAATTTCCACATGGAGCTCTTCAGCTATCATTCCTAAAAATGCATTTACACCTTGGAGAGAATTTTTATGAAACCTCTGCTGTTCCTGGACTAGAAATGGATGTTCTTTACAGGGGAACAACAGATGTCTCATAAAAAGGGGACGATAAAAGTGCATGGTGGATGAGACAGAATGAGGACAGGGACAAACTGTTGCAAAGAAGATCATGGCAAAAATCCACATGAGGGTTTTTTCTTGTTTCCATTTAAAGGTCAACCTCAAATGAGATGTTGTCCCCTGATGGATGTTAATATTTACTAAACCAAACAGATGCTGACTGGATTTACATTGTGTAGTCTAGTTTGAATGCTTTCTTGTTTGAATTAATAGACTGCATATTTACTTTTTTCAATGCATGCATGATCACTGTGGATTTTAACACAAAATGTACCAGAAATAAGCAGCCAGACATCTGCGAACATGAAAATTTCACATTTATTTGATATCAAACAGGAGTTGGAATTAAATATCAGCTGATGATGGGCTCTAACAAAAGAAAGAAAATGAACCTAATCAGTGCTGCAACAACTTTTCACACTTCCCAACCATATTTTTTTTTTGCTTTTTTTTGAATAGTTAATAAATTAATTAGTGTCAAAGGATGAAACGTATGCAAAACCTGCAAAATCGCAATGACATGGACAATGGTCTCAAACCTGAAAATTTCTTTCAAGTAAAATAAATTACACAAGTATCCAATTCAATCCAAATCTGTGCATGGCCTGGTGTTAACACATATACTACTGGCAAAAACTCGTCATTCATGAAAGCAAAAGCACTTCACAAGCAGAGATGTGAGCATGAATTTATATGGACTGATGTCTGTCAAAATGTCTTTTTTTCTTTATGTTTTCATATTCAAACATACTACAACAAGTCAAGTGTGAGAGGAAAAGCACATTTCCACCATTTTGATTAGCCTTGTCTGAAGAATCTTAACACTGAAAGGGCATTACTACTGAATGGTTCCCATTCCTTTTTTTTTATTTTTTATGTCCATCTTTTCTTTTTGTTTGTTTTACTTTTTACACTAGTGGTACAGCAAAATATATTTTCTTCAGATGTTACTCAGACAACAGTTTAATGTGCAATAGAGAAAATATAAGGCCTGAGTCTGAATTAGTGGTTTTCTTAACTTTACAGTTCTGATGGTGTAGTGGAGCCACACTGGTTCTAGTTCTGCACGTCTGAACTAAAAAGACCCTGGTTCAGCAAAGTCCCCCAGGAGTATGTCAAGATTTTTATGGTTCTATGCTTGGAGTGTTTTTTTTTTCCATCCCTTATTCTTCGATTTTTCTTTCAGTACAACAAAAATGCCAGACTTATCACTGAAACTGTGGCCTCTGTGTTATCCTCTGCACCTCATTAGTCCAGCAGCAGAGCTTCCACAGTCCACATTTGTCTGGCCCTAGTTGGATGTGTTTTGTGTGTTAATGAGATCTGTGTGCAAAAGTCATTCATTCAACCCTTTTCCCACCCAGCAACTTTTCACTTCCTGTCCTAACAGGAAGGGCTTGTGTGGAGCAAAGCTCACCGGCTCTCTTGACATCATCTGAAAGCACCCATCTGTTAAAACCTGTGCAAACAACGATGGCCTTCTCAGAGGCTGGTAATGAGCTGCATTTGTCCGTCACTGGGTGCCTCTCCCTCCTGTGCACAGTTTTCATTGGTGGGTGGGAGGATACACCCGTCGCTGGTGCCTCGGTTTATGTGGTAATAGGACAGCGGTTGCGGGGCATCACCAAGCTCAGGCATGCTTTTATGATATGCATCTTCGCTCTCACTTTGAGATGAGCGTGAGAGCTCCTCCTCCTCCTCCGGCGGGTATGGTGAAGCTGAAGGCGAGGGAGAGTCTCTCAAATTTGGCATGCTCGTATAAAGGGAGTCTCTATTATTGTTGGGTGACTGAGAGCCTGTGTCCTCCACTGCAGTGACAGTCTCTGAATCATGGCCATTCTGTCCCTCCAGGCGCCTGGGGGCCTTCTGGGCACTGTAAAGTAGAGAGTGAGTCCTCTGAGGCAGGAGTGGGGCCTCCAGCACCTCTTTATGGTGGGGGTGCAAGAGCAGCTCCAGGGTGGTATGGCCCCCTCTTCCATTTCCTCTCTGGGGAGATGAAGCCTCGGCATGATCTGCCACAATGGCATCATCCTCGCTGCCACTCCCACCCCCGCCGTGGTCCACCGTTACCCTGGTCAGTGGAGGTACCGCTCTGTCCCTTTCTCTTGGGGGGTCACGAATTTTTGGAGCCCCGCGGGGCCTAAGGTTGTTGTGGACAATCTCAGATATGATCATTTTCTCAAATGCAGCATCGTCCAGGTTGAGGGGCCCCATGTCACCTGGTGCCCGAACACCCACAGCCTCATAGTCGTCGTCGCGTAGGGAGTAGCTGTTGTTGAAATTGCCGTTGAGGGGGAGGGTGTCCATGGCACTGATGTCCCTGCTGTTGCTGAGGGAGTGCTGTCCTGGAAAAAAGGCAAAAAGAGCAGGTGAGATATAACTTCATCTTTTGAGAGAACACAACTGCTTCCACTACTACATCCACATATAGTTGATACTGCTCAGGACATGTCATTCTTTCGCTCTTTGATCTCTGTGTTAATTTTAATTTCATACAAGTAGAAAACTAAAAAATCCAAAGGAAAACCAATCCGTTTCCTGCCATGTCCAACTGTAGAATATTGCTTAGGCCAATGCAAGAGATTATCCTGAACAATATTGAAGAAATGATAACAAAAGATGAATTAAAACAAAAATATATAGTATAGCAACATGTTGTAAAGTATCTTATGACCAGGTTACAACACATTAGCAGGAGAAATAGCAAAAGGATGCGAGTAAAAAAAAAGAATACAAGCTGATGGGGGTGTGTTGTGACATTAACAATGAGTAAATCATTCCACCTGTTAAACGAACACAAGACAAAAAGGCAATGTCAAACACAGATGGCCAGCCACGTTTCTACCGGGGCCCCACAAGCACAGCAACAACCCCCACACACCACAACAGACAGGCACCGTGCAATGACTCACTTTGCCACCACTCACATCAAGTGTGTCTGCTCAGGCTATCTGGCCTAAGAACAGCTGATTAGCAAAAAAAGTCAAACAGATGCTTTTTCAATTGCAGCAGAAACAACAAAATCACTGAAATAAGACAAAAGTGGAAGCTTGTAACATTCAGCCTGGATTCAGTTGATCTAACTTGGACTGTGTCCTCGCAATTAACTATAATTTAGCCCACGTTTGATCAAGTTGCTGTAGGTGAATGGAGGATGAAATCACATATTTACCAGTTTGAGAACTAAATACAGGACAACTGAATCCAGGACTCTGCAGGTGAAAGGGTTCAGCAGCAAGCACAATCTTTTTATAGTCTTCAATAAAAAGAGCATTTACTGATAACACTATGACATATGCATATTTTACCCCCCCTCCCTCCTCCCTGAGTTCCAGTTTTATGTGCACAAAATACACACACATAAATCACAAATTATAAAAAGTACACGCGCATACCTAAATCAAATGACTAAACTTCAGGAGGGGATTTTTGAGGATTTTACGTGCTTGATAGACTGTAAGTGCGAATGTTAAAGGATGACATTTTGTAGTGCGAGGGTGATGTTGTTGCACACACTTTAATAAAGAGGAAACTTAAGATTGAGAGAACTGAATTTTTCAAAATGAGTGTGTCAAAAAATGAATGATAGCAAAAAAAAGGCTCTAAAAAACGTTTAAAAAACATTAAAAAAAAGTAAAGATGACTGAGAGCAAAAGATCAGAGCGAAGTAGTGTTAGAAAGCTGTTGCAGGGATTATCAAACACAACTCTGGATACACACGACTTTAAAATTTACATTTGTTTATCTGCAGGCTGTGATTTTATTGCCGACAGGTATTGTCTACTGGGAGAGGAGGAAATGATGTGAACAGAATTCAACTGGACACGGCGACAGCTGCACTCTGGGAATCGTTCCAGCAGATATTCATCCAAGATGTTCCCCTTTCCAATTTTGTTGCATCAGATGAACATCTGCAGAATATTACTTAGTATTAATACACTTATTTTAGAAGACAGGCTCATCCTTTTGCAGGAGCTAAGTGTAATGACTATAGCAGGCAAATTTTAGAAAAGCTTGTGTTAAACTTGACAGACTCTACGCGCATTTCATACTTGACTGGTGATCTTCACACCAGGTTTTGACTTTGTGTCACACCGCTCTCCTCAAACCTTTTTCCACATGCTAAATCGCAGATTTTTTTCCCCTGTTTGTTACTGTGTTTGCATTTGCTGTGAAAACGTGTAATATTTTTCAAAGTTGCACCCCTGTTTGAAAACAGCTGTCTATAGCGCTTTGCTTCAGGGTTGAGAAAAAAGTTTAAAGGAGACGTTTATGCCCAAACTGAGAATTAACGGCTAATTAAGTATTCCCTCTTTTTTAAAAATCGCTATCCTGTGCTCCATTGTTAACATACAATTACTCCATACTGATTAAGCAAGTGAAGGTTTTAAAGCAGTAAACACACACTATAGTTGTGCATGTGAAATGCTTGGCTTCTGCTGATCTCACTACTAATAATATCAATAAATAAGTGAAGAAAAATTCTTTGATTTCCTTCGCAGACATCATTTCGTCCCAACCACTTCATTATCTATAAGTGTTGTGTGCTCGCATTGTGCTATAAGCCAGCTTGCAGCACAAATAAACACTGAAGCAGGTTAATCGGTGTATCTGCTCCATACACACTTTCGCCATACTGCCATTTTTGCGTATTCCCTTTTATCATCAAATGCCTTTGAATAACTGAAGCCTGTAACTCTGCCCGCATTGCGTCATGTGCTTCTGTTTTTCTCCTTTGATTGGGTTTCTTTTGCTCTGCAAGAGAGGAACTAGGTCACAGTAAACACTAATGGTATTTAAACTCAGGCTACTCTCCATTAAATGCTTTTACATAGGATTGCTTATGAAATTATATACAGGATAATGGCACAAATTAACCCGTATCTTATATTTAACACAGCAATTCCCACACGATTGCTGAGCTAGATAAGAAAGCATTTACGTTAATCTTTCTCTTTACAATTGAGAAACAAGGAATGATTGGAGCAACTAGAAGCACAAAGAAGAAGCGAGTGAAGGAGAACAAAAGGTAAATTCTGTGTAATTATTCACAACATTTTCATCGATGCTATGTCACAGACACAGTCTCATGTGTTTCATGTTTAAAATGGAATATTTACATTCCAAATGTACATTTTAGGAAGTATTTGCTTTCTGGCAGAGAGGAAGATACGATAACTGATAAATCATATCCAGTCTGAATCTCCTTTAATCCACAGCCAAGACAGTTATCTCAAAATAACATAACGACAGGAGGCAGGGGTAAACTGTTAACCTGGCAGTGTCAAAAGAAAACACTATCCAGCTGCAGCCACCTTTAAAAGCTCACTAATTAACATCTTGTGTCTGATTGACTCATTATATAAGTACTTGTACTCATTTACAGACATGGTAATTCATCGTTTTAGTGCGGCTGAAGTGTTGCTGTATTTCTTGTCTAAAAACAGTTTCTTTCCGTCTCGGTTGGTAACCTGGGAATTGTTCAAATGCAAGAAGTAACCTGCCAAATATCTCGCTCATAAATGGCAAATAATTGTTTTTGTGCAAATGAAACAAATAACATGTAAAGTTTTATAGAGTGTACTTAAAACTTGCTGGTAGGCAGATTTTGTTACTGAGGCAGCATTGCTTGCTATTGTTTTTATTTTTACACACCGACCTGATAAAACCTATTAATTATTGAGCTTTGGAAGTGCTGCTGGGTGGATTTTGTTACCAGAGCCTGGCTGGTTTTCCTTTCTGTTATGCTGGTAATTCTAAGCTAAGCTTCCCCAGTGGTCGTTTAGCTTTGTTTAACATGCTAGACACAAGAGTGGTTACAATCTGTTTCGCATCTAGAAAGTGACCATGCATATTTCTCAAAATGCTGAACATGTGCTCTAAAACAACCACAAATCTGTGCAGGAGAAATGGAGGGTGGATGTGCACCTGGGGAGTGAAAGGCGGGTGGAGAGGGGGTGTTGCACACCACCGTTTCTGCCAGCAGGTTGTTATAAGGGTTAGTGTCGTGGGTTCGGAGTAGAGGGTTAGTTAGGAGGTAGTTGCCAGTCATCCCTGAAATAACAGGAAGAGAGACAGAAAGGTAGAAAATTAGGAGGTGAAAAACCATAGAGGAAGAATGCTCAAGCTTTTGTGCTTCATGGTCCGTGGTGGTGCAACGGGTAGCTATTGACAAAAACACGCTGATATTCACCGTCCAGAATCTGGCACCATGACAGATTTATGACCTGTGCTCCGTCTGCCTTCTATTACGGACAAAGCAGTCATTGAAAAACGGATCAGAGCAGGCCATTATTCAACCAGTCTCATGATGTAACTGACAAACAATATTATTGCGACAAGTGTTGACCAAAGCATAGCACCACAATCAGCTGCAGTATTTATTGGACACAAATTAATCTAAACAAACTCATCCAGTTGAGACAGCAGACAAAACATGTCTGAGTGGTCAGGCACAAGTTACATAGCATCCATATTAACTTCGGCATGCTTGTGTAAGCCCTATAAAATGTAATAACTACCCTCGATTCTTTGTACAGGTCACTGAGAAATTATGCACATGCATGTGTCTTTAAAAAAAAAACACTTCCTAATCATTTAGATCCGGAGCCAAATCTGTCCTCACATGGTCGAGTTTCATGATGCTGGGATCATTCCCAAAATCTGCTCTGACCTTCGCCTGGCTTTGCTCCTCACCCTCTCCTACTTCCATCCTGACACTAAGGTATAAATATGAATCAGAAGCCCACTCCTCTGTCGGTCTCTCCAGTCAGAGTTGTTACATGAACTCAGTCATCATCAATAAAATGTTATACCTCCTTAAATACCACACCTCTTGTCTGTCTTTATTTATTTCCTTTTAAGCATCAGCAATTGAAAAATAGGAAAAATGCAGTAAACCTAGCTGTTAATTTTGGTTGCTCATCACTAAAAGAAAAGCAACGTTACACTCTCCGAGCCACCACAGAGCAATGCCGCGTTTATGGAGAGTTCAGAGCCTCATCCCAAAGAGAACAGAGCATCTTTCTTATCTGGTGATGATAGAAGCAATGGTGGCTTACCCTGGTTGAGCGTGGAGGAGCTGTTTATGTCGCCTGAGATGAAGGAGGACTCCGACTGCTTTCTCACAGTGTCGTTCCACATCCGCCTGATGCGGCTCTGTGTTGAGAAAAAAGCAACTGCTGATCAGGGCTCGATGCGGTGCTGTTGTTTTCTAGGGCTTTTGGCCCCGAGGACTGAGTGGATATGTGGGTTTGTGATTCAACCCTACACCTGTATACAAGATTCAGTTGACTTGCTGTATGATGACATGTTTGTGCTACAAAACCCCACACGTGTTATTGATCCTACTGCTTTCAGAAATGGATGTGCTGAGAATCTAACGGTTTGTAATTTGATAGATTGGCTGCAAGCGTGTTTTTTCCCCCCACCTCTCAACGGTTAGAGCTGAAACAGCAAATTCCCAGTGGTCCTTCTAAGATGGATCTCACAAAGCAGACATTATGAGAAGCAAGCGCACAGTGTGTCCAATTCAACTGGTTTTTCTTATGTTTAGAGCAAAACTTGAATGTTCGAAATTGTCACCGTAGTCGAGCCAAATGGCAACAAACTGAGTTCCAGTTCGACTCGCTTTGGGTGGTGATCATGTAATGTTCTTTTTCCTCCCTAATCTTTTAGCTGATCAGGATACGGTCGGGTTAGTAGATGCACCATGCTCATGGTGCATTAGCTTTTTTACCATCAGTTGTCTGCCAACAAGCAATTAGTAGCCCTTTTCACATAGCGGTATGAAGTCCTCTTTAGCACACCAATTTCTCTTTAGTAATTCACACATGCTGAACAGGAGGAGGCTGAACCCTGCCTTAGTGTGTGCTTACATACATCAAGCTGGTATTGCAGAATGACAGAGTCCTCACAGAGTGATCGCAGGTCAGTGGTAGGGCAATTTGTTCCATGATGCTGGCTTGCCCTTACACAAGGCTTTTTTATATATGTCTTTCAAGCCGAGAGTGATGCACCTTCACAGAGCATCGGTCTGCTGTGTGAAAGTCTAAGCCAGCAAAAGAAGGCAGTAAAAGAGGGAGATATCACTTCTGGCTTGAAAGCTGCATGTGAAAATGTCTGACATTCAAAAGAATACACTGGGTCTACATTTGAGAAAATTGTTTCAATCCTTTGTTTGTATTGTTTTATCTTGTACATTGTCTTGTTTCAATGGTACAAACCTCATTTTAGCACTTCGGTTTGTTTTTTTACAGTCAATATTCCATTAAGAGTGAAATATAAAGTATTTGAAAAGAAATCGGCATGTCGGACAAATGAAAGAATAAAGGTAAAAACGGCAACACCTGCATCTCTAAAACAGAAAAAAATAAGGTATTAATATAGAATATCACATATTGTGAAAAGTCTTTTTTATTAACGTGTGCAGTGTTTCATTTCATTCAAGATAGAGGTTGCGTGATGTGAAGTTTTGCAGAGAAATTTATTAATAAGGTTACATTTCAAACTCTTGTTGATACTAAAAGGTCACAGATTAAAGGATGAGCAACAACGCTGATTTATGGGGAATAAAGCTTAGAAAATGTAGAGGTACAAGGTTTCCACATAAACCCCATTTTTTATATTTTATACAATTTGACATTACTACATTTAATAATGTGCAATATGCTCTAGATAAAAATAGACTATAATGCTTCCTGTTGAAATTTAAGTTTCATCCTTTCATAACATTACAATGTGATAAACTAAATTTAAAATGAAACACTGTAGGATGACCACAGCCAGATCAATATTTATATTCATTTAGAGGAACTACAAGCTTTAGCTTTATATAAAAAAATCAACACAGATTCTATAATAATGGTACTAGTGCACAATTATGCTTAAGAAAAGGACAAATTACTTTAAGTATATTTCAGTCTTAGTTTTGATCTCATTATTGGGTTTGTGGACAATAATAACCACCAGGATTTTCTATTGAATATGGTAAAATACCAGTGGTAAATAAAGTTTGATTGCAGAGAGCCCATAAAACAGAGGATGTAATTAACTGAGACTGAACTGCAAACTCTGCACCTATCTCAATTTTCACTCATGGCTTCATAAAGCATAATCCCTGATTTATTTAATTCTCCTGGAGTACCTGTGTAGCAGATGAGTAGCGGGCTGTGGATCGAGACGTGGCAGTCTTGGCTGAGCTGTGGGAACCCTCAGATGGTAGCGCCCCACAGCACTGGGACTGACGGAAACATTTGCTGTACTCTTTCCGAACCTGCAGAGGAACAAAAGATCAGGATAGACATTCAGACAGAGACTGTGACACATCAGCCTTCGTAGGGGAGTAGCAAATCCCCTTTTTTAAACCAAATGCCAACCAGCTGATAGCAGTTTAAATGTCATACCTGTATAGAATAGGATACCAGACAATATGAGCCATTATGCTGTATTAAAGCAAAGACACAGTCTGACATGGTGCAGCCAATTGAAAATATTTTTTAAAATGTCTGGAGATTGTGTAAAATCTTTGTAACTAATCACTGTTTGTATAGTTTATTGTTGCCAAGCTTATTGAATTGCAATAATAAAAGCACACTAATGTTTGTAATAAAAAAGTAATTTATAAAGCATTCAGTCATGATGGGTGTAATTCTATTGCTGGTCTTCCTAAAACCATTACTTGAATATGCTGCATATATGCACATAACTAACACAATGACTGAGTCAAGTCTTTAACAACTAAACCCAGTAAATAAGACCACTGAGCAAGATTCTTCAGATTCACCTGGATGTTTCATTTCAGAGCCACATCCATGGAGTGCATCGTATCCTAAAATTACGCTGGGTGTGTTTGGACATCGCAGGTGTCATTTTGCTTTTCAAGCTGCAACAATTATGCAGAGAGAAGGTTTATTCTATGGTGTACCACTTTCCCTTTATCCACAATGCCATGAGGATGGAAGTCCTGACATGCTAATGGTAGCAAACTGTGGGTTCAAGTCTAAGTTTTGGAGTAAATATTGGCCAATTAAGTAATAATAAAGCTGTTTTATATAGTTTGACTATTCCTTGTGGCTATTTATAACCAACTTTATCTTTTTATAAATTAGGACAAATAAGTTTAATTGGAAACTTTTTATTTTCATTCATTGTTTTGGCATTTTTTTCTTACTATCCTCATCTCTGTGTCTGCACACAGCCAATCAGTCTCATGACCTTTCATGTGAATTTTCCTGCATTTACTCAGTAAAAGTAGAGGCAGCTTACTAAGAGATTGGCAATCATCGATAAAAGAGGAAAGATTAGTACAATTCAGCATCTATAAACATGTTCATCAATCTGACTGAGTTTTCTTTAAAAAAAAGTAATAAAAAACTGTGAAATACATTTACAGAGATTTGTAACAAGATCTTGGTGGACAAGACCAAACAAAATAAAGCACTTCAACCTTCATATTTAAGAAAATGGTACTTTTAATTTGATGTCTGCATTAAGTTTACTTTCAAATTTTGTCTGATTCTGTAAATCAAAAGATTTTTTCAGCATGTCCATTAAAAATGATCAATGTACAAGGTAAAAAACTCTTTTCATGCCAAACCAGCAGTTATAAAAACTAAAAAAAGAATCAATTTAAAGATAATTTAAAAATATTTGAGGTGCTAAATGTGGCAAGTTATACTTTATAGAAAGGTTTTTCTTTTCTTTACGGTTTTCCGCCCTGCCTGGATCTCACAGAAGCAGGTCATTCTTACTTTTTTCTGTAGGAGGCAGTGAAAGATGAAGATGAACATCCCTTGCAGAGTGTTGAAAATGGTGAAGAGATAAGCCATCACAATGGAAGATTCATTAAGGAAGAACAAGCCAAAGGACCATGTCAGCCCCAAAAGGCAAAGCAGTGCAAACGCTCCCAACACCCATGATCTGTAAAAAAGAAAAGAGGCAAAATGAATTTAGCAAGTGAAAGAAGAAAACTATGTTGCTTCTCTGCCTGATGTTTTATTACTCCTGGACTGCACCTTCACAAAAAACAAAACATCGTCATTTGTTTTTTTTTTTATTTTTGGATACGTTTGACCTAAAGATGAATGAGGATACTAATTTCTGGAATGAGTCAGTCAAACAACATTTTTGTGGTCTGTCTTAAGAGTTGCTGGCAGAAGAGACCACACACACAGCAGGTTTTTCATGGTGCCTTCCAGGAAAGCCTAGAGAATACAAGACAACTTTTACAGTTGGGCTCAGTGGCAAAAGCTGGTTGTTATCGATGCACAAGAAAGAAGTGAGCCATCCTGAATGTGATACAAAGAGCCTGGAGAGTTGCAAAAAGAAGCAGGCCATCAACATGTTGCCGAGACGGGAACCACAGAGAAATAATCATGCCTGATTAGACATGCTGTTCCCTCGCTTGTGCTTTTTGTGTAAGGATGTGATTTTCCTGTCTGAAAAATCACATCTAATGTCACCAATTAGCCCCTTTTTTTCTCTTTATCGATTTTTTCCTAAAGTTCCAGCATTAAAAACAGAAACTAAATACACGATAGAGCTGAAGTAGCCACTAATTAATGATAGTTAATGAGTTTTGACTGCTTGTTATTACTATGTGTAAAATCCAACATCAACAAACGTGACTTTTCGATGAGCTAAAAACAAACCTGAAAGCCAATTAATTTTTTCCCCTCTGTTTTTTCATGTTTGTTTGGACCAAAATCAGAGTAGCTCCCTTAAAATCAAACACCCACATAACATATGCTGGCATGCAGTCAAACATATTGTTTTACAAAGCTCCAAGCTTAGAAATGGTCAGGGACTTGTTTTATCAACCTGGTGCAGCCCATCAGAAGCAAGGAAAGGGAGGACGCTTTATTTGATTTAAACACTTGGAAAACTAGAAGATGTGTGCTTGGGGTCCATCTTCTAATGATGCCTATAAAGTATTCTAGTACAGAAGGAAAAAGATGCCAAAGGTCAGAAATGTACATATGAAGAAATAAAAGAGGCAATATACCCATGTGTAGTGCAAATCCTGACATCATAAAATGAGCTAAAAAGGCAGATGACAGACTGAAAGCGAAAACTGTTGGTCCGGCTGGAAAATCAAATAAATGTGTAGGTCAAATTCAGCTTTTTCAATTATAGCAGAAAGGCAGAAACAGTGATGGTACATGTTATTTTTCTTTTTTTCCTCCAGCTCACCCTGCATGTACATGCATACATATACACACCCACACACACATCCACACAGCTAGTAACAGCTTGGCCTCTTAATCTCCTGGAGTGACACCCCTCACCTGATACCCCCCAGCCTGGAGGAGTCGGGTTTCATGGAGGTGGAATGCTTCACCATCTTGTACATCGTCACCACCAGGAAGATGACATTGACCTGTCAAAACAGATGTGCATCACAGTTAAGAGACTGCACTCAGGAAAGCATCCAATTCCTTGTGCTAGCAATGCAGAGGGAGGCATTCATATACTTGTGCTACATGTGCTATTTGCACTGTCTAGAAATACTCATATTTAAAAACTTTGTATTTGCATATTACTCAAGTAAAAAATATAAATAAGTCTTATCCATTTAGGGTATTAGGATATTTTTTAAATGTCCCTTTTTAATACTGTGTACAGTTATAGCCTTTCTTCATTATTATGGATGCATTAGTCTGAGCATATTCACTATATGCATTGCTAAGTCTGGTTGGCTCTGAAGTGAACAACACATATATTCAATGAGAGGACAATAAAAATGTAATGGCTCTCCACTGATCAGAAGCACACTGACTTGCAGAGATCGCTTCTGTCATCTTCCAGCAGTTCAAACCTTCCACATAAGGCAACTTCAGTGTTTATTTCTCTTGTTGTGTTTGCTGTTATGAGTCCACCCCAAATTTTGAGTACAATTGCCGAAGATGTACATGCAATAAAGCAAACAGACGTAACACTCTACGGCCAAAAGCCCCGGAAACATTCAGAGGACAGCATGCCATATTTTAGAGGCACGTTTTACTGAGGCCAGGAAAAACATTCAAGTGATTCAAGCCATACATCCAGAAAGGTTTCCATGCTCTCAGGATGTCTTTCTGAGCACTGCTGGGCTTGTAGCCACAATGGGGGAAGGGAGGGGACAAGTTTCTATTTGGCGCGCTACCATATTTAACCTTTCAAACGTACTTCTGTAGATACTCAATAAAACCCAGCATATGTTTCCTTTTAGGTTATTAAAAACTTCAGTACTATTTGTGCTCCAAGCATCAATTTTAAAGCATAACCTATCTTCATAGACAGAAAAAAAAATCTTGAGTTGGCAAGAGAATGAATCATAATGATCAACATGTAGTGTTCTGACTGAAATACTTTAGAAGCAGGAAGTTCCTGATTATCATCCTAGATGGATGCAAAAAAACCCCGGTAAGGCAAGAGAACATGGTGTGTAAATTAAAACAGGAGTGCCGGTGAAAAAAACAGATGGCAGAGAGAAGAGTGGCTAAAAAGACAGAAAGGTGCTTTCACATCACAGCGTTTTGTCTCCCAGCCACTGGGGCCAATTTACGTCTGCATGCGTCAAGTGGTTAGAGATGCATTTAACACAGCCGTAAGTCTGTAAGTGATGACACAGATCCAATGAGACGCACAGACCGACGGACAGTGAGGCGAGAAGCGAGGAGGCATTCTGTAGAAAGCGGAGGCACACTACATATGCTTGGTCTCCAAGGGGCTGTCCTCTATAGTTTTCAATTCCCTTACTCCTCTTTCAAATAGCAGCTCTGAAGCAGATCATCTCCAGCTTTTGCATGTTTTTTTACAGAAATTACACAGATCTACACATGTTAATGTTGCCATATAAATTTGTATTGTGCATTTGTTCAGGCCTGTGTGCATGCAGGTTGTGTGTCTGTCTATGTGAACATCCTGCACTCTCCATGAAATATTAAGAAGTGAAGATGGAGATGTCCGCGTGCTCGGATTGGCTGTGGCTGTGTCATGATCCTCAGCAGGGATATGAGCTGTGGTAATGGTTGTCTGGCCCACCCACTCATTACTTCCATGTTCACCCCTCACCAACATCACCCTTGTTTCCCTGCTGAGCAAATGACCTTCATGCCTGAAACGATTTCTCCTCTTGATTGCAGGAAGGAAGTATTCTCTAGATGTTCAGAGAGGGCCAAACAGCTCCGAGTTGTTGCTGCTCAACAATTCAGATTTCAGAGGATTTCATAGCTGAGTGGACGCTGATGTCCTTGTGTCAGCTATAATGGGACCACTTTCTTTTCATGCAGATTGATCGGAGAAAGTCGAGCTAAGAGGCTGCCGGCAAACAGAGTAAAAATCTATAAACTCTATTCAAAGATTCACATTGAGAAAAAATATAGATGCATGCGTTTTAAACTTACCACTATAATGACAGTTACAGGTCCAATAAAGCTCCAGATAAAATGGTTATCCACCCTCAACCAGCATCTATAAAATACAAAAGGTAATGTTCAGCACAATACATCATTTTATTTGCCAAAACAAACTTGTCATCGATCAGGGTCCAGCAAGGCTGGTTGGATGACAGGTTACAGCAACAGAATAGCGACTCTTCTGACCACAGAGAAGAAAACCTAACCTTAAGGGAGTGTTGGCCTGGTGCCATGACAAGCTGCAGTATAGAAGCTGCAGTGTAAAAGGGCAGTGGTTATTTGACTCATGACTTCATGGTCTGCAAATGTGAGATGTCTGTGTGTAGTTAATACCGTGCACAGTAAACAAAGAATATGAGACAGTTTAAGAATTAACTGCACCTTGGTCCTTTTTATTTATCAGGGAAAAGAAATGAAGTGAAGATTACTGCAGTGAAAAAGGCAGTTTACTTAAGTCCCATAAATTAAAGGATTGTAGTCTTACAAATCATAAAGCTTGCTGCTTGGATGAAGACCAACAGAGAAGTGCATAAACTTTTTACTGACAAGGGCGGCAATTATCCACATGCAAAGAATAAAAAACTGGCGTGTCAGTGCAGCTAGCTAGTACATTCATTAATGCTACTGCTGTGCTTACTGCCTCCTCTTTTAGCAGTGACAGGCTGTAAATTTGCTGAGGGGCAGAGGTGGACTACTCTATGTGATATAACTATCATTAGCACAAACATACTATGCATGCTGTGTGGGTGTGTCTCAACAGAGATACTTCTGATTTTTACTGCATCTTTGCAAAGAGAGACGAGCCTCTGCAAAGATGCAACACTTACGCCCGCGGTGTGCCGTAGCTTCTGTAGTCGATGGCTGCTGAGATGCCCACCACCACAGCTGGGATGAGGTAGCCAGAAATATAGTAATATTTTCTGCGTGAGAACTCGCTCTCAAACACTTCGACCAGCATGAGGTACAGCTGCACGCCCTCCAAACACATCCAGGTGAATGCAGCCAGGAAGCAGAAGTGTAGGACTCCGGCAATGATGGGGCACACATACTTTCAGGAGGAAACACAACAAAGTCGCACACAAGTTAAAATAAAAGCTAAAATATTTTTCTTTTTCCTAAAATGGGTTTTTTGTTGACCTAAAACAATTTCAATACAATATGACAGAAACATTGTATCTTTTAATCAAGTGTGAAACAATGTCAAGCTAACATCAGCATGTAAATGCAAATATAAATAAATAACATCATTTTCCAGCAACTTGCTGTTTTTTATGAAAGTGCACATCTGGAAATATAAGGATCATGAATTGCAAACTCTCATTTGAGAGCAGAAAGGATGTTTCCTCCTGCCATAAATAGTATTATTCCCATAGATCCTAAAGTTTCTGCAGACACAAATAATATCGGAAACGTCTGATTATATTTGTAGAAGATAAAAATGACTGCTTTAAGCAGACTCCTGTTAGCTTATTTTATGTGGATTTGTTAAGTGGTGCATCACTATAAAAGGAAAAGTGAGAGAAAAATGCATTCATATAAAGGTTAATCACTTCAGATGAGACTAAAATAACTAATTGCTGCTGCAGCATACTTTTCTCTGTACCTTTTCTTCTGTCATGTTTATGCCCACGAGAAAAAGAAGCTCGCCGATGAAGAGGTTGATGCAGAGGTTTTTGTGGATTGTGTTTCGGTCACTTTGCAGACCTCTGAAGAAGCAGAAGGTGAAGAGACTGATTGCCAGGCAGACAAGAGATACAGCGATTCCCATCCTGGTGATGACGGTAAGAAGCAGCTCATGCACGCTCCCATCTCTCTGCAGACACAGACACACACACACAAACACACACAAAGCATGACTGACCTTTCCATTTGCACTTGTCATTATGAATGGCTTTTAAGCACATGATAGCTCTAGCTATATTCGTTGAAGAGTAGATGGAAACATCCATCTATATCATGAAGATGGAAATTTAAGGGGTTTCACAGTTTTTTTTGTCTGTAAAAGCCAGATCGCCTTGTGAATTTATTGCTCATACTGGCCATTAAACTACTAACTACTTATGCATTTTTTTTATCCCTAGGTAATACTAGTAATTTTGGAGTTTTTGGCATGAAAAATCAATCATTTTCATCTAGACTCAAGTCATTTAACAACCTTTTTAGCTATTTATAAAGAAAGGCTTTAGTGTTGAAATGAGGTACCTTTTGCAGGCTATCAAGACCTAATTTGACCGACTGACCAAATGCCATTGGGCACTCGTACTGAACATGTTCAGTCATCATTTTATGCAGCACATGTTGCAGAAAGTGACATCAGAAGAAAAACTGCCTCAAAGAGCGGCAACCATATGCACATTGGTTTTGAATCATGCCGAGTTTCAGAAGATCCAAAGCCGAGTGTGTTTTATGATGGGCACCGGGCAAATCTGAAAAAAGCAGACTTGCTGATATAAAATATCACTCAAAGACACGGTGGCCTGAGAGTGAGGCAATGCCTCCTGTGATATTTGTAATTTTGTTGAGGGCAGGAGTTACAGCTGAGGTGCTGTGTAGGGGAATGGGTGTGAGGTTGAGCCCAGCCTCTGGGCTCTGGTTTCAAGCTGTGGTTAAGGTTGAGGTTAAGACAGATGACAGGCACAGAGTTCAGGAGCTGGGACGTATTATTAAACAAACCACAAACTTATCCTTTACATTTATTACTGGCTAGGTCCTTGCTGCACATGCTATTTATCTTGTAATTGGATTGTAATTGCATTTTGCTGCCAAATGGTTCCAGCACCACTTCATGAGAGGTGGAAACAGAAGTCAAAACCAAGGTTATGCTGTTTCTCACACAGGAGGGCATGCATGAAGGGAGAATATTAGACAGGGATTGCAGGTGAAACATAATTATTTTTGATAATACTGTGCCACTTTGTATCCTGAGCCACGGTCCCGCTCTTTAAAATGACAGTCCACTGCCTTTTTCCTACCTTTCTATCCACCTTTACCTTCTCCTCCAGCTATAATCTAATTATCTCCTCTGAAATGCCACTCTTGTGCCTGCTGCATGTGCACAAATCATTCAGTAGGACAGGAGGAAGAACAACTAATTGAGAAAGAAAAATAACCCATGCAAACCACAAAGTGAGGGCCACTTACCACATTTCCTCGGTGTGCCATGAGAATAGCAAAGTTGGTCAAGTGACTGCAAGAGCAAGTTGTGTGGCTCTTATTGGTTTCCATCAGTTTGCAACCCTGAGTGGACCAGTATCCCATCATGCTTCGCTCTGAGTAATTCCAAAAGGAGCAGTTGGGGTTGTAGTAGTGCTCCTTCTGTGTATTACAAACCACAAAAAGAAGGATAAATATTTAGCATCCAGTATTTTAGCATTCACCTGAAAATGCATATTTTCACTTCTAATTTACATCAGTGGAACATGACGATGTTAGTACTCTCCACATGTTTGTTAATATCATGAAATTTTCACTGTAAAAAAAGAAAAAACCTAAACTTTATCCGTCTTTATTTCCTCAACTATTAGTAGCAGTGAAATAGCTCAGCAGTGTGGTCTGGGTGATTCTCAGGAGGAGGCTTACATCCAGGTGCTCCAGGGTGAAGATCACAGGGTCGGCCACAAACACTCTGCTGGACTCCTTTGTAATAGAGGCCGACAGGATGTGGGAGTTGACAGTGAGGGAGAGGTTGTGTTTGTTCAGGTCCCCCATTCCTCTCAGTGTGGCGTTTTCTGTGCTGAGGAACTGACCCAGGTGTTTGTAAAGTACAAATACCAGCTTAGCTGCACCTGCAATAGAAAGGAAGTCAAATGGGCAATTGTGCATGTGTAAATTCAGTTATGTTTCTTAAATATCACAAACATTAAGTGTAGAAAAGGCTAAATAGATGCTGTAGACTATGATGTACTGAAAAAAAGGAAAATAATTTTCCTTTTGCTTTATCTTTGTCTTTATAAGACCAGCTTCACCCCACTGGAGAAACTGTCTTACTGTTTGCACTGGATGATCTCTCTATATTATATTTTCTTAATGTTAGCATTTCATGTTTAATCGTTATGTCCTGGTATACTCTGACACTTTTCTGTTAAGTTTTGCCTTCTTGTCCTGGCTTTGCAGCTGGTTTCAGTTACACATTGCCACACACCTGCAGTGTATTAGTCTTCACTTCCCTGAGTAAGTATACGTCCAGGTTTCCTTGGTTCTTTTATGCAGCACTGGTCTTCATCTTTATTTATCATGTGCTGTATATTTAGGATTTGTTTTGCTTCCTGCAACCGTAGTCCTTTTTAATTATTGTTAAATTAAAAAAAACTATACGTTGGCATGTTCTGTCTCTCACAGTGATAATAAAAAACCATAAAATCAACTAATTATCTCTCAGCTATTTAAAAAAAATGCCCCAATTTTTTTTTATTATATCTGAAATTGATTTAAATGAATTCTGTGAGGTCTGAGAGAGATTACTTGTTTTCAGTAGTATCACTTTTAAATCTGAGTGCATTCACGGTTTTGGTAAATTTTCAAGTCATCTTTCTGAAAAAAATTCACATAAGAAAATCTCAAGCTATAGCCCTCATGGACCATTAGCCGGTTTTAGATATATCCCTCTTTCAACCCACATGAATCTATTGAATGGCTCCTCATGAAGAACTTGACAACATGTAGCTGGATCCACTTAATGAACCTACTTAATTGGAATCAATTGAGTTGGATCAGGTAAAAAACTGAAACCTGCAAGGCAGCGGCGCTCGAGGATCTGAGTTTGAGAACCTTGGCCAAACATAATTGCTTTAAAACCTTTTTGCTCCCTTTTCAATCTACTTATATGTTGTACAATGGCAACAAAAGAGAAAGACACCTAGAAAATATGTGATAATGACTCAAATAATTTTATTCAAACAAATTCCCAATTTGGCCATGTATAAGGAACCCTTGATTGGGATGTTATAGTGTTATAAAACATTTAGAAACAACAGAGAAGAGGACTGGCATACATTTTAATTTAGAGGTCCATTTTTCAAGGTAAAATGTACAAAACGGAAGGTTCACCTTTGATCTTAATAGTTTGTCTTAACAGTGTTGGCTACAGTCAAGATCCTCAGATGATTTTGTTAATTACATGTGCAGAGAACAAACACTAGCACAGCAGCAAATACATTACCTACCCTCTGAACGCCAAGCTGACCATATTAGACTTGCAAGGTACAAACCATACTAATAAGCTTTTTTCCCCTAATATTTTACGGTTCCTTTGTGAACCCTGGTAAAACCCTGAATGGCTTAAACATGTCACATTTAGTATGTAAAATTACTGTGAAAATATCAACAAAGCTCACTTCCCCAAAAAACATTAAAAAGGATGTTTTCACAGCTTCTGCTTTCTTACCGTTTTTGCTATTGATTTTCACGGTGTTGGAGGAAAGCGTAAGAGTTGCTCCACCCTTGCTATTCTGAGGAAATTTGAAGTCTTGCACCTGGCCATCAGTGCTTAACACGTACACATCCAACACTGAGAAATGGTAGGAGGTGAGGAGAAAGGTTAAAAAGAGAAATATTACTCATTGGCAACATTTTAAAAGCTTTACATCGTATTTAATAGAGCTCTTCCGTTAGCGCCCAGTGGCATTTCTGGAAGTACTTGATGCTCATTGTAACAGTAGCAGAGTCAAATCTTATTGGCAAGATCCTGCAGGGTGCCATTTACTTAAAAACCCATGTCACTAAGCTGTTGGTTGGCATTGTGAAAGTCTCTGAGGCAAAAGCAAAGTTAAAGGAACGACAAGTACTGCAATGAAGGATGAGTAAATGCAAGCACACAGCCATCTGCAGCATGAATGTCAAATATTCATAGGATCAAACATATCATTGAGCTTTTACTTTTACTTTTTCTTTCCCCTGTGGGTTCAGATAACTCTGGGCTCGATGAGCAAATCTCTGAAAATCCTCCGAATTTCTGCAGCCCCGCTCTCTGGTATGCCAGCTGCCGGGTGGTGCTCCCTTTGAAGTGTGAAATTACTAAAGGGTCAGGAGGACATACGTATCAGCACACTCCCTCCTAAGAAACGGCCTCACTTCCACTGAAATATGGCTTCTGACAGACAAAGATGAGGAATTGTTCTCTTGTTGCTCTCCCCCTCGTCTGGCTTTCATTTCTCTGTTTCTCTGTTTTTCTCCTCATTTTGTCCTTGATTTTCACCCTGAGATGCCATTTGGGCTTCAAAAAGCTGCTAATTAGAGAGAAAATAATCATTTTTAGCTTTTTCAGGTCAGGTAAGCTGGTCTCTCTTTAGTTGTGTTCTTCTTCATGCTCCACTGGAATATCTCCATTGTGCAGATTAGCCGGAAGAATATTGCCTAAATGCAGTGATTAAATTATCAATACAGCATTTGACTAAAATAATCTGTTAAACAAACGTACATGTTATAAGCTTAGCTAACTGCTACTTAATGGGAAAGGCCCGGAGAGCAGATAAAGTGCTGTGTGAATGGAGCCGTGCCATTCAATTGGTTTCTTTGTTTTCCCCCAGAGGTCTGGACGGTTCATCTTGGAGCACATGTTCAATGAGGTGACTTTACAATGAAAGATTAAAAATCAATGAGGTATAAGACAAAAAGAGGGAGTGAGAAACCATAACCATAGCAACAAAGAGCTATGAGTGGAAACACGACAGGTCATGCCACAAAGCTGGCTAAAATGAATGAGATTCTGTCGCTAATAGACTGCCTGTCGGGACTAATTTGCTCTTCTTTTTGCTTTATTTCTAAAGCTGTGTGTTAAGTCAAATTCTATACCCTGTTTTTTTCAAGATTAGAGGTGACTATTTTTTAAGCTATATTCCCCGTGAGAATGCGTGTATGTACGTGTACGTCCCGTAGAGTGCAGCTAAAACAGGGGCGGAAAAATCATCAGCATCATAAAACATGGCTGACAGTTGAGCACATGTGGTTATCTCTGTTTTACATGAACTTACTGATATTCTCTGCAGGCACTTTCACAATCGCAGGTTCAATCAGGTTTTCTGCAAGGACAAACGCCCCTTCCTCCAGGGTATCCAGCAGCATTGTGGCAGCATGCGTTTGTTCTGTGGAATTCATGTCTTTCCAAGATTTCAGCGCTTCCGGCCTCAGGAGGTTGTCAACAGTGTCCACGATTGCCTGTATCCATGGAGACAAGAGAAATGTCAGGTTGCTGTCCCCTCCCATCGTAACTTGCATTTAATAAGAAAGTGGTGGGGGACTGGGAAGAAAATGATAAAAGTGACATGAATGGCCAATAGTGACAGCACCAAAGACTGAAACCGAAATATCAAGATTACTCTGACTCTGACAAACATGTGAGCTCATCAATGATGCTTAAAATAATAAGGACAATACATGATTTAGTGAGTATTATTAATTATTCTCTTTTACAAAAACAGCTTTAATCTATGAATTCTCTTATGAATTGACTTCTTTTATTGAATACCAAAACGCTTGAGAATTAAAAAAAATCCACTGAATGAGGCTGCATACAATGCTGCATTGTCAATTGTTTCTGTTAACAGTTTAGAAAAAAATACTCCCCTTGTGGACAATATTCATTTTTCCAAGACAATGCTTTTGTTTCCATAACAGGATCTGTTGATAGAATTCTCCTGGAGGAAAGGGGGCATTATCATGAAATCCATGTCCAAAGTACTAGTGTCTATGTCAAAATAAGGGGGAAAATTCTGCTTGTTTTCAAAGGCAATCCTTTAATTTCCTGGTTTCTGATAAGCTATAAGTAAGCAAAACATTCCACCAAACCAACACAAGTATCATATGTTGATAAAACAAGAGTTTCCTTTGACCCTGGCGGGTGAGTTCATAACTCCAGAGCCACAAAATTAAGAAACAACATGACTAACTTAATAAAATCTCACAAAAATAGACAGTTGTACAAAAATTTGGAGCAGTACTTGGTATGATAACTCAGAGTGACAATTTAACCATAGGTGCCATTAACCGCAGTAAGACCCACCACAATGATGATAATTAACCACAACAAACCACCGTTCACTGCACCAATTAGTCACAGCTGTGATTATCCAAAGCACTAATTGACCACTGTAAGGATTATCCATATGCCTGGACTAAAAAACAAAGTGCATCAACCACAGTCTGCACTGATATTTGATTAACCCCAGCATTTAACCACAGCATTCACGGTAGCCACAGCAATGACGATATCCAGACACAGGGCTCTAAGTGTATCTTTATACCTTGGGCTCCAACACAAAAATCAATTTCAGTGGCCCTGACCTTGCAGACAACCTGAAGATTATGTGATGTGACTTTGACCACAATAAATGTGTTTGTTATGTGAACAGGAGAAAGATACCAGGGGAAAGGGTGGAGGGAATAATAGATACTAAATGGTCTCTCCAAACCCACAGGTAAGTGATCCGCAGAAGAATAATGACATCTAAAAATAAGGTATAAAAAAACCCTTTGTATCTAATATGTGCTGAAAAGAAAGAATGTGTTTCCTGAATAAATCTGCTTTAATTCTTGCCTGGGTGGAGGTCAGTTTACAAACCACAAGAGGTCCAACCAGGGGAGCCTCTGCAGCTGACAACAGCTGGACCAACTAAATGGAGAAGTTCACATTCAAGCTGCTTTTACTATGCAAGCATAAATACTTGATCTAAAACAACACAATATGTAGATAGCATTTCAGTTGTGCAGTGAAATTGTTAATATAAAGAAATAATATATTTGCAGACATGCTGTAATTTGTGATTACATCTGCAAAGAAAAAGCAAATCAACAAAGGTTTGTCTTGCATAATCAAAACAACTTTTTGCAAATCTGCAGTTACTCTCCAAAAAGGTGCTGCTCACTCAGCATACTTTCTTAATGGTGCAGATGTACAGGTGTGTCATTACATTTTGTGACTTATTTAAGACATGCACACACCCGCAATAGAGCTATAAAACTTAGATACTTGTCACTCATGGGTAATAAATTATGTATAAATCTCTGTGCCAAAACTGCCTTTTTTTACAGCAACGACTTCTTAAGATGAAAAGAGAATGTGAAATTCAAACCGTGATTGAAAACTTGTTTGTGCAATCACATGTCTAGCCTGCAGATGTGCACAAGGCACAAGCATGAGTAGAAAAGCTTATCGCATGTGTCTTAGGGTCATTGAAAGAAGTCAGTTTTCTCTGTAACATAACTGACAGCTTTTTTTACACAATATCTAGCAACCAAGCCGTACAGAATTACACATATTTGGAGGAACTCCCAAAAGCTGGAATACCAAATCAATCCTATGAGACCTGAGTACACACAAAGTGAAAATGAGTCACCTATAGTATTACCAGCAAGACATGGTGGGTGCATATAAAACATGTACTGGAGGCAAAGTTATCAACTTCGGTTAAGAAGAGGTCATACCCTATGTAATTACTCCCTCCCACCTGGGAGGGAGAAATTAAATGGAGCACTTAATTCATCAAATGACTGCTGGTAAAAACAGTTGGTAAATGCAGTCACCCCATGAAAAAGAAAAATATATACAGTATATATAAAAACTTTTTTCCAACATAAAAGCCATTCTTTCTTTAATTTCCAGAATTAATCCAGTTGTGATAAAACTGTTTCTACATGTTTTAGATTTTAAGTATCTATTCAGTCATTGTCCTAAAACCAACTCTTTGCTCTGATGTAGAATCCCGTACCCATACCAATGATCATGTAAAACCTGACAAAATGATTTCTCTCTTTCCTGTCATTCTGCAAACATTTTAAAAGCTAAACACCCACAACGTTGGGCTCTGAAACGTTAAACATACATTACGTTACAGGAAAAGTTGCTGTGATACCGCTTGTAGGTACAAAAAAAATCTGAACCACACTATGTGCCAATCCATTCAGCAGATGTTGAGCTGTGAATGATTAAACAACCGGTCAACAATCAATCCCTTTTGCTGCTCAGACATTTCTGAGCAGAGGGAAATGTATAACTTTTTCTTTTAGTAAAACAAGTCATCAAGTAAAGAAAAAACAAAAACAAAACACTTTGAGTTCCCTGAGCCTCTGAGTAATACACCAAATATGAACATTAGATTTATTCTGTGCAAGCAATCCTCTCCCCTAAGTTTACATCATGCCCTTGTCTTTCAGTAGAGCCTACCTGAAAAAATAAACTACCATGGCAGGAAAAAAAAAATCAAAAATCAAAATCCAAGTGAAACAAACATATTAATGGGCTCAGGAATTAATCCCTCAGATGAAACAACTGCAGCTGGAGAGGAAATATTTTTTTCTGCTTTGCTGTAGGGACAGGGGGGACTAAGATTGTAGTATATAAGCAAGTGACAATTGAGCACACTGCCACTTTGATCACACTCCTGGCTGACAGGGAGGTGCAATTACAACCGTGGGAAGGCAATTATTCACACAACGTGCAAAGAGCCAACAAGAGCGATGGGAAGAGTGAAATAGTGGGGGAGGGAGACGAGGAGGAGAGTGAAATGACAGAAAGATGTACAAGTGATGGGACACTGAGGAGGGAAAAATGGGACAAAAACAGAGTGGTATTGACAGAGGCATCCTCAGATGGACAGAATGACAGGAGAGCAGACAGCAAAGACAAACGATGAAGCAGCTATATTTTGTACAAGCAGGTCACCTAACACGCAGACAACCAAAGGCACAGAGACAGACAATGGTGCATGCTGAGAGTCAGACGTTTGGGATCGGAGTATATAGGAAAAAAAGGGGGAAAAAAGCAACACGAAAAGCCTGGCAGTTATACCTTCATGTACGCTCGGCATGTCTTCTCTCTTTTTTGAAGCTTTTCCACACAACAAGAGGATCAAGCATAAGAGACAGATTTTTTAGAGAGATGGTAAGAAAAGAGGAAGCATTAAATCATGCAACTTGGTGTCAATTACAGAATTAAGGAAAAGAAGGAAAGGTACAGGGTCTGTAAACTATAACCTTAAAATAATGTGACAGCTCCAAAACGCTTTGCAGAAGATACTAACACTGTTTGAGTCCTATGAATATGGATCAAATACAAGTGGAACAAAGAGATGAGAAATGCACAAAGAGTAGGAGGGAAAAAAATGCTGAGATTGGATTCCAATGCTCCCATTAGTGATGCTTTAAAATACACTGAGAAGATAAACAGTCTGGGATGAGGTCATCTGTATTTCTTGTCATGGTGAAGATGAAATAGTGCTAGCTTATTTGATAACCCTTTGTTAATTTATTAGTATTAAATAAGCCGCATGTTGTAGCTTTGACAGAACTGGCAAAAGATAGAGATTAAGTATGTTTTTGTCCAGATTTCCACATCAAAAACAATTTATCTGCAGAATAAGCTCATCCTATGGTACAGATGAGAAGAAAAATGTAACATTTAAAGCCCATCAATGAATATGAAAATGGATAAAAACTGCTCAAAGCATTACAACAAAGAAGAAAATCCATTTTTGTGTGTGTTTTATGCTTTTCTATCAACTTTTTTTGCGGTAAATTTGACCAATGTTAAAAAAGGGAAAAACAATGTGTACTTAGCCTATGACTAGCCTTTAACCTATCAAAGTTCTTCCACATGCTATACTTTTTTATTTAATTCACAGTATGTTATTATAATTTCTCTTCGGAGATTTCATAAATGTTTATTTTGTTAAACCTTCCCTTCAATTATTTGCAATTTCTTCATAATTCATCATGAGAATAAAAACACAGATCTTACAGCTTGATGATGATCCATAGCTGCTAGATTCTGTTGCATATTCTTGTCTCTTTAATTACCGCTGTTTTGTTACAATGCTGATGTTTATTGTAACACCTCATAAAGAAAACTTTTCCTAAATGATTTTTTTAATTCAGTTTTGATGTAGTATTTTGTGAAACGGTTTTCTGATTGGGCTCTCTTTGGGATTTGCCATGCATTCTGATCTTGCTTGTAACGGTGCAAATATTAGCTTCTAACAAGGGTGTAACTGGTTAAAAAGAAGGCCAATTGAATGAGTCAGCTCCTGAATCAAAGAAGACTGTTTCAGGGGTAGCTCAATAGCTGACGGAAAGCAGTTTTTTGCTGCCATCTGTTTGGCTTCTGGTGACAGGTGTGTATCGCTGTAGCTGAAACAACACAAAGCAGTGATGTCACGGGGTACACCTGCAGAAGTTGAATCACTTAACATCAGCAAGCTCTGTGTTGCCCTGTTCTTCCTTTTTTCCCCTCTTTTATTTCACTGCAGCACTGCAGTGTGTTGCAGTAAAACATCATAAAAATCTGTTTTCACATAAATCTGGCTCGCTCTAATCTCCAGTAATAAATGTGTGGCTGTCTGAACATATGGACACAAACTATGGGTGTCACTTTGGTGAAAAGCACCTTGCTTACAGAACAGCTACTGTCTTCATAGTCTGAATAACAATGTGATATATCACACTGTCACTCATCTCTCCATGGGACTGCTATCAGCTGAGAGGAGTAGGTATGTCTTGGACCTACTCTTTTCTCAATGGGCGTCTGCAGAAGCTCCAGGAGGGAGCAGTTTTGCTCTTGTCAGCAAATGAAGAGTTATTCTGTGTTGTTGGGGGACTTGTGGCCATTAGCTCTGATAAGGGAGCTCCCAGGTGAGCCTGTTTTCCAAAAAAGCCTGTAATTGCCCAGGAGCTGTGAAGGAATGAATGTGCCCTCGGGGCTAGACCTGCCTCCCCTACCCTCCTCACCTGGGACTGTGTGTGTAAGACAGTAAATGTTCATATATGGAGGTGCGCAGCATGGTCTGATTATTTTCTGTAAAGTATCCTGGTAATGTATGTCTGCTGTAATGCAGACTTGAAGTTAGGCCTGAAGGTGACAAAGTTTAGTGACAGGTTACAAGCTGGAGAGGATTTTCACAGCACCTTGTTGAAACTGCGTCCAGCCGAGTCCTTCTCGTTGGGCCTGAGTTCCTGTAGCTGAGCATCCAAGATGTCCACAAGTTGCTCCATTAGGCGTACAGAAGAGCTGACGTCTCCAGCGAACACTGGGCCCTGAGTGTGCCGAGCCAGCTCGTTGGCTAAATTAGCAGCATTTTCACCACTTCGGATCTAAAAAGAGCAACAGGGAAAAACAAAGGGGGTGTCAGGGAAGTGTTGGTGATGCAGGCCCAAGATGATGGTTATGCAACATCCACCTGAATAATTTATTGCACATACATCCAAATCCACTGCAACGTGGTTTGCTCAGAAAGCAAAGCTTCAGTAACTCACAGGTTTAAGAAAAGTACTGCAAAAATAAACCAGCGTGGATTTATCTAAAGCTGCCTTCAGTGATCAGTAACCTACTTTAACTGAGAACTGACCTTCTGTCAAGTTTCAAACTACACACACATTTTAAATGCTTAGAAGTAAATGCATCTTTATGGTGATTATTTTGCAGCAACTATGCATTTCAAAACTTGCATTAAAGTTGGGAAGCATGCTAGATCTTTCAGCATCATAATTCAGAGCTATCAGGAGCTTTGATGCAGTAGATGTAGCCAAAATATCTACATAATGGCAGTAGACCTACCAATACTAGCAGTTAGATCTAAAGTGTTATTAGTGCAACTTCTGTCAATTCAGAAAGTTAAATACTGTAAATACGGAGTTTTAAATGAATGAATGAATAAATAAAAAATCCTGTAAATGTTATAGACTTATGTCAAAAACAGAAACAAAAACATTGACAATTTGTTTAAAAAGCAGTGTATATAATAGTAGTCTTTTATTAAATCCTCATTCCAGCTATGTTGCTTGGATGCAGCCTAACCTGTTTGAAAAAAATATGTTTTTCTTATCTGTTTATTTATTTATTTAATTTGCTCTCTTTGTACTTTGTGCTTTGCCTTTGGGGAAAATATCAAATGGAACCTCCTTACGGGATGAAGTGTATCCACATTAATGTAATGTGCATAGTTTTTTGAGCAATACTAAATGTCTGTCGTTGCTAGGTGAGAACTGTTTAAAATCAGGTCACAGCAGTTCCATCACAAATGTCTACTTTTTTTTCCCTGAAACCCTGCCTGAATCTGTTGTAGTTTGTGGATGTTTTTCTTTAAAAATCTTTTCATCTATTTTCATTTCATGATTTTTTTTCCCCCGTCAAGAGTAACATGAATTTCTCCTTTGCAGCAGGTTTGTCTTTCTGTTGCATTATTGTGCATTCAGGCTACAGAAGCTCTTATCTGTACATCTACATTTCTACCTGTGCGACTTCAAAGCACCAAGGCACTGAAGAAAAAAAGCCCAGGCTCTTTGATTCTCAGAGGCATGCTGCAGCTCCTGCATTTACTCTTGATGTTTTTAGATAGCACGTTTTCTTTTTGCTACCACTTGGTTTTAGCTCCCCTTGAAAAAGAAGATTTTCATGATGGCTACACTTGACCTGTTCAGGAAATAAAACAGGCAAGCGGAGGGGTCAACTACTTGCACATACAGTAGATGTTTGATTTTGGTTGTGTTACATGCTTGTCTGCAGCTCAGTATTGTATTTGACAAACTCTCCTTTTACCTTTTGTGCCACCTGAGTCACCCAGTGGGAGGTGCAGTTGCTGAGATCTGGCCCTTTGGGGCACCATGTCCCTTTCACAGTGCAGAGGAAAGTGGCGATGCCTGCAGAACCACAGAACAAACAAACAAGCGAAAAGCCAATCAAAATAGTTAAATGGAGCCAAAACTTTGATCAGATACTCAAGCCGTTTTTTTTTATTTTATATATAGACTGTCTAAAAGCCTGACAGTAAATGTTCAGCAGTAAAAAGGTTTAAAAAAAAAGAGTGTAGAACGTTTTACCAAAAGAAGTCTGGTGCAATAGGGTTGGGGAGTAACTAACAGGGGTAAAAAGCAGGTTCAATAAACAACCCCTGCCACACACACACCTACTCTCTCTGACACACAAACACATCCCTGTCTTTCCCTTTTCACAACTTTAAACATCTCTTAAATCTCTAAAACGAGTCACTGCTTCAGATTGCACCCTGCTGCACTCATAACAGCAACAGCACAGCACTAAATATAAAACTCCCTCCCTTGTCTCAACACGGTCTCTGTCATGGTTTCATTCTCCAGCTGCCCTCCTTTATATTTTGACAGTAATGTCAGATTCCATGACAAGTTACAAAGGTAATTTCAGCAAGATTACTGCGGCAGCATCATTGTCAGATAAACCTGCATACCTACATCATGTAAGTAGGTCCCTTACTGCCAACATTTTCAGCAGTTTTCACCTGTGCTGTCTTTTGTAACCATAACGACTTCAGAGGAACTTTCACATTATAAAATAAATTATCCACCACCTTCATTAGTTTCTCAAATGCTTCTTCAAAAAGAGGAAATAGACATCAGCACCAAGTTTATTCACTCAGTCATATTCATTTCAACAGGAAATGGATTTCTGTTTTTCTTTACTTTTCTGTTAGGTGGGGATAAGAAGTGGAGAGAGTAAAGGCTTTAATAATGCAATGTGGTTTTAAAAGTGACATGCCATCAAGCTGAAAAATGAACGACTTAGTTCAAAAAGCAACAGATTTTATATGGCTCTGGGAGCTTCGCATCTAATTATTTTTTTATATTATGCTGCTTTCCTCGATTGGTCTAAATGTATCAAGGCTCAATCAAGGAGGTGCAAAATAGCAGGAGGAAATAAGATTTGAATTTTAACATATAAATATAGCTTAATTGGCAAATCAATATCAGAATTCTTCATTCAGATCTACAGTATGGCTATTTCTGAAGTTGAAGCATGGGTTATAGTTGCACTGGATTACATCATATCATGAGATGGTCTCAGCTGTATTCAACTTATATATGGCCTTTCTCCCAGTAAACCTTTGACAGGAGGAACTGTCATAAAAAATATTGCCCCAACAATGGTACTGTAATTAAGCTTTTGGAATTAAATTGCTATTAAATTACTAAACCTAAAGCCTGAAGACTGTTAACATAGCAACACTTAAAATAGGCCAAAGTGGAGTCAGGCGGTAACAACTTAAATGTATGCCTGCTAGCAAAGTGAAAGCTCATAAATTAAAATGTTTGGAGATTTGGGACACATTTTTGTTTGCTTATGATTCAACAAAACTTGTTAATTAGAAACATTTAGAGGCACAAGTGGGCAGATTGTTAAACTAATAAATTAGAGTGAAATAAATAACCCAGGGTCATGTCACAGTGACAGCTACACATCTAAGGAAGCACAAACCATCTTCCTATGCCACCTCATCCAGCGGGATACTGAGGTATTCCCCCGCTACCAGACAAAGAGGAGCCTTTTGGATGTGGGACTCCCCCTAGTATTTTTCGTCTTCTACTATTTCTATTATTGTACAAATATGTTTCTTGCTGGTCCAGCAGATTCTGTTCCTACAACCGCTGGACTGCATCAAAGAAACAGCAGAAGGAAAAAGGTGGACACAAGATGGGAAGAGAAAAGATAAAGAGAGAGTGAAACAAAAAGGAAGAAAACAAAACACAACTGCATTCAACCTTTAACACAAAAACTAAACAGCCAGCTGTCAAACCTGTAAAGAAACAGTAAAACACCCTGAGACGTATAGGAATACCGGTACCCAACGGACAACCATCAGGAGCACCTGTGAGAAGAAAAACTGCACCATGAACAATGAACAACAAACAAAAAAGCAACAGGCATAATAATGTCTGTGAATGTGTACGTGTTTGTGTGGAAGAGTGTGCTTGTGTGTAGGTGTGTGTACTAAACATCAGGGGTGAGCTATGTTGAGTGAGCATACAAATGCAGCCATGCCCCCGCCAAAGATCAGATGCAATAAGGCCCTAATCCCTGGGTAACCAGCAGCCACCACAGAGAACAGAACTAAGACAGCCCACTGTAGAAAAGGCACCATGGCCACCCATAAGGAGGCAGAGGAAAGCTGTAGCCACATCCATCTCTTCTCTTCTCCAGATAACAATGGTTGTAAATGTAGGTAATGGAAAACCATTCCTTAGAAGATGGCATTCTCATCAGCACATCCAAGGTAGAACGGCATATATTCTTCACATTTCAAGCATATTCACACTGTTTTATTCTTGTAAAGCTTCTATTTACATGACCCAAAAAGGATTGTAACTATGTCGAAGCTACAATGTAGTTATAGTTACATTCAAAGTGCATTTAAATCACTTATCAACACTTACCTTTGGTCCCTTTGGGGCAGGGCCTTTCAACAGAGATGCCTGTGTGGGTCTGGGGCCAATCAATGGCTCTCATCCTGGTCGCGTCGCAGAAGCGTCTGGGTGTTGGAGGCAGCTGAGGTATGGTAGGCTCAGATGTTCCTGAGCTGCGGATGTCTTCAGATGGATCTCTTCCATCTCTTGGATCTGGTCCAGCAACAGTTATGTCTATGTGCCCCTTCATGGTGGGTACATTGGTGGTGGTGAATACCGCAGTGGTCTTAGATGTGGATGTTGAGATGGAAATATCCTCAGTGGTTGGCACTAAAGTGAGACAGTGGTAAAGTTGTTAGTTACTGAGTCACAAATACCCTTGTCTTGACATCCTGCTGTTTCTGTCAGTGGGGGATCTGCAACAGTTGTGAATCCTGTGGTTTGATGGCGCTGGTAGAGTAACTGCTCAATATAAGTCCCAGAAATAAAAGGATTGTGGAGATTTCATTTGTAACTTCACCACACACAACAAAGTCAACACAAACAAGACATTTTTCTCTTGCTATTCTCTAGTTTATTTAAGCCAATAAAAGCCAATAAGTAAGATAAGCAATAGCAGCAGTACCATCTTAAACATAGCAGTGATTCTTTTCCCCTGCAGTCTTCACTGCACCTATTAAATGTCAAGAATAAAGAAAAATCATTTCTGCCTTTTACCTTTTTCCTTGCCTTGTTCATCTATCCCCCTTTGATAAAGTAGTGTGTGGAAGGTAAACTACACGGCCCTCAGCAAAAACCATATATCAGCAATAATGCAATTCCGCTGTATTCAGTCCACGCCTACCAAGCAAATCCATGTGAATACTCGCATGCAAGTGTGCTTGTATTACTCAGGTGTGCTCCTGCCTAAAATCACTGCCTACGCACAGATTCATATCTACTACAGAGTGCCTGGAGATAACTAGGAAATGAAAGCAGAAATGGGAAATCTATAAATTTAATATAGTATGAATAGCCAATATGGATAAAAGGAAAAAATGTGTTTGTGTGAATGTGTGCATGTTCCTACAAGAATATCAAAGACTACTTGTCTTGTGCATGGATGACCACAGATTTTTACCCACAACCCCCTGATTGTATTTTGAGATAAAAGCAGCTTCCCACAATGGGGTCTGCCAATGTAAAAGGCACTATAGTGTTGCCGTGAGATTCCCCGAGTACTTCTGGGAAAATGCAATATCATGCTATCTGACACTCCATCATAAGACACCTAGCTCCATTTCCTGAGAGAGAATGGTGACATTGCTGACATTTCATGTTTCATCCTAATCAGTAGGTGTCGGGGAGTGGGGGCATTACCATTATTGCCTTTTTCAGGTAAAATATTTACGTTTTTTTTTTTTTTCAAGGCCGAGTAGGCCAGGAGGCCACAGTAGAAGAAGTGATGGACTAGTGTTCAGTGACATTGACTAAAAAAAATACCATTACAGGATTAATAGTGACATTTTAGACAGTGACCTTTTATCCTCAGACAGCAACCCTAGCTAATTACCTTGCAGTCATTCGGTCATTGTTTGTTTGTCATCAATGCTTTCACTGATTGGCAGCATAACTAATAACCAATGTTTATAACAGTCTAATAACAGTTTGTTGTCCTTGAGAAGAACCTGATTTTTTTTGTAAGTATTTCATGTTTCGTGTCTTTCATTTTTCCCTAAACAAACCAAAATCTTATAGACAACAATTAAACAATACTACATTAAAAGAAATAAAAAGTTTCAAATACATCTTATAAATACAGGAGACGTTTTTTCATTGACTCAGGAAAAGTGAAAAGATTCATAAGTTGACTTGGATGATTCAATTGACACATATAATGCAATACAAGGGCATGTGTAATTGGGTTTCCAAATATTAAACTGCTCCATACCTGAGCAAATTTCTGCTTTTCCGCTTGCAGATATAAACCTTAATATGCATCCGGCTGTACCTGTGTGTGCAACGCCTGATTAACAGACTCCTGAGACCATATTTCTTCAACTCAATTATCACATATATCTGTGCAAATGTTCAAAAAGGGCAGAATGTAGATTTTTTTTACCATTTTTCTACAATACCGTTGATGCCATGTTTTTAAAATGCACTCTGTCATTAGTGATTCAGTGGCATACAGTATAGGGTAAACGTAAGCATTATAGCGTATATATATATATATATA
>JBAMHV010000008.1:14408299-14433096 GCA_037177535.1 Pseudomugil gertrudae
AGTCAGGCGGTGAAATATGTGAACAAAAGCAAATCATGCCACCAACAAAAGAGAAAATTGAGAAAAAGTTTGACTTAACATTCAGCTTCGGCTTTACCATATACCATATGTAATTAACTGGATTCCCTTAACTACAGATATTATGACTTTCTCAGAAAAGTTACAAATATATAAATAGGTCCATACGTAAACTGTTCATGTTTTTGTCTATTGAAGAAATTACATAAAAGTCTGATATATTCGGATAGATTAGTAAGAAAAAAATGATAGAAGGGCAACCAGAAATTGATATTGCTTTCTAATTAAAAATGTCTGACAATAAATTTTAAAAAATTGTATGCTTTTTTACACACATATTCAGTATTCTTTACCATAAAGTAGTATCTCTGATAAACTAGATGACTAGATGACACTACCATCAGAACAAGCATTTAAACAGGCTTTAAAATGCATGATAATTGTCTCTTTTTGTTCATTATCATTCCATTTTTAATAAGAGAAGCAGCCTTAATCAAAGACAAGATAGCATCTTTGTGGATGTTTGTAGTCATCATGTCTTGAGTTTAAAACCAGAGTGGGTAACATCAAAAGCATTAGATATGCACACATCTCCTTTCTACCACATGAAGTAATGTGTTCAAATGGCAGTGCTTCTGCAGCTTATCCTGATGCCTCTGCACCTTGCATGCTACAAATTTCTTTTGATTACAAAGAGCAAATTCCCCTCCAGCAAAAGGCTTGTGTCCTCTGATAGCACTCATTCAAGAGAGGGCTGCACCAATTAGCTACCATTTCTCTCAAGAGGCAGTGAAGTCACTCTTTATGGGAAATCTGACACCAAAGGCGTACTGTTGCCATATGTTGAATAATACCTCTTGTAAATAATGGGAGAGTTTGAGATTGAGCAATTGAAAAATGACTGTGACCAGTGTCAAAACAGAGGGTGCAAATTAAAACAAAGCTTAGGGGAAGGAAAAGTGTCCTGCAAGATCAATCATGAATCAAAACAGAGATGAAGCAGAATTAGTTTCATTATTTTATAGCACCCTTGAGTCATTCATGCATCGAAGAGGAAGATGACAAAATTACTAGACCCTAATCAGATGATAAGAGGTCTGTATATTCTGTTTGGTCTCAATTTTATAGCCTATTCTAAAAGAGCTTTTTTTCTCCCCTTTTTCTATTCAAATGATACAGTCAGAGCAGTAAAACCCTACCTGTCCAGAGGGACATCACAATAAAAGGATCATAAGCTGCCTAATACTTGCTATTAAGGGACAGAGTGACCACTTGCAGTCAATTCAAGCTGCTTAAATTGTTTTCAGTTTTGAAGATAAATCACTTACAATGGTCTCTGTTACCAATACTATAATAAACAAGCATACAGCTGGCAGGAAATTATCATCATCGGGTTGGAGCTAAATGAAATCATGAGCAAATAACCTGTCATCTTGCTATTGTTCCTCCTTCTTTGAACATTACTAAATGTGTGTGTTTATATGTGTGTGTAGTTACCACACTGTATGGTATGTTTAAAGCTACCTCCTGCAGCTGGCCAGCTTGACACTGTCAGGGGAGACGTGGTGTGACTCCATGTAAACTGTATTGTACCTCTTTATAAACCCATGTGTGATTTGGTTTAGCTTCACTCAATAACAAGGCAGTCTTTGAGGATAAGAGCTCAGCTGCAGTTGGTCTTTTGCCTCTTTACCAGGAGCCCTCACTGATAATTAATGACAGAGAAACAAATCCCTCAAGACATGAATTTTACATCAGGCTGTTTATATTCAGTCATGCTGTTCTGCTTGATTCAGGCTTATGTGACAAGAACTTGGAAGGTAAAGAGCCACGAGACAATTTATGAGTGGTCTCTAATTTGATGCTAAAGAATGTATCATTAAAAAAGTTTTTATGAAATTGTCACAGGACTGACAGCTTTATTGACACTTGTTCTTTTAAGCGCAATAGGTAGGAAAAACTCTGCCCGATATAGCTTGTGTCTGTGTATGGTAATTTATGAAGCCTGAAACTGAATACTGTGGAGCAACAGGCGTAGCAGTCACAAGTAGACAGTATGTGTCGAAAAGAGACGGCAAGGCAGCTCGCCACACAGACACATTCATGCGGACAGGAAGATATATGTGGAGACACAAATATACTCGGAGCAGAAAAACTCTAAAACTCTGTGTCGTGTACGCCTATGATTCCACTAAAGAGTGTCCTTCCATAACCCACCAAGCAAAACCATTAGGGTTCTTCCTAATCCCCTGACTCCTTTACGTCAGTTTTCTATTGCCAGAAATGATGTTTCAGATGGTGGAACACAGGCTTAGTGCATGATATAACTATAAATGTTCTCCATCTTGAAAGCTTATCTGGAGGCAGGGATACAACGTGCTATAAAATGTTAAGGTGAGTTTAGATACAAAGGGTAAAAAATTGAAAAAAATCAAACTAGTAACAATTTAGCTAGCCTTGTAATGTGTGGAATGCTACAGATTATTTTTTTGGCTTGTACTTTGCCTACTGCTACCAGATCACTCCAAGCAGCTAAGTCTTTCGGAGACAAAGCCATCAATTTTACGCCTCTCATCTTGAAGGTTTCAAATCAATGTTACCTCAAAGACAAATTCATTTTCTCCTTTCTCTGCTTGTTAGTGTGAACTGCACTCTGCAATTACTGGCTAAAAAAATCAATTAATGTCTTTTTTCATCACACCGGATGCATTACAGGTGTCCCTCTAAGTTTCTTAACTTCTGAACACGTCCAGTTAGTGTGTCCAAAGTGCATGAACACCACACAGATGTAGTTTTCTGTGAAATGTTTTGAACAATACACATAAAAATCAATAGGGAAGAAGGTCAATTATTTTATGCTTAATAGATTTAGCATAAAATCCCTTAATAGGAACCCCTAACCCTAAACATTTCTATAGATTCATCATTACAGCTGAATAAGGTTAATTCTTATTACGGAAAAAGAACACTGACAATAATGGTTGTTTGTTTTGTTTTTTAAAAAAGGAGAGAAGACGCACTGGATTGGTGTTTGTGGTTATTTCCCTCTGTGGTCGATGAATCTTAATGGGCACAATTAATTTCCTTTACGCCTCAAATGCCCCTCTGTTTCTGAGAGTGAGACATTATTTCAGCACCATTAGATTACCTTGGAGAATAGCTTGTTTAATTCAACAACATATCATGGGCAGCGATAAATCCTAATAGCTAGACAGTAAAGAAGCTAAAGGTGTAGATCTGAACAAAACAACTAATAAACAAGAACCAATTATTTTCAAGTGCCATTCACAGAGCTGCAGCTGCTGCTGCTAACATTGGCATCTTGAGATCACTCCTTCTTGAGCACGCAACTTTTCAGAAATGTTCCTGTAAAACATACTTAATGATCCACGATGACAAGCTCTGCAGCAGAGATGCATTTCTGATTGGATCCCAATGACAGAGCAGTGGCAGGAAACCATCGCTTAAGAGTAATGAGTGAAATAAACAGCTATGTTCTGGTGCTGCGGCAAGTGGCAACAGCCAGCCTATGTGGCTTTTATGTCTACCGAGGCATTACCATGTCTGAGGCAGGACATTAAACCCTTAGCTGAAAATGCTTTGTGACGGCTACTTCCCTCCTCTCTCCGAGACTCTTTAGAGACAAGGAAGGTAATTATGATAATTCACTTGTTAATCACATTTACATACACACGGATGCTAACTGTTGAGCTAGTGGTTTGTATGTATGACAAACTCATTAAAGTTTGAGTGTTTCTCATATCTCTATGAGCATACTCTTGAGGCTTTAGTTGTTCAACAAAACAGACGCAAACTTGGCATCCCCCTCCCTTGGTGTCGAGTTATCATGCTGGGGAGATTCCAGGGAACAGCAGGAAAACAAACAGACGTGTTGACAAGAGGCCAGAGTTCATGAGCACACAGCCTCCATTGAAACATCAACCCCCTCCCTTTAACAGCGCAGGTCAAGAATCAGATTTCCCACTCCTTGGTGACCCCTCCCAAATATCCAGAAGTCAAAAATCATAATCTAATATGGACCAGGTCTCAGAAGGGGGCAATCTGAGTGTCTAATTTATCATTGAGTCAGGTCAAGATTCTTGTTTCCCCCACTTCATGTGGAAGACTTATCTGTGCTGTATAGGACAAATTGGTTGCTGTCAGGTAATTAAGCCCATTATCAGCCTGATGTAATGTGCCTTTCTGATGACACGTATGCTGCCTCCCAGCACTTCATTGATTCATTTAAGACCGTTAACTGCCTAACATGATCCTTCACTGTAATAGATGTCTCTTTCCAGCCAGTCTTCTGCACAGATGCACTGTGCGATCCATAACTCACACAGATCTAAGCCTTTGAAAAATATTAGCCCACAAAAGGTTGGCGATTATCTCCTCATCTGTTACAAAAAAAATGGCTACAGCAAAGTTAAAGAGGTAACCATAGAAACATAACTTGAAATCCTCAGCTAGGGAGGAGAGGATAACCTCTGTCATACTGTGCACAATGCTACTCAGACATGCTCCCAGCATGAGAGGGAAGTTCAGGAGGGCAGTGTTCATAATGGTTTTGGATAAGGCCAGAGATTGAAGAATTTGATGGGATCCCTGCATCTGCTGGATTGAATACTTCAGCCTGCCTCGTGGTAATAAAGAAATGGGTATTGTAGTGGTATGACCCCTCAGGGAACTATCTGACATTCCAAGGTGAATCTGTAATTTGTGTCTGCAAATGAGGCCTTTCCCTGAGAATAACACAGCTCCCTTTTCTTTATCACACCTGAATTGCATCCAAAATTAAAAGGCAGCCATCTGTGACACCCTGTGCTCCAGCCAAACAATAGATGAATTAAACAAAGACAATGGACTACAAAAAATTAAGCTGTTCTCACCTTCGGCGGGATCTGGCGGCCCAAAGTCCAGGTCGTAGCGCAGGATATAAAAGTTATTCCACACGTACAGCTGGTTGTCCCTAGGGTTGTAATCCACAGCGGTGATGTACTGGTACTGGTTGGGAAATAGGATGTCAGTATACTCGCCCTGACTCAGCTTGGTGTTATAGATGTAGTCGATTTGGCTCCGGCTGGCTTCGCTTTCATTCTCCTCATAGGTTGAGCGCACTACATGCAACACGCCGCAGACCATAAAGGCGTTGGAGGCTGAGCGCTTGTCATAGGCCGTCTCCCAGGTGGCCTCGAAGCGGAGAGTGTATGGGTTGAGCTGGCTCACCACTATGCGGCCGTTGTTCTGCTCTGTGGCATAGATTACCCACAATCCCCTCTCATCTACTGCAAGGTCAATGTCCGTCTTTCCGCCCCATCGGTAAGGTGAGGTGTCGTGATAATTGGCGTTGTTTACGATAGCCTCACCGCTCTTGATGCGTGTGCGCAGGTCAAACTTGACAATGTTGCGTGTGCGTTCCTTGTTAAAGAAGATAGCACCATCATAAGCCACAAAACCTGTCCCATCCACACGGTGTGGCAGTTTATAAGAGGTTGTCTGCCGGCCATTTTTGAAGTCCTCTAGTGAGGCATACTCGATGAGGGTGTCAGTGCGGTATGGTGTCCAGGGCATAAAGAAGACTTTGTCTCCAGCTTGCAGTGGGTCTTTGCACCACGACCCAGCTTGCTGCTCGGCCTCAAACAGGAAGGTGGCGGCTCCTATCCCCTTCAGAGTCCCGGGACAAATGAAAACTAGCAATAGAGAGGAGAGTGAAACAAAGTACAACAAGGCAAAATGTTAAAATCACAAATTACACTTGTGACAGGCATAATTCTCGCTGCTGTGCGACTCAAGTGCAGGACAAAAGGATCGAGGACTGTGAATTTGGAGGAAGGTTTTGACTAGTGCTTTTGTACTAATGAGTAGGGAATAAAGAAACAAATGTATGTAGCATAGATTATCTAGAATGAAAAATATGAGGTTACTTGCATCTCAAGGGTCTGCTGCTACTCCGTAACAAGAACAAAATAAAATTTAATGTGAAGGAAAAGGGTATCAAAATCCTGCAAATGAAAAACATGGAAAATGGAGGAAGTAGAGGTCACAGTGTTTTTGTATTGTTTTTAATCAAAGACCAGCCTGTCTCTAATGTCAAATGCCACATGAAGAGCTGGGTATATGGACACACTGCACATGCATACTCACATGACTAAGGTCATAAAATAAAATGGAAGAAAGAAAAAAAAAAACAGACTTCACATCTTGTGAAAAGGGTGAACAACAGGTTGTCAATGGTGGTGGCGGCAGCAAAGCAGAGGTAAAAAGAAAGTGGAGGTTTGGGAGTAGATAACAACAGTGGTAAAGGATTTTTTACTACTTCTGAGGTGAAAGGCAAGAGTAACCACTGATGGGTGAGGGAGGCCATGGCAAGGTTTCCATTTAAATGAATTAGTTCTGGATAAAAAGGGACATAAAGATTTTTTTGTTTTCTTGTCAAACTTTTTTCAGTCAGTGCCAAACTCACTCAGCCATCACTGCTATTTCACATCACGTGCTATGGGTGCAGCAGAAGTTGGGCCAAGCAAACTAACACTGAGCCAAATAAGAGTATATACAAAAGTAGTTATTCTTCAAGTGTTACATTACTTGTAGAGGGTCCCAGGAACAAATCGACACTGAACAGTCTGTGTTTTCTTTCACATTGCAAAGCAAAGCTAGGTTTGCTGACCGTGGTTGTCATTTGAAATTCATTTCTGCAAAATCATTTGGATTCCATGGGTGCAAACAATCCTCCTATGGGTTTAGCATTTGACAGGAGAGGCAATCAGGAGTGGAGGGGAGGGAACGTGAAGGGAGCTGTACTCAACACCACAGAACAAGGAGCCGAAGGAGGGGGAGGGAAGGACCAGACCACTCATTTACCTTTTTGCTCCACTTCTATTTCAGGCATTGGAAAAGAAAGCAAAAAAAGAGTGCAAAAAAGGGAGAGAAAGGTTATCATGAGTCAACTAGCAGGTACAAAGAAAGAGAATTAGTTGGAGGGTATGACCATGAAATGAACCACAGGGCAGCTTGAAGGAAGTAGAGCTGAAAGGGGGAAAAAAACGTGTTTGATAGTGAAACGGCTTCTTATCCTAGGATATAAAAACAGACAAGTTATGACTAGAGACAAGCTATGCACCATGTTTTCCAGCACATTAAACTTTTTATTCTTACCATCTTTATCTGTCGACAAAATAATGCACTGGCCACTGTAAAAGCAGAATTAATCCCTCTGAAAATGTTTCCCCGAAGTGGCAGGAGGAAAAAAGTCTCAAATTCCTGGTCATGTTTAGATGTATGACATTCTTCGAAGAACAGCACAGAAATTGTTTTTGGCATGTCTTGACTGAGGGTGGACTTTGTTCAAACTTTCTAAACACAAATCAAAACTTGATTATTCCAAACTTGCTCGCCCACACATGTAAAACACTACACGGTGCTAATGTTACAGCTCCGTCTCTTAAATGAGCCAACGAGAGCACCGGCACATGAGATGACTGATGGATAGTCGGCCTAATATGGAGTTTCTTAAGTGGACTGTTGCAGCTGCATATACTGGGTGGAGGGGGAGCGTCTGGAGACACTACGTGAAAGATTGAAAGTTGGGGGGGAAAATGAGAGGTTAGTCGTGGGGAACAGAACAGGAGGTGAAAGGGAGGTCTGTTTGAAAGAAGAAGAAAAGAGGAGTCAATATTTCTGAAATTGTTTACAGTTCATCAATTTAAATACTGAGTACTTTCACAGGCAGGAATGAAGCCTTCATCTGCATTTATGAACTATGCTAAAGCACCCTTTTAAGGAAGATTAACTTGAAAATAGCTTTGGATTTAACCAACTCTGCACTACATTTAATTAAAACCAGTGGAAGGCTTGAGTTGATCTATGACTGAGTGTAGGAATTTGGTTTAATCTGGGAAAAGATGCAGAATTATCTTACAATTTTAACATATTTATGCTGACTTAAAGTAAAATCTTCCATTTCTCACAGCTAATATAACAAAACATGCTTCCCAATATATGTAATATGATGGGAACCATTTAAAAGGTCAGTTCACAGAAATTACAAGAAAACATATTTTCTCCCTCACCCTTAATGATGTCTAGTCAAGCAGACAGTTAATTTGTATTTATCCAGGTGTAGAAATATCCAGCGCAGAGATTTTTATCAGTACACAAATAAAAAAGGAGGGAAAAAAAATATAGTGCTTGTTTGTTCGGTACAAAGTGGTGCCAATGTCAACTGATCACAGTGAGGTCTGTGGATTGTCCACAGACACAGCAATACTGTTTCTAAAGCACATTTCTCCATTTAGGAAATCGTTAAATGCTATCAGCACAACAAACTCTTAACAAGAGATGCATTTTCTGCTGTTTAAGTAGGAGTCTTATATAGACATATACAGAACTCATAAATCCAAATCCCAATCAAACCATAGTTGTATGGAGTTTTTCTTCCCCCCACCTTCCAAAGACATGCATGTTTGGTTAATTGATCACTCTGAATTATCCTTGGGAATGTGTGTGTGTCTCTCTATGTGTTGGCCCTGTGATGGACTGGCGACCCGTCCCTGTTGTACCCTGCCTCTCGCCTGCTAATTGCTTTGACAAGCTCCAGCTGCCCTGTGACCCTGAACTGGAGTAAGAGATTCAGTAAATGGGTGGGAAGGATGATTTTTGTTTTCCTCGTCTATACTGACATTAACACAGTATATAATATCTGTTGACAGTGTGAAACTTCTTTAGTTGCAGACTAAACATTAAACTGACAGCAGCCAAAAGTTTAATCTTCCTGCTAGAGATTTATAATCAATTAGCTCGAGTTAATCTCCCACCAGTGAAATTTGTCATGTCAGCTATCTACCATAGCTGTGTGTCTATAAAACTTCAAGAGGAGTTAACGTGACCTTTTTGGGAGTAAATAAGCAAATTAGGCTTATTTCCATTACCTGGTTTGCAACAAGTAAACCATAGCTGTGTAGTATCTTGAGAAGGTGGCAGTATAAGCCATTGTACATGAGGTATGCTTATAACAAAGATACTGGTCACTACAAAAAATCAGTAACTTTAGTCATGTTCAAAAGGACGAGAGTAGTCGTCAATAAATATTTTAAAGTTGCACGTTGTTCTTGTTCTTATTGTAGTGATGGAAACTTGAGTGAAATCATGTTAATAAAGACTAATAACATTTAGATGACTATTGATGTAAATGTAGTCAGCCCCATAGATACAAGTACAGACTGACTCCTTTTTTGTGATTATAAGTGTTTCCCTCTGTTGATTGCTTGAATAAAAGTTTCAAGGCCTTTGTAAAGGCTTCCTTTTAAGACAATCTTCATATTCAGAAGTGTCTGGCCATTGTCATTAAACAGGAAGTGTTGATTAAAAATGGTCATAATTGCATTGAAAATTTCTTCCTAAGAAGGAGGAAAGACAAGTAGTTTAATTAGTCATTTTGCTTGCTTTGGTGTTTTATGACTGCGCGTATTTTACAAGCCAGGATCCAGATGCAGCATGGGACCTAGAGGCAAATGTATCAAATATCAAGAACAGCCAATAAAATCCTTAAACTATACACATGACTAGACTCCATTAGAGGTAATTGAGAAAATAGGTTCTTTGTCATAACTGGGGTATATTGAACCTTTAAAAGAAGGAAAATCTATATCTCAGTGTGGCTTTTCCTAACTGATAATACAATATTTCTCCACATGCACATGTTGAAGTGTCATCTGAAAGACAAACTGTGTAATAATTTCAAATGAGGAGAGGCTCTCGTCATATCAGACACTTTAATATCACACAGTATGATATTTGGATGGCAATACTTACTATAGGGAACACACTCATACTGGACCTCTAAGTACTTGTAGGTGCCAGGGCATGGATCAGGAAAGACATCAGAGCCAGTGACAACCACACACACCGTACGGTTGTTGCACCTAGAAAAAAGAAAGATTGACCAGAAATTTCATCATGACTACCAACAGCAAGAGTACTCCGCAGAGACAACATTATTAACAGAGGAGGGAAAAGTTCATTGTTACAATGACATTGACATTGATGAAATCCCAAGCAGCACTGTCATTTATACATTCAAGTTTAAACCTTGTCAAGAAGAGAGGGGGATAAAATCAATGAAGGTGAGTAAATGAAGGTGATGGGATGAATGACAGAGGCAGAGAGAGATTGTGGCAAAAGCCATGTTAGGAATTTCTGTCTCCATACCGCTATTGAAAGAGAAAACATTCATTAAAAACACACACGACAGCTGGCAGTGACATACAGAGGACCGGATTGGGTGGCCTCATATATAACGGAGCAGCTCCTCTGCATGTTCACCCAAACAAGACATGAATGTGTCATCTCTGTGAAAGGTTATTTGCCTTACAGTATGATATGGTGTCCCTCAGCGAATTAACAGTCCGCTGTGTGAATTGCAAAGACTGCTTATTTGTGTGTGTGTGCGTGTGTGTGCACTTTGGCACATGTTTCTGGGTGCTAAGAAGTTCAAATAAAGAGGTAGAGGGAAGAAAAAAAGAACAACACAGAGCCGAGTTTGTGTAAATACTGTATAGGTTGAAATTGGCTCCACCTCAATCAAGGTCTCTTGAAGCAGAAGGATTGAGAATGATGTGAATAGAAAGAGGCTAACTAGAAAGAGGGAAAAAAGGGAAACTGGCACCAAAATAGAAACATTCAACAATTTGCAAGCTTGTGATAAATATTTCAGAAGGTCAGGAGCTGAGATGCAAGTCGGACATAGATTTGAGCACTTGACAAGAAACCATTAGAGATCGAAAATGCCTTGTCACTGCACAGAGCTGCACAAAAACCAAATTTAACTGTAACTGAAGCAGGATGCCAAAATAATCTCTTTTTTTAAAGAGAGGGGTAAATATGACTTTTCTTTTCAGTAATATGCTTTTGCTCAGGAAAACCATTCTCCTAAAAGGGGCAGATCATCAAACATGTATAAATCTAAGATGGAAAAAGTTCTTCGTGGAATTGGAAACATATTGTTAGCATTTTCAGCAACGGTTTAAACTTCCATACAAATTCAGCTACACAAGATGGATGCTTTTCCATCTGCTCTGCAGCAAACCCTCAGGTGAGCAGCCCCGAGGGAGAAGGGTTACTGTATCAAAACCCGAAACCGACTGACAGCAGGTAAAAACTGCTTCCCCTTAAGTACATTCACAAATATTCATTTCCCATTGAGTGTTTTAAGCCTGAGTGACAACGGCTTCCAGTGCTGGAAAATAAACAGTTCTCTCCTTGTATGTTATCAGAGACACGTGCTCGACTCTCTTTCTACTCAGTACATGTGTTTTAATCTACACTTAATTGTCACAGCTGTTATTTGAAGATCTAACACAAAGAGGATATTATGTAGCTCATTATCTTGTTTCGGATATGCAACACAGTTAATCAAATAAGCTAAATTAGCTTCACATTCATCAGCAAGAATACATCAGTTCATTTTTCAGATTACTATAATAATAATGATTTATAAATAACACCTATATGGTCTAAAATGGTCAATTTAAAGGTTGCATCTTTTAGACAAAGGCATGTTAACCCCAACCTTCGCTTGTATAAAGAACCAGTTTAATATTGCACACTTCTAGCTCCATTTTTCATCTCTACCAACATGTTAAAACACATTAGTCTATCATGGTTATCTGTGGCATGTAGTTGTGTACAGGTAATCTGATGTGAGCAGTGTGATGGAATAAAAACATTTCAGTTGGCTGGAAACAAAAGCAATGGCTTAAAATGCAATAAGTTGTAGGATGAGTCTCTTAAGGTTCATCTCTACAAGAGAAACCGTTTCATATTCGATCATTGATCAACTGAAAGAGCTAAATATTGATTACTGTGTAGCATCTTCATGCAAAGATCTGAATACCTTTACCATTGCTGGTAATTCAGTTCAAGCAGTAAGAATCCATTGTGGCATTTTGATTTACTTTCATGCTTGTTTTGTATTCTGATAGTTTGTTTACAAAAGCAACGAATCACTACATGTGAGTTTTACTGCACCCAATACGATCTAATGGTGATAAGGTGTTTAAATTCTGCTCTCTTTCTATAAAAAAGCAGCACTTTTGTCCAAATAACAGATTCATTCGGATAGTTTAAAGCAGGGATGGGCGACTCCGGTCCTTGAAGGCCGCAGTCCTGCAAGTGTTGGAAATTTCCCTGCTGCTACACACCTGACTCAAATCAATGGGTAATTAGCAGGTTTGTGCAGAGTTTGATGTGAACTCTGCACAAGTCAGCTAATTAAGTGTGATGTATATCAGGAAGCTCCTGAACACTTGCAGGACTGTTGCACTCGAGGACCGGAGTTGCCCATTCCTGTTTTAAAGGGTCAAAACAGAGGTGGCCATTAAAACAAAGTAACAGAAAGCAGAAAAACGTGTGTTTTGACGATTTATTTATTTATGAACATATTTTTTGTGCCTGTGTGTGAATAGTTTGTACTAGTGCTGGTTGAGAGGTGAAGGGAACAAAAGCAGGCAAGGGGAAGGGTCAAATACACCATCCTTTCACAGCATATGTCTAAGGGGAATGGTCATCTTCATATTAAACAAGGTCCATTAACCTGAGGTTCCATCACTCTCCTCATACATATTTCATTTAGCCACTTTTTTTGTCAACACCAAAACATTTTTCTTGACAAACCACTTTGATATAGCCTTTGTGGAAAATCAAGCCATCTGATTTCTGTCTAGTTGTTTTTGTTGTGAAAAACAGGCTCCTGATGAATACTTTCTGTTGCAATTTTACAAACCAAGCAAACTGCCACTTGTGAAGCAAACATCCAACTGTTTCCATCTCCCGAGTCGTGTTTAATATGTTTGTTTTTCCGTCTGTGGGCCTATTGCCTTTTGTTAATCTTGACAATATTGACGGGGCATTGTGGTTGAGTTTAAATACCCTTGTTCTACTTTGCTGCACACCAATGGTGGCCTTATCATGGTCACCAAAAGATTTGTGAGTGCTTCAAGATCCCCGGTTATCATGTCAACTTTAATTACAGTTGGGAGCCCATTTCCACTGATCTGAATCATTATAATAATTCTGGTTAAAAGCTTGTGGAGCATGCTCTTCATAAGGCCTTTGCTGCCACACTGCCTACTGGGAATCTTTGATGGAGTTAAGTTTGAAGTGCAGCCCCACCGAATCTGAATCTGACTTGTCAACAGATGTGTAGCAGTTTGCGGTTAAACAAAAGGGCATGGACATTCTCACAAAACCACTGTATTGGGACTGAGGTGTAAATTTAGAACGACAACATGACTACATATATTCATGAAGCTCTTCTGTAGAGCTTCATCTCATGGGAATAAATACAGAAGAAAATGTAGCAGGAGGAATCCCAGAGGTCTGACATGGTGGGCGATGATGCTCAGAAGCCAGCGTTAAAAAGGGGGCAGGTTAAGACAGAGCAGTGCATTACAAAGCGAACTGTGCTGGTTACTATTTATGAATAGTTCATCCAGTGCCCTTTAAAAATACACACACCTCTAGGGGTAAGCAGCAGTCGAACTGAAGTGTTGCTGCGCTGTCGTTTGACTGCGAGGCAGCATCCTGTGAGAGGGTAACCAGGATAAAAGGCATGATGATGGGCATTGCTCACTACCTGAGGCAAAGCCTCTTCAATGAACTACAAGTGTTTGAACAAAGCAAGCACAGTCTTGCAGATAGGGAATTAAGAGGGTCTTCATGTGACTTACGTTCTCTCTGAGATATGCTGATTATGGCTCAAACAGAAGCGACAACACGCAGCTGGTGTGAAGAGCTCTGCTGCATGGACGTCTCCTCCTGCCTGTCAAGAATTAATCTGTGCCACATCTTTATGTTTGTCTTTTTTTAGAATTCAAATACATAGTCTAGTGCACTATGGTATAACAATTTGAAAGATGTATGGTGATGGCAATTTGACTGTACATATTCACCTGTCAGCACATATTATGCTTTCTTTCACTTTCCTATATTCTATTCTGTGCATATAAGCCATACAGAGTTACAAAGCCCATTGCAATGAAAGTTAATCTTTTTTTACAGAAAACACTGCTCTTGGGCTGCCCAAAAAGCCTCGTTTATTCTTCAGGATTTGTTTTTGTTACTTAATGACATCATTGGGTAACATTTGCATAAAACCTCCATTATTATTATCCAAAAGAGCATAAGCAGAAGGAGTAGCTGTATTGTGACTTGTCATATTTATCTGACCAATCAGAGCAGACTAAGCGTTTCAGGTAAATGCATTTTGGAGATTAACTCATTGACTGCCAAAAACATCTTTCTGAATCCAAACGTTTACTGCCAAAGATGCATACAAATGCCACTGATATGCGCTTTTGTTGTTTTTGTATATGGAAAACAGATTTGACCGAGTGCAGAGCTCAAAAAATTCCCAAAATGCGGCCTTCGAATGTGCTCCGAGCACGCACCCACACGTTGTGAATGCGCTTGGCGTGTGCACCCCAAAGACACCCTGGTGCTAGCACCTAACCAAAACTGCCCTTCGCATCTGCAGTCCCAGAACACAACATTACGCAGCTATGAAAGATTAAACACACTGCTATAAATCACTGGCCACACGGAGCTCTCTGCTACAGCAATGTCTGGCGGTTAATGAGTTAATATGAGAAAATGTACTATATGTGTTTCTGTTTTTTTTCTTTTTAACATTGAACATATATATATGTCTAAAATAAGATGAAAAGCATGTACATAAAATAGCATTTTTACACGGTTCTTCTGTGTGCAGTAGCTTGTATTAGTGGAGGGGGAAAAAGAGGGCCAGTTTTTTCCTTCTCAGCTTCTGTTTATGTTTGTGAAATAAGATCCCGCTGCTCCCCAGCGCTTTACCTTTGTGATATAATCTTGTAGGCATCAGGGAGGTAGCAGTTGACGTTTTCCATCTGGAACGGGTCAGCGTCACAGATCTTGTCATCAGTGCGGCCGTAGTTGGCCGTCTCGATCATTATGACATCACTGCCCGGGCAGCGAAGATCAATTGCATACCCTTCACATGAGAGTTCTCTTCTGACGAGCCCGAATGGCAAAGCTGCACGGCCGAACCCTGACACAGAAACACACAAGGACAGAAAAGACTGCAAATCACAAAGTGCATAAATTGGAGGTTCAGTGCTTTAACACAATAAGGCTGCACATCATGCTGTAAAAATCTGCTGGCACAATATAAATAGGCAGCAGTGGTCCAATGTTTACCACAGTTTTAAACAGACGGATCATTACACACGATCCAGGGATGGATAAAGACGAAACAATTCATTTCTCCATCCTTCTGTGGTCAGGGCTGTCAAATTTTTTGACTCATTGGAGAACAGTGGTAATCTAATAAATTCTTAAGCAAATAAAAAGGTTGCGGTGCTTCAGGATGGTCTCCACCTATGTAAAGCATCCACCACTAGAGTCAAACCTGTTTGGAAAGAGAACAGTTTGTTGTATGAACCTACTACGCTTGTTTCTTAAGCGTTATTTGCTCTCCAAAGAAAAGCAGAATCCCAGCAGAATGAAGAGCAATATAATCCATTTTACAGTGCCGACATTCGAACAGGGGACATACTGGAGTCCACACAGGAGGAATAATCTATAGATGGAGCAGAGCGGCTCGAAGCAAAGCCAAATAGCTCTACTTTGGATGAACATGAACTATTTCGCTGTCATCTGTGCCCCCTCTTAGTAAATTACACTGGAATAAGTTACTCTTCATTATTTCTCCTTTTTAAAAGTAATGAAATGTACGGTCATAAACAATGTAGAACAATATATATGATGGGGAGAGGGGAAAGAGACGAGAAAAACTTTGTTAACTAGGGTTAAAAATCAAACAGAAGAACCAAACTGTCTTCAATTCTGAGATAACAATTATAAAATATCTAAGTGGAACATGAAAATGTGCTCTATTAAAGAAGAGCAAGTGGAGCTCTGCATGAACTGTCAATAATGGCTGTTGTTTTCAGCACTGGTGGGCCCCTGGGGGAGCAGCTACCATTTGTATTTTCTGCACTGCTCTCTCCTAATTAGCCCTCCTTTCAGCCTGTTACCTTTTTCATGCTCCCATTGGCTCCCCAGCATTGTCATGTACTAACACTTACCACCCTGGGTTCACTTTGCCCCCTCACTCTAATTATCCACACACTTTTGACAGTCGTGGCCTGATGCAATTAGCATTGTTTGAACTGCTCAAAGCTGAAGCGATTCCGACTTGAAATTCCTACCCTTAAAACCCGAGCCACATGTCTGCTAGTCATTTCAGCCTGCTGCGCCCAGCTCACTTATAATGATATTCCATGTAACTTTGCACATGCCACACCAGAAAATAGAGAAATGACATCTGCGAAGCATTTACTGTTAGGAATGTAATGTTAAAGTCATTGCATATTAGGAAAACCTTCTGCGCACACTAGTAAAGGTAGCAAGAGAACAAAATATGAACTAATGGTATAAATTCTCTGGCATTCAGCCACTAGACATTTCATTATAAAACCATGATCCATCTAATGGCCAGTAGATTCTGCTTAGCTGGAATGTTTATCACCTCATTAGAAGACGTCAGTGCAGCCAAATCATAAGTGAAGGGCTGTGGGGTCACTCCATCTTTTCCAATAACTATGACAATTACCCAAACCTTTCAGAAAACCTGTCCAGAATAGTGGATGATAAAACACAGATAGAAGTCGGCAGCTTTACTGCGAAGACTAATGATCGCTCCGCCTGCCATTCCGTATGGAAGGAGTGACGGGTTTATCACGGCAGCTACAGAGAACAGACAGAAAGAATGCATCTCATGGGGTTTCAAAATTCTGACCATAGGGACAGTCTTTCGGCTAAAACATCTTTGTGGACACACACAAACAAACACACGTGGACGCACACATACCATCTGTCTTTTCAAACGTCCTCTCTCTAGCTGTCCAGTGGTGGTTCTGCCCATCTATCAGAGAACTATGGCGTGATGTCATGCTGTTGTCAACCGAAGCCAAGCGATTGATTAGCCTTGTGCCTTGCTGGCCACCTCCTCTCTTGCCTGTATAGATCGCCCTGGTCATAGGCTAACACTACATCAATTAGGAGGAGTATCTAGTCTGCGCTGGTGGCCTAAAGAACAAATTGCTTCTTCTCCACACTGCAGATAGTCCTGGTCTCATTAATGACTGTCTTGTCAACTTGTAATTGGGCATGTAATGACAAATCTGTCTAAAAAAATCTTAAACATGCTGTGTTTAGTCAGGGACTTTTTTTTTCTTTTTTGACTGTTGTAAAAGTAAAGCTAAATTCAAGGGACATTTATTTTGGGCAATTTAACTTGATGTTGCCTGAGATCCCAGGATTTAGGCAGAGCTAAAAAGGAAAAACCGTGTGACAACAAACGTTTCTGGATGTGTGGATTCTTCTGTGTGGATTTCTTTGGTTTAAACAAGTTTTGTGAGATTTTGAAATGAAGGCAAGATTGTTTGTGTGCACAGTGTGTCTTGGGGAGAGGGGGGGGGAGCTTTTCATCTCATGCTTTGTGCTTTGTTTGACTGTTCAACTTTGCAGGAGTTCAAAATTGCGACAGAAGGCCACCAGCTGCAGGGAAATTGGTCTCAAGAAAACTATAGGACTAAATCTGTAGCACAAACCTGCTCTAAGTGTGTAGAGAACAGAGTGCTTTTGCTGTAGCAATACCTCAGTTTGATATTAAATGACAAAATCAGTAAGGAACCTGTAAACTTGAAATACACTGTCTAAAATCACCATGGTAACCACTTTGACTTAGCGATAATTGGCTCTGATCCTCATTCCTGCCCTTGTTGACATCAGGCCTTATCATGCATTCTGGTCAGTGAGTGACTGTGCGGAAAGTAGCTTTTCAGATTCCTCCCCCTGACCTGCCTGCTAAGCCGTCTATTGAGCTCAAGAGAGCAAAACAAGGCTGAGACTGCAGCTCAATATGTCGCATTCTGGATTTTTCCCCCTTTTTTTTAAAAAAAAAAACACGACAGCCTATAATTCACTGGTGGCAATCCCCATCATAATACATATTTTGTTTTCCATCAACACCCTTGAAATTGTAAGTGGCACTGTGGCTCAGATGGGTGCATCTGAAACCATCCACAGAGTTACACTCTGAGGCGTTTAAAACCTTAGAGATACAACAAAAAGATAATGGAGGCTGGTGTTGAAATATTGCCATTTGGCAACTGTGAGCTGCAGAATGCAACACAAATGTTCAGGTTCATCTTTGCCGCTCGGTGTGTCAGCTATCAAGAGTGCATTCGTGACTAACCTTTAACCCTTCAAGCTGAACACCAGCACATCAGACGGTAGGAGAAAAAAACTGAAGGAATGTTTGATCAAAAGAGTGGAAAAATGAAAGTGGGCCACTTTTTAAGGGTAGAAAAAGTGACTAGGGCTGGCACAGACAGAAAGCAAAGGCGTTGGTTGATGCTTGTCATCCCCCATTAAGGTTCCTTTGATTGGCCTTTGTGGTCCTGGAAACGGCAAACAGCTGCATGCAAATGGCCCTGTTTCCCCGAGGCTGGCCCCCATTGTTCTGAGCTTCAGTTTGACGGAGACGCTTTCTTTTGCAGCATAAAGGAGGGTGTAGCCTTTAGTCAAATAAGAGTGTCCCCACCGTGGTCACAGCAGGGGTACTCCAAGATTGTTTGTCTTTTTATGTTGTTTCATTCCTGATACTACTGGTAGCTAACATCTCTGGAAGAAAGACTAAATGTTGGAGTCAAGCGTTTCCTCCAACAGCAGTAGATGCCTCCTTAATCCAATATCCGGAGTGACTGAGGTTTTACTCTGTTGAATGAAAGATTTTGAAAAGAAACTTGTATAGTAGGCCGAACATATATAAAAATGACTTCTCAGCAAATATGGAACAAAGCCTCATCCATGTGATGCTTCTGTCCCTAGCCTCCAGCTTCATTGCTCTTTATTTCTGAGGTGTACGGTAAGTTTCTGATTAGGGCTGTGTGATTTATAGAAAAACAGCACAATTAATAAAATCATAATGATCAATGTCAATATCAAAACACTTAAAAATGTGTCATTTAAGTGCAGTCCTGGCTGTTTTATGCCGTTGCAAAACAAACAAATTTTCCTTGATTTGATTCAACATTGCACCAGTATGAGTTGCATTCTCAATTTTCTTTAACACGGCATAATCCTACTATCTCCATTAATAAATACAAGCAGTTATAGACTGATGATCTCCCTGTGTATTTCTAATTGTAATTTCCACTACAGGGGTGCTTTTTTTCAACACAAATCCTCCAGTACCATGAAAATACAGGTACTAAAAATGCAGCAATGCTGGTGCCAACTTGGTACTGTAATACTAAGCACTAAGAAAAAAATAAACTAATCACAACCTCTATTCATAAATTAAAACCGTATTCATTAGGTATCTTAATATACTACTCAAAATGTTCCCAAATGCAGAAAAAGTCTACCCCACAGATGTGAGAGGCATGCAGAAGAGAGGTGGGAAATTAGAAAGGAGATTTGAGATTTGCAAAGTAACACCTGCTTTTCAAAAACAAATGACACCCCATGAAGGCTTCACTAAGCCAGAACAGTTCGTATTTCACTTCAACTGTCGCAAAGAGAAGAAACACTGGAAATCAAGTTGGACATATGGCACCATTTCCCATGATACCTTAGTCCTCGCTCCGGTCCACCTTGCTGGGAATTGTTTCTAAAGACAGTGTCAGACAAGACCACAAACCCTGGGGCTACACCAGCCTTTCCCAGACTGCTGCTATCAGACACTCTTGATTCCCATATCAGAATTCAAAAATAGCAACTGGCAATATAGGATTGAGTCTATATGCGGTTAGATGAAGCACTCTGAGTCGTATCCCTTTTCTCTTTGGTGGGATATGAATTCTGTATCACAGGTTCAAATTCCAAAACCACAATTTGTATTCATGACCGCTACCCACTTCAATTCATTCTTTAAATGTTTTCTTCATTTTAAAAAAATATATTGAAAATTTAAAGTATTGGAAAAATTAATTACATGCTGACATGTCTGGTTGAGAGGGTTGTAAGAGAAGGATTTGTCATATTGCTGAGGTTAAGTGTGACTAATCCCACTCCTCAGGTGGGTCAGCTTATAGAAAGCTAGATAGTATCACACCAGATGGAGGCATTTAATAATTTCTCTTTGGTGAGCAGTAACACTTCAAACAGAAAATGTGGTATTTCTCAACCAATCTTATGTTCATGTGAAAACTGCAGAAGTCCAGAAAAGCTAAAAACACAATACATTTTAAAATAGTACATTTTAAGAAATTCTTCTCACAAGTATTGACACCACTTTTGTGTTTCTGGTTAATCTGTGATGTGGCTTGAACTCTTGCAGTTAATTTGTTTAATTGGCCTAAAGATGGGAAACATATTAAGCAAAGAAGCTTGCTCAGCCAAAGCTAACAATCTGCCTGTCTACATTTAAGGCAAAAGAAATAAAGCAATATGAATTACTAGACAAAAGTACTCCACTAAAGAATGTCAGGGTATTTTTGGACAGTGCCAAATATAATTTGTTTAGTCTATGCATGAAAGTTACATTTTGTAGATTTAAGAGACTTAAGGGACTCTAGACTGTTTTGTATTTCTTTTATTTATGAGGATGCAGAGTAAAGAGACTATAAGGTGGATAAGCCTGGCTGTCATGTTGCTACAATCACAGCCATAAATCAGATCATATAATGTCTGTGACTGATTTGCAATGAAGAGTTGGACATACTAAGATGTGTTTTCTGATGATGACATGCTGAGACTGGCTTTCTGGTGGAAAGCTATGTCAAAATGTGGACAAAAGTACACCAAATGACCTGGTACTTTCAACAAGATTAATTCTGTAGAAACATCCATTCATCCAAGAAAGTATATATACAGCAAATGAAAGATACTAAAATGAATCAAAACCTGACTAATGACTAAAATAATGTCCTGTGGCCATGCAAAACCCCAAAGATTACCCTTGCTTTTCCAAAATAAGTTGCATTTACACACCAGAGGAATGAAAATGACCTTCATGCAGACTGGAAGCGCAAATGGGGGCGGAAACAATGTAGTGTGCATACCAGACGTGTAGTTGGTGGTTAAACTTTTCAACGACACAACTCTCCTCATCAGACCTGAAGACATAACAACTACTTGTGAGGTGTGTTGGTCATCTAGTACACTTTTTCCCAAACTGTGGGTCCAAAGATAATTTCAGAGGGTTGGTAGATATATGAAAAAAAGCCTTCAAATCTTTTTTTATTAGGGCTGTGAAAATGAACATGTTAATGCAAAGATTCAGTGGAATTAACATGTACATTTTTAACCCTTTAATGCATAAGCAAAATCATTACCTCTGCTGAAAAAAAGATTAATACATTTAAGATTATCTTAATAAAGAGAAGCTGGATACAAGCATAGCTTGGGGTTGTGGCTCAAAAGGTTTGGGAACCACTCATTTAGCATAACTCAACAAAGCTCTCGTGTTTAACTGTCTCACGGTCGCTGTGTAAACTAAGCCTGAAAGTCCTAGGGACACCTCAAACTGAGGTCTTCAACTCTTAAATCCTGGCCTTCTTTGGATTTAGCAGGATTTTAAAGTGGAAATGCTTAGACTGCAGAAACAGTGATATGGTCATCTCTGACAGTAGAGACAAGCCACCTTGTGAAGCTACTTAAACTGAGAAACTTGATCTGTCACACTAAAAAAAACACGTTTGAAAGATGTTTTAAAAGCTTAAATTTAGTTAACAAGTTACTTCCTGGTCATGATGTTTTGCATGTTAATGGCTGTTTGGAAAGAGCAAAGTTTGCGATAGAAAGAAAGGCAATTAAACCAAAGCTGAAAAACAAAGGAATTTGCCGTTAAACAGTCGACCCCAAACAATATAAATGACTGAAATGCACAGAGGACATCATTTGGATCATACAATACAGAAAAATGTTTTCGTTTTGTCGCAAGTGATGCAGAGTGGACATGGTGGATTATTCTGCCTCTGCAGAACAACACGCTCAGCTGCAGAAGACTGCAGATGAAGAATTTCTCCCATGGGGTCAGAAACTGAAAAAATACCATAAAGGGGAGTCTATGATAACTATGTCTTAATTTGGCTGCAAAAATTCAAGGTTTTCTCTCTTCCATCACTTGCTAGCATGACCCTTGACCCTGTGGATACACATCAAAGAAAACATGACAGAAAGAAGGGAATATCATGGTATTACTAATACACATAATCCTTTACATGCAAAGGGGTGGGGAAGGGGTGTCTGTGCTTATTGGTGGTCATGACAGGCATAATTCTGTTGAAGATGTTACAAGCTTCAATATTTTGTTTGTCTGGTCTATACGTACATAATTCAGAATTAAAGACACCATAAATCAACACCTTTTTATAATCTACCGAGCAAACAGCCCTTTCATAAAAAATTAAATAACAGTCACAGAGGCTAAACATTTAAAGGAAATAAATGTTTGGCTCAGAGGATGAAAACCATCCTTATGGTCTCAAGAGAATGCCTCTGTGACAGAACTGGTTCATTGCTTGTTCAATATCCAACATATTGTTGCATCTCTTCAGGGAAGTTGATGAAACACACAGAAAGAGGTGAGTTAAAGCTACTCTCCTGAGTGCAGCAGGGTTATAGTTTCACAGGTTTGATCTACCCTGAGTGATGCCTAACTCCCCTTGAAGCCCATATTTTACCCTTGCACTTAAGCCCCAGCTGGATTTTCCACGCAAGAAACATCTCTGAATAAGTCAGGTGCCTCCCAGAGGATAAAGAGGAAGAAAGAGGAGGATGAAGCAGAGAAAGAGCAGGAGGAGGATGTGAGTTAGTCTCTGTCACATGCTCATGTCTCTGTTCTTGTTTACTGGGGCAGAGTTCCCCTCATCAACCCCCATGTCCTTTCACCCAGGCCTGCCTGTACAGAGCACAGACAAGGCGTCAGGATAAGCTGAACTGGAACATGAATTACATGAATAATGAACCACAAAAATGACAGCAAGGGGGGAAAGATCAGGGCCTCAACATGATAATGGAAAGACAGTTCTGATAAGAAATACAAACTTAATCTTGACTGCAGAAGCAGAGCCTGTACTGGTGTTTTCACAGTCACACCAACACTGGTCAAAGTTTGATTTTCCTGTCTATGAGCAAACCCATGTGCTGCAAAGTGCCAGCTGCATTTCTGTTTAAGCAGATGTGCATAGTCAGTAGTGGTTCATTAAATTATATGTCTATGTTTTATTGCAAGAAATGATTTTTTTTCAGGTTTGCACAAAAACAGACCAAATAAATCATAATTGTTTTGTTATGCATCTATTCTTTTGACATATATTTTTCATCTAAAGTAAATTTCACTGAACATAAAAAAACAGCTTTTATTATGCAATCAAGGTAGACTCTGTGCTGACTTAGATTAAAATATAATTTTTATCTGCAATGTCTTCGGGACATATCCTGAGCTTCTGCTCACAGTGTTCTTTTTGCAGGAGCCTTTTTGCAGACTCTGCAGCAACCTCTTTTTTTTTTTAAATTGTTGGTCATACCAGTGTGTGCTTCCACTTGTGTCCCTTTTTGTGACATTTCATCTGCTCCATGCATAATCTAAAAAAAAACAACTATACAAAACCAAAAAACAACAAAGTCTAGCCATCACAACCTTTAGAAATATGAAGACAGGTTGAGAGTTTGATGATTTTGTGTTTAGAAACAATATAATGATGTATTATATAAATGTATAATATGATAGTAGTTAGACTTTAGTAGGAAAACAGTGTTGTATGATGCTAATGATGTCATTAGGGTACTGATGATGAGGTTTGATGTTCAAGCTCCTGCACTATCTTTAGGATAAGTCTTTAACTATCTGCCTGAGATGCGCCATATCATTGCTGACCCTGAGGTCTGATCCTAGCTTGTTAGGAAGCTCAGAACATAAACATCCAAATAGCCTGTTCTATTTTTTTTTTTTTTTTGCTGTTCCTGTTTGATCATACATCATTGCTTCTGGCATATAGTCATCCTATAGGTGGTCAATCAACACCCAGATACTGCACAGGGACTGTTCTGCAGTTCTGTTTGTAGTCTCACAGAGATTTACCAGGAAAGTCAATGAAAAAAAAGCACATTCCTTGGCAATAACCCCCTGCTATCTCTGCAGCACTGACCACTTTGATTGACTTGAACATGATGACCTTGCTCCATTCTCTTCCACCAGCATTCCGGTCAATGCAGGCAGAAAGCAGGAGCGCTGATAACAGATGCCCAGATGGGAGATCTAGATGACAGACAGCTTCCTGCTCCTCATCTTCGATGAGACCATTGTGCCGTGCACGTTCAATGAGGGTATACGCTACAAGAGGTCAATACTGATAGCGTAAGGCAAACAAAAACGTTCTTTGTGCTTGGCTGTTTCGCTGACTTTTTCTCTTGCTCCGTACTTATTCAATTTCCTGCACGGCAGGAGAGGGCTTCCTTATCTGAGACTGTTTATACCTGCAAATCGCCTGGTGGCCTTTTGTTTGCAGGTGACCCGCCCTGAGGTGACATTTAATTCCTAGACAAAAAAATGTGTGGTCATACTCTATGGCCCTGACTCTCAGCCTGAGGAGATTACTAAACCAGTGAATACAACAGAGCTACATTCATGCCGTAGTATGAGCTAGCCAGCAGACAGAGGGCCTTTTTCCACACGGCTGGTTCCCGTTCTAGTTCAGTTCTTGAGCTAGAGCCAGAGCTTTTATGGTTCT